>CM053752.1:7571121-7649057 GCA_028658305.1 Pachyuromys duprasi | reverse complement strand
GTTTTGTCTCAGTTGAACTCTGTTGTGGGCTCTGTGTGCCCTGCTTCGTGCTCTGTGCTAGAAGCTGTGAGCACTGCAGGCTGGTCACCCCTCTGGTCTGGAGTCTTTACTCCTCACTCTGTGCTAGAGTCTGAGTGTCCAGGTTTGAGATGTCAGCTGGGGGTTGTGCACTCCGCCCTGGGCTTGCTGCTAAGTGCTATCCCCTGGAATGGAGATTTGGCGCCTCCTTCTGTGCCAGGGGCTGTGCACCATGGTCTGAGATGATATTTGGGGCACACACAGTGGGTTTGGGTTGGTGTGCATCTGCTGTATGCAGGCCTGTCTGAAATGGTGCCCGAGGCCTTCTCTGTGTGGCCCGTGGACAGACACCTGAACTGGGGTTTTTGCTGGCGGATGTGTGCAGCTTTTGCCCTCAGTGTGCAGTCTGGTCAAGATGGTCCCCGGATCCTCTCAGTCTGTGTTGGTTCCGGAGATCGGTGCGTGCCAGCTGCACACCCATGGGTTGAGGCAGAACTCGGATTCCTCCCAGACCCGCCGGCGGACTCACACACTGACTGAGTTTTTGCTGGCAGAAGAGTTTGGCTCGCGCCCCCGCAGTGTGCGGACTGGTCAAATTGGTCCCCCAATCCACTCATTCTGGAGTGGTTCTGGTGATAGGTCTGAGCCTGCAGCACACCCGCGGGTTGAAGCAGAACCCGGGTGCAGTGTGAGCTCGCAGGGTGCAGTTCAGTGAAAACAGCACCCGGTTCCTCCTGAGACTGCCCGCGAGACTGTGTGATCCAGTCTACAATGGCGGGTGCGGGCACCCAGCGCAGCTGCTCGTTCAGATCAGAGCTGTGTGCTGCTGGTCACCCAGAGATTTTTCTGGGGAATAACTGGGTGTCCCTAGGGTTTTCCCACTTGATTTTCTCACCGTAGGAGTTCCGCTCACCTGGCACTCACAATGCTGGCGTTTTAGGTCCCAGAGTTCAGTCTCCTGGTCGCTGCATTGTTTCTGCTGTCCTACTCCTCAGACACAGTGTTCTCTCGTGGCAGCCATCTTGGATCTCCTTGTATATTTAGTCTTAAAAGTATTATCTGTTTATAGTTCCTTCCTAGTCATACATCATGTGCCTGTGATCATGAGAAAGTTTTTGTATGCCAGGGCTACTAAAGAGAAGCTACAGGAATCACTTTCTTCATAGGAAATACATAAAAAATGTGTCTTCTTTAAGAGATGTTTGAGATAGAATGTAAAACTTACTGTGGTCATTGATTTTGATTCAGTCAAATAGTCTTAGTTTCATCAACATTACAAACTATTAGGAGAAATTCCTGTTTAACACTGTATCCTCATCCAATCTTTAAGCAAATGAGGGATGGTCTTTGTTCTGTTGTCCCTACCTACCAGCACCCTAACTTTGTCTTTTGGTTTTTTTTTAAAGCCAAATCAACAAAAGATTGAATTTGGTGTGCTTATTATAAACCCCTGACTCCCCATTTTTAAAAGTGAAGACTGTGTCCATAGTACCATAGCTATCATTTTACTTTAATTAAACAACACTGAAGTCTTTATTGGCATTATCTGTCATTAATAACTATAGCTCTGAGTTTCTCATGGCTTCTATTTCTGAACTTATCATATTTTACACCGGGGGTAAAAACAGTTCACCATTCTCTCTGTTGACTTGATGGGTCATTTACTGTGCACAGGGCAGGTAACTCACTCGTCAGAATTGTTGGCCTGGAGTTTACTGCCAGCCACACAGGATTAACATGCTCACTTGGTACATCTAACCTACTTGCTCTTTTGAGGCAGGGTATGCCATGTATCAGAGGTTGGCTTTGAACTCACTGTATAGCTGAAGATGACAATGAACTCCTGATCCTCCTGCTTCCACCTCTTGCCTTCTGGTAGGACAAGCATATACAAACATTCTCCATTTATGCAGGAGTGCAGGCCAAACTCAGGGCTTTGTGCAAGCTTGATGAACTCTCTACCAGCTGAGTCAGACTCATCTAAGTTAACTTTGCATTGCACCAGCTTCACTGTTTTCTCTGTAAGGGCTGGGGATAGCATCATGAGTTAAGCTTGTGTCTGAGTCTGATGAAGCGTGAGGAGCATACATTTTCTACCCCAGATTAAATCGCTGAATGTTTGCCTTCCGCACCACAATGTGTGGCTCATTGCTAATCAATCTGGTAAATATTTTTATCATAGTTTATATCTTATACTTAAAATATGGACTAAAAAGAAAATAATGGTTCTGTGTGAAATTAGCTAAACATTGGAGTGAATGACTTTCAGCTGTCTCCGATTAAATGGCTAGCACTGCCCAGTGGTGGACAGAGGACATCAAGGCTGGTTATTTTGCTTGTTGCCTCTGCCTTAGGACTGCCGATGTCCACGTCTAAATGGTTTTGATGGTGGGTGCTGCAGGGCTGCAGTCAGCATTGTTTATGCAGACCAGAGTGCCAGGGCACTGTTCTCGCAACCCGTCACAACTTGTGTAACCAAATGCTGTACTTCTGCCAGGTGTTTTTCTAGCCTTTTGGGAGCAAGCATGTATGTCTAAGTCATTTCTTCACTTTAATTGTTCAGCATTGTTTGAGCTCCTCCCTGTTCAGGGTACTTCCTGATGAAGTGACTGAGAGATACAAAGATAAATCCTATATAAATGTATGGTTTAATAGACAACATTAGAATCTAATAATTTCCTTTCCAGGCTCTGGCTCCCAGCAGAGCCGCAAACAACATGAGTTGCCTGCATCTCCTTTCTCAGGGATCCTGTCTTAATGAATGTGTGCAGAGTAGCCAATAACTGGCAGCATTGTTTATTTTTTTAATTTTATTATTTTTATATCAATCACAGCAGCAGTGTTTATTAATGAAAGCCATATGGAGCTTCGGCACTCTTTCCTGAGGTCACTTGGCACACATTTACCTCCTTTCTCCCATGGTGCTCCCGGTCTCAAAAGCAGGATCCCAGAGGTTGCTCTTTCTGGGGGAAAGCCCTGACCCCATCAGCTCGGCTGCAGCAGTGAGCCGGGTCACCTGTTTCGGGAGGAGCTGCTTTGGTAGAACTGTTTTCTTGTGGAATTATGGTAGTCACACTGATGATTAAAACAAATGAGAAGTGTTGGCGTTCTCCCATGGCCATCTGTGACTGGTGTGCTGGCGCTGCACACTCAGAGGGGAATGTTTGATCTGTGTCTTGGCTGCACAGTAAAGGAAGAAGAAGAGGAGGAGGAGGAAGGAGGAGGAGGAAGGAGGAAGAGGAAGGAGAAGGAGAAGGAGGATGAGGAAAATTGTGCTCTGTAGGCTGGCTTGTTTTATTTAAATTTTTTTCCAGTGCCACGTTTGGCTTTTTTATTTTAATTTTTATTTATTACACTTTATTCACTTTGTATCCCCCCATAAACTCCTCCCACCTCCCCTCCCAATCCCATCTTCCCTCCTCCTCCACACATGCCCCTCCCCAAGTCCACTGATAAGGGAGGTCTTCCTTTCCTTCCTTCTGATCCTAGTCAATCAGCTCTCATCAGGAGTGGTTACATTGTCTTCCTCTGTGGCCTGGTAAGGCTGCTCCCCCATCAGGGTGAGGTGATCAAAGAGCAGGCCAATCAGTTCATGTCAAGGCAGTCCCTGTTCACATTACTATGGAACCCACTTGGACACTGAACTGCCATGGGCTACATCTGTGCAGGGGTTCTAGGTTTTTATGAAAGATATCATCCACTATGACCAAGTAGGCTTCATCTCAGGTACCCAGGGGTGGTTCAATATACGGAAATCCATCAATGTAATCCACCATATTAACAAACTGAAAGAAAAAAAAACACATGATAATCTCCTTAGATGCTGAAAAAGCATTCGACAAAATCCAACATCCATTCATATTTAAAGTATTGGAGAGATCAGGGATACAAGGCACATACCTAAACATAATAAAGACAATATACAGTAAACCTATAGCCAACATCAAACTAAATGGAGAGAAACTTAAAGCAATCCCACTGAAATCAGGGACAAGGCAAGGCTGCTCACTCTCTCCATATCTCTCCAACATAGTTCTGGAAGTCCTTGCTAGAGAAATATTTTAATTTTTAATACAAAATTTATGATATTAAGTAACTTCAATTGCTTTGCTAGATGACATTTTATGTACTTAGCACTTTGAAATGTGAAATTATATCTCTATTTATGTATTCTTTATTGAAATGGTAGTTAGACCTTTCATTTAAGTAGGATATACAGTTTATTTCTCAGAGAGGTGAAATACAATCTGAATTGTTTGGGTTGAATCTCAACATTTAACTAATGTATTGCAGAAAGAAATAAGGAATTTTTTTAAATCATGAAGGAGTATATGAATTGTGCAGTGTGATCAGAAAGCCAAATGATACTCCTGTCTGAAATAAAACATTACATGTTGAGAATATGAATAGTGATTAATATATAAAATGCACTAAAGTAGACTTATTATGTTGGATTTCATGATATTGCTCATTGTCAAACATTGGCAATTTTGTTTGACACAACTTATATTAGAGATGGCCTTAGACATGCCTGTTATCTGTGTCATCAAAATAAAACCACCTGAAAATTAACTCCGAACAACTGAGCCCTTTGTGCATTGTTCAAAGTGAAGGCTAACTCCTTTGTTTCCTGACATCCTACCTGATTTCCGGCTGTGTGACTACTTGGTAAAACTACCTAAAGGTGATTCTGAGGGAAAGCACATGGGATCAGCACAATTTGACTCTTACGTTTTTGGTACATTTTAAAACATCATGTTTTAGTGATAATGTGGGTTTATTTATGTGTGCTGTCTGTATCTAATCACCATATATAATAGACATTTGGCTAAGCTACAAGATGAATATATTGCTTGTAAATGAGGTTCAGTTATATTAAATCATTGAGAGTTTCTGCAGATGTCTGGCTGATAAGGAGTAGATTTTTGACTTGGAGAGTTCTAGTGTCAGTAGATCTGAATTATGTGGTTATTTAAAATATTTATTTATTTATTCATTCATTTTTAGGTGTGGGTGTGTGTGTGTGTGTGTACTGGAGTGTATGTTTGTGTACTACTTATGTGCAGGAGCCCAAGGAAGCCAGATGATGTCAGATTCCCAGAACTAGAGTTAAAAATGGTTGTAGGCAGCCATGTGGGTGCTGGGAACTAAGCCTATGTACTCTGCAAAGAAAGTAAGCACTCTTAACTGCTGAGCCATCTCTCCAGCCTCTAAATCTGAACCCAATTTTCTGTCTCTGGCATATTGTATGACATAAGAAAATGTCCTCTTGGAATCGTCTTCTTTAATGTCCCCAATAAGCAGATGTGAATTCACCTTTTTTTAGCATCAATGTTGTGGTCCCACTGTGCTAGATATGGGGACCACTGGACTAAGAAAGTTCTTGTAACCTTTCTTGATCCTGCATTCCAATTCATGAAATAACAGAAAGGATGTCTGGAAAAATAATAATGAATCATGTTATTATTTACTTACCCAAGATCATATATGATACACATAAATCTATTTGTATGCATATACATCCATAGTTTTAATGACCTGTTCTCACCAAGGCTGAGAACACTCTGCCAAAGCCATAGACTAACAAAACCCCGAAAGCATACATGAGAAACCGCCTTTTGAGCTGTTGGTCTGGGGAGTTTCAGGGACTGCCACAATGTGATAGGCTGGTATAGTTGCCCTTGGTTGCCTTCCAGAGGATGAAGGTTAAGTTGGTATTGCTGAAGCCATCTGATCTGGAGGATCAGAGTTGGATCTGGCCTCTTCCCTGAGGACTAGCCTTCATGGTAACAGAAAGAACCATGAGAACTCCCAGTGGAAGCAAGCAACCAATAATCCTAACTAGCTGTGATTCCTTTGACCTACAATGATGAGCAGCATGACATGATAACCCTAAGGATGTGGCAGCATCAAGCCTTGGAGGTAGCCAACAGGCACCTAATTGGACTTAAGGCCTGGTCAATAAGAACAGAATCATGCCTGGTACTGGTACCTAGACAACTTAGCTGGGGCTAATGAGGTTATAGACCTTGAAGAAAAACCTATAACCACCGCTTTACCATGGCAGCGTAACTCCTATCTGCATTATAAATGTTCATCTTTATACCCAGAGATAAGTGTAGCTCTCCTCCTTTGTCATAGAGAATAAGTGATTGTGTGGTTCCCAGCCCCAGTTGATACAGTTTACAATACAACTCCTGTACCTATGGCCTAGGAAACATTTTAGGAGATGAGGTCAAAAGATTATAAGAGTCAGAGGACCAGAAAATCTGCTGTGAAATTGTGTCCTCTAGAAATTATAGGGAAGCTTTGCCCAGTAAAATCTCAACAACATGGCTGCCTAAACAAAGCCCTGAACAAAATAGACATGCTAACATGAAAAGGGAACTCTCATGGGTTCCTCAACCCTAGATAAATAACTACAGGCAACTTGGGAATGCTGAATGTCTCTCCAACAAGGAGAAAGCTCCCTAATTGCTTATCCAATGCCAAGTAGTCAGCCCTGAAATCATATATGCATAAGTAACATTATAATGAATGAGCAGGTTGTATTCAAAGAAGCTGTGGATTTAAGAGAAGGGGGTAGGTTCATTGGAGAGGTTTGAGGGAGAAAATGGATCAGGGAATTGATGTAATTCTAACTTCAAAAAGTAAAACAATATAAAAATAAACAAGTGCTACTGGCAACATTTGATGAAAAGGACAGAAACTAAATTTGAAGTCACGAAAGTGAGGAGACTAACCACTGAAGCTGATAATTATGTATGAGGTCTTTCCATTTGAATGAATGCCAGAAACCAGAGATGGTGGAATTGATGAGCCAGTATGTCATGCTGGCACTGGGTACAGTCTGGAAGAAAAATACTCCAGATAATTGCATAATTGCATACTCCTTAAAGAGAAAAGCCAAAGCTCCCCAAAGCCCACCATTCAGACTAATTAACTTTCATTTTAATCATTGATTAAACAAGAACCCAAGGATGTTACCATCAAGCTCACCTCTGTGAGGTAGGATGTTTAATGCCAGAAGACTTAGCTTTTAACTGTTTCTCACCAGAAGGTGTCAGGCTCTTTTGTTTTACTCTTCAAAGTTAAGCTTTGGAGTTTAACTTTCACAGTATTATAGTCTTAATGAGATGGAAAAGCAGGTGACTTCTGGCTATAAACATAATACAGGAAAACCACAGTCCAATGCTTCCACTGAGAGACCACACCTTGCACAGGTTAAGACAGCGTACTTGCTCAGCCTGGCTGGCCCGGAGCTGTCTTGGGTCATTTCTGTCTTATTCTGAATGAACTATGAAGCCTTTGTTGTGGTTAGTGTGGGTTAGCTTATTTAAATGTTCCCTGCTTCAGGATGACGTTTTGTATTGGATTTAGGGAGTGTGGATAGCAGGGTGTAGTGTGGGTTGTGTAAGTTAGTTTAAGTAAACCACTGTGTAAAACATTTTTGTGGCAGGAGACACGTGATGCTGTTCATATTTCCTTCATGGCAATTCACATAAGTGGACTAAGGGAGGGGCATAGGGGGAGAAGAGGGAGAGAAGGTGGGAACGGGAAGAGACAAGGGAGGGTGCTACAACTGCGATACAAATTGAATAAATTGTAATATATGATAATAATAAAAATGTTTAAAAAATTAAAAATTAACTCTTTTGAGTCTTTTTTTTTCAAAAAAAATCATAATCTGGTGGTTTAGACCAAATTATCAGCGTAGTAATTTTGTTTTATAAGAAGTGAGAGAAAGTGGCCACTTGCAAGACTTGTACATCTGCAGTGAGGTATAAGGGTTTCACTGTCAGTGATTGGCATGTCTATCTGTGTATTTCACATTCAGCATGGTGTAACTAATTAATGTGTTTTGTTTTCCATTTTCTTTTCTTTTTGCTGTCCTCCTGAGACTTATTTTTAGGGCCCTCTCTTTGAGCTGTAGGCATGCATATTTAATGATTGCCATTTTTATTCCTTTTGTACTATTAAAAATTAAATATCAGGCAGAATACCTCCTTTAATTTCCCTTTGGAGCAGTAAAATGTTACCAGGAACTGTTTCTTGAGATCTGTAGCAATACCCTTTGTCAAAAATGGAAGTATACAACAAAGCCATGAAAACAATTACAAAGGGTTTTTAAGACTAGTGAATGTTAGAACATTGTGTCAATGGATGGTCCGATCAGCAGTGTGCAGGGTTCCTCCACATCCTCACCAGCCTCTATCTCTTGCCTTTCTGATGCTAGTCATGATATCAGTACCTCACCATGGTTCTCGCTTGCTTTCCCCTCTCTCCACTCCTTTCAGGCCCCCACCCTCGCCACTCTTCCCACCCCTCACCCCCAGCTCCAGTTCTTCTCTCTTTCCCTTCAGAAAAGGGCAGGTGTCCTGTGGATAGCAACTGAACAAGGAATAACAAGATGCAGTAAGAAGAGGCTGGACTATGCCTGCTGAACATTTGTGTGCCTTCTTTCCAGAGCTGTCTATTTGGGTCTTTTCCCTATTGCATTGTTTCCCTATTGCATTGCTACTGAGTTACTTATATTCTATGTATTGATCCCTTTGCGGATGTCTAGGTTTCCATACATAATCTCTCATTTCATTGGTTGCTGTTATGTTCCCAATGGTTTCCTTTGCTATGTGTTTTCCTCATTTTGTATCATCGTATTTGTTCATTAAAAAAAAAAAATTTCCCTATGCTTTTGGTGTCAGATCTACAAAATAACTTACAAAACCTACACTGAAGAGTTTTTCCTTCTAGAATGTTTATTGATTTCAGGGCATATATTTAAGCTTCTAATGTTTTTGTACCTAATGTAGGTATGGATTCAGTCTCATTCTTTCCACATGGCTATCCACTTCTTGTGCCTTTATTGGACACTACCATGTGTATTGTATATTTGTAGTACTGCTCTCCAAACTTAGTTGACTATATATGTGTGCATTTATTTCTAGTCTTTCCAATTTTAAGAGGGTTTATGTGTACGTTTGTATTCTAATTATTTTGTTCATGCAAATTTTTATTATAGTATGAAATCAGGAAATATGGTATCTCCAAATTTATTTTTTATTTAATTTTCTTTTACTTTTAAATTTAATTTATTTATATATTTATTTATTAGAATTTATTCACTTTGTATCCCCACTGCAGGCCCCTCCCTCATCTCCTCCCAGTCCCACCCACTTTCCCTCTTCTCTCCCTATGTCCTTTCCTTAGTCCCCTGATAGGGGAGGACCTCCTCCCCTTCTATCTGACCCTAGTTTATCAGGTCTCATCAAGGCTGGCTGTCTTCCTCTGTGGCCTGGCAAGGCTGTACCCCCAGAGTGAGGTGATCAAAGAGCCTGCCACTGAGTTCATGTCAGAGACAGCCCCAGTTCCCCTTACTAGGGTAGCCACTTGGAAACTGAGCAGCCAATAGGCTTCTGCTGAACAGGGGGTGTAGGTCCTCTCTATGCATGGCCCTTGGTTGGAGTATTGGTCTCTGCAGGCCACCCAGGACCCAGGTATTTTGGCTCTGTTGTTCTCCTCGTGGAGTCCAACGTCCTTAATCATGCAGGAAATGCAAATCAAAACGACCCTGAGATTTCACCTCACACCCATCAGAATGGCTAAGATCAAAAACTCAAGGGATAATGCCTGCTGGAGAGGATATAGAGAAATGGGGAACCCTCCTCCACATGTGGGAATGTGACCTTGTAGAACTACCTTGGAAATCAATCTGGCACCTTCTTAGAAAATTAGAAATAGTGCTACCTCAAGCTCCAGCTATACCACTCCTAGGCATATACCCAGAAGATGCCCCACCATTCAATAAGGACATTTGTTCAACTATGTTCATAGCAGCTTTATTTGTAATACCCAGATTATTTTTTAAATATTTAAAAATATTTCTTCAAATGTTTTTCAAATATTTTTCTGATGACTCCATATCTCTAATATTTTCATGTGAACCTAGAATTGTCTTTCTTTTTTAGTGAAAAAAAATGTCATTCGGAATCTTCATAGAAATTACATTGAATAAGTAGAAACATTTGGGTGGTGTATGGACATTTTAACTGTTCATTTTTTGATGCATGGGTGCAAGATATCTTTTCATTTATTCATCTTCAAATTTTTATGTACAGTTATTTTATTTCTTTGGCTAAATCTATTTCTAGGTATTATTGTTCATTTTGAGTCTTCTAAAGATGAAATTACTCTCCTAGTTTCTTTACTGATCATTTGCTGTTAGTGTTCAGACACATGGCTGGTTTTGTATGTTGATATTTCTATCCACCTACTTCACTCACATTTTTAGTTCAAACAGTTTGTGATTGTTCAGTGTTTCTAAATATGCAATCATGTCAAATAAAAGCAGATAATATAATTTCTTCTGCCTTTTATTTATTTTCCTTGCCGAATTCCTTTGGCCATACATCTATATTGTTGAACAGAAGTGATGAGAATATAGATCCTTGCCTTGCTCCTGTGGAAAAAAACTAAGCATTCTTCATTGAGCATAAGGTACCCTGTGAACATGTTGTGTATCAGTTAATTCTGTTGATGTGCATTTCTCTAACCACACACATCAGTGTATCGGGGATGGGCCACCTATACAACTATATGTGCCACACATGCTAGATATATAGCAAACTCACCTGGAGATGGATTTCACAGAATGTGGCCTCATAGTTAATATTACATGAGGCTATACCTAATCTGTGGAGTTTTTTTAATATGAAAGGATGCTGAATTTTGTCAAAAGTTTTTACACACCTGCTGAGGTGGTCATTATTATAACCCTTCAATTTTTAAATTACTATATTATCTCCTTGTATCCCATGGATACTTCAGCTTGTTTTAGTGTGCAGGCCTTCTACACACTGCCAGTTTACTAAGAGTAATTATACCTTTGTTTATTGGGAACATTTTTGTAACTTTTATTTATTTTTGTCTAACCTTGACATGAGTAATGCTATCATATAAATTGAACCCAGATGTGTTTCCTTCTGAATATCTGGGAGTGTCTGGGAAGGGATGACTACCATCCCTCTTACTGACTTGGTGTCAGTTCCTATTCATCTGCATTATGAGGTTTCTAACGAGCGATTCAGTCATTTGCTTACTCCTGTTCTATTCAGACTGCTTTCTAACTCGTTCTTGGTGGACTGTGTGTTTCTAGGAGTGTTTCTGCTCATCCCGAATACCTTATTCTTCCTTGTAATATTTTCTGAAACTCTCTGTGGTATACATTGTAATGTTTCATTTCTTATACATTGCTTTATTGATTTGCATCGTTTTGTCACCAAAGGGATAAAATGGTTAATGTTTTCTTTACCTTGGTGGTGATTTGCCTCTGTATTAGCTCTTTTAATTCTCACACTGAGTTTAAGCTTCATTGCTTTTAGAGTTCCTTGAGATACAGAGTTAGCTTCTTGATGGAAAGCTCTCTTTTGTTTTAATATAGGAGGTTATGCTATAGACTTATTCTCGGAGCTCTCTCCTCATCCGGCATGCATTGGTATGTTCGTTTCTATTTTCATCTGTCTTTAGATCCCATTTCATTCTGTTCTTCTTTGACACTTGACATTATGGAGCACGGTGTCCACATTTGTGAATTCTCTAGAATTCCTTCTGTTATTCAGTTCTCTCTCTATTTTTAGTTCAAAAGTAGTACATGTAGTATCCCCACAGGAACAGTCTTTCACAAACTCTATAATAGCCAGGCGAGGCGTTCAGTTACTCCATGGGTGCTTATTTGAAACACCCTACATATGATACCCAACGTCTTTTGAGATGGATTTTTACTTCTAATTACTATAGCAGAAGAAAAATGAAATTTCTATTTAACAGGTTATTATTCAAATTTTTAAAAATGTAATATGGCTTTTCTATCTGTGGGTAGAAAATCTCTAGGGAATATTTTATATTCATTATATCAAAGTATGACTTGCTTCAAATTGAGCTCGTGGAAAAGGAACAGGCATTTTCTGAGAAATATAATGTGCAGAAATTACACATTTTACAATTGAAAGAGACTTCCAGGAAGATTCATATTACTTATTTTGAGGTGCCAATTATTAAAAGTTGTTATGTATATATCACACACCTTCCCTCCCTCGAGGTGCGGGAATGGATGAGGGAGCAGGAAGATTGTAAGAGCAGCGTGTGGCTAACTTCAAGGGAGCCCTTTTCTACACACAATGGGGCAGTTAACGTGTGTTAAGCTCACACCAGTTTTGACAGCACACACAAGAGCTGCACAAGCTCAAGCCAGACAAAACCCCGTCATGGAGGAGTGGGGTGGTGGGGATGGAATCTCAGCCCAGCTGAGGAGTTACACCGTTTGGTGGTTGCTGAATGAGAAGAGTCCGTTTTCATTAATGAATGGACCTCCATGGCAGGTCCTACTTCCAAGGGTGGTTAGGCTACACATATTGAGGTCAGTGTTTTGGCATTCTTTAAAAAAATAAATGAAAAAAGGAGAACTTTAAGAGTGTAGGGAGGGAGAAAGGAGGTGGATTTGGGGAGGTGACTGATTAAAACGTACTGTGCGAAGTTCTCAAAGAATTAACAAAACATGAATTTAAAAATTGTTGATGAGTAAAATGCCAAGTGGGTATATATTCTGTGGTTTTATTCCACATCCATGTTTTTCTTGTTTCCCCTCCCTCACTTCCCCTCCTTTTTCCATTTATTTTTCTTCTTTCATTTATTTATTTCTTTCTAATTAAATTCATTTCATAAAAATGTGCCTTCCTTCATGAACTTTTAAGTGCTATCCAGGTGTGTTATAAACGGTGATTAATATTTACTAATAATTATCTTCTGGTAAAGCTGCTGTTAGTCCTAAGCTGCTGTATAACCAAATTACCACACAAAGACTGGGTTTATTTAGTTAACCTAGAACACAATGCTGGGCAATAGTTACTCCCTCCGAAACCTCCAAGCCCTCATAGTTTCCTAACATTTAGATTCCCCACATTATACTTGGTTTGTGTGTGTGTGTGTGTGTGTGTGTGTGATGTATTAGGTCTAGTCCATTTCTCCTCATGTTCTAAGATCTCTCTCCTCTCCTCACCCTTTCTCCTCCCACTCATTTCCTGCCCTCTGGCTCCTCCCACTGCTCAATATTGTGTCTAGTTGTTTACACAGAGTTGAGGCAAGATGCTTAGAATAAGTATCACAATACGATATCCAGATTGAAACCAGAGCGTGGGGGCAGGGGGAGAAATCGGCATTTGAATGAACAAGGGTAAGGTGTATGCATTTCAAAAGAACATTATACCAACACAGGTGACAACAGAAGCCCAATGTTAGTTCGGACAATTTTCTTCTAGATTAAGTCTCACCATACAAGTTTCAAGATGACTTTTAATGTTAATATTAAAACTAATTTGATTATTTTATTTTATAGAAAGTCTAATTTCAACAAATACTAAATTCTAAGTATAACTAGTAGTAACAAGAGTTATGAAGACTTGTGAGAAGAGAACCGTTTTTCTTATTGTACAGCAAAGAATGTGTAGTTACAGAAGAGGAAATGGGCCTGAGGCAACAGGCCTTCCGTGCTCTGTATTTTATAGGGAAATGGGCTAGCTGTGTGGCCAGGTTAAAGAGGCCAGAAGAATCCAGGAAACTGCTCACCTTTTCCCAATTGCCTAATGTATTTCCACACTCCTGTCCCTGGACCTCAGTTAAATGTGAATGTAATAGAAACAATATACAGTGTTCTCTTCAAAATACTAACTATACTAACCAAGGTTGTTTGTAATAATTTTGTTCTTAACATTTCTTTCATAATCATCACTACGATGTTCTTCAGGGATGTCTTGGAAGAGATTCTATTATAATGTATTGACTGCTTTTTTTTTTTTTTAAGAAAGCACCCAATTGACAGCTTTTGGAGGCTATGCTTTAGGGTGGGTATCTATAGACACAAGTACAATAGAAACAGCCAGCACTTGTTAGCATCCTTACCTTTGTGTGATAAGCGCTTTGTTCATTGCAGGACTGTTCTCTTTACCCTGACTTCAGTGGTGGTACTGGTCATCACAACCGACTGGATCAGCTGGGACAAGCTGAATCGTGGATTTTTGCCCAGTGATGAGGTCTCCAGAGCTTTCCTTGCTTCTTTCATCTTGGTCTTTGACCTCCTTATTGTGATGCAGGTAAGTGTTTATATTTTCCTCTTCTCTCTGATGCTGGTCTATGCTTTGTTCTTGGTGTACGCATGGGCTCCGCACATCTGAGAAGAACTTAGTTGTGATTAATGGAGCTTTCTATAATCATTTCATCAGCAATTTCACTGGGCAGAAAAGACAACTTTGTTTTGTTTTGTTCCTTATTGGTGTATGTGAGAGAATTCATTTTATGAACATTGTTAGGCAGGGCCTGGAAATAATGCAGAAATATTATTATTATTAGGCAGGGATTGTGCAGGAAGATGGAAATTTGTCATTTGGTGAACAGAGTGCTCAAAGGTGAAAACGATAGAAAGCCAGAAAAGCAGAAGAGCAATAGTCAAAGCAACGAAAGGGTTGTAGCAGTTGAAGTGGAGTAAAGTGAAAGCGCTTTTCTGGCTATGAAAATGGTCATTTTCAGTATTCATCAGAGACGCTGCCATTTCATGTAAACAGTGTTTCCATCCTGCTTAGCAATAGATATTTTTGTAAAAGATCATCACTAGAAGCGAGTGTTACTAGTGATAGCTGCTGGGGCAAGTGTTTGGAGTGTAGGAGTGTTCTTTTGAAAGAGACATTTGCTGTTTCTTTGGTACTTTATCTTGCCCATTAAATGTCTCTCAATTTGCTAGACATTTTCTTATTGCTTTCATAAGGCAATTTTGTACCCCCCCACCCCAGAGGCACCATAAGTCATGAGAACAATGGCTGCTGCTGCCAAAGGAAGAGCAGACTCCATTGTGTTCTGAATTTATGTGAGATTTTGCAGATAGCAGATTGGGGTTTTTTTTTTGTTTCTAGAGGCAAAGAGGGGCCTTTAGGAGAGCTATTGTATTGCTGAAAAGTGGAACAATAGTGTTTTGTTTTGTTACATATCCTGGGCATTGGTTTCAATGTGGTACTTATAGTAGTATATCACTGTTTCTAATGGGTTGTATTTTAAAATGCATTATAGTTTAAAACTATCTGAAGACATAAACTTGAAAACTTTTATCTCTTCTAGAAACGGATATGTTTCTTTTTCATTTTCTACAAGATACTTTTTCATAGAGGAGGGCATGAGGTCAGGGATCATTGGTGGGCTCCAGTTCTGTATCCCATTAGCTGTGGGACCTCCTCTACAGAGCTTCAATTTGAGTTTGTAGTAATTATGCAATAATATATCACGCATTACTTGTATCAAGTCCATTTTATCTTATTCTGTTTCCTAATATTCTTTCTGATGATAAATTCTCACTCTTGCTAAATGGCCCACAGGCACTTCTCTGACCCCATTTTAGAGTCAAAGGTATTAGCAGACAAATAGACTATTATCTCTTTTGATTTTGTTCAGATTTGTGTGCTGGAGAGTACTCCCTCATCAACTGACATTGCAAACTCTTTTCTCGCTCCCTGCTTATGCAAATTTTAAGTATTCTTCCAAATAAGTTCACTAAAGCCAAGGACTTCCAGTGGAAAAAACATGATATTAGAATGTATACAAATTATAGATTCATTCAAAAAGTGCCCAATAAGGACAAACAGAAGAAAGCAAAGACAGTCAGGATTTATATGCACAGACACAGCAGTATTGGAACAGAAAAGTCATTCAAGACTTTTTTTTTTGACCCATAAAAATGTAGAGTTTGTAAAATGCTGACATGCTCAGAGTAGCCAGAGACCAGCTGACAAGATGAAGAGTCTGTGATGAGAAATAACTCAATTTCAGCTATGTTGGCCACAAATAACATGAAGCCTGCCAGTGCAGTTTTATCAAATGGTGAAGGTATTTCTGAAGTACAGGGATACCCTGCACATTGTAAATGGAAGGATGCAGTTGTCTCTAGAAAGTAGAGACTGAAGTTAACTGAAAACTCAGATCTAGTCTTTATTCTTCACCTCTCATCTTTGTTCCCTTTTGCTTTGCTTTATGTTTTCCTGCTATGGCAAAGCAGCTTTGTTAAAATTTTATTTTTCAGTTTATAAGGAAAGAAAGGGTCATTATTGACATCCCTGAGGGGACCGCTGTTTAGTTCTCATTCTCTGTGTTGATTCTCTAGGGACTTCTCAGCACCAATCCCTGAATGACTTGTCAGTGTGGAATACTGGAAGACCAGGGGTAGAGATGAGGTCTGAAAGAAGAAAGGAAATTGGGTCCTGAAAACCCAAACTATAGGTCTTTAGAAAAAGGAGGAGGTTTTGCAACAAGTCTCTAGAAGCAGAACTCTCAGATCCTTTGCTCTGTTCTTGAACTGCATGTACCAGTCATGTCAGTTAACGAGGTTGACAGATGAATCCTCTGTCTCTGGCCTCCCAACCTTTCCTTCTTATTTCTCTGCTATTACCTCTGTATGGGCTCCCCTCTATACCATTGGGAAAAAAAAACACACATCAATGGGTCCTTCTTCTTCTTCTTCTTCTTCTTCTTCTTCTTCTTCTTCTTCTTCTTCTTGCCTTCTACTATATGCCCTGGATTTCATAACCTTCCAACCAGAAAGCACATGTGTTTTACAGGCCACTTCTCAGCCACATTGTCAGCAGCTCTTCATGATCCCTAAATGAAGTTCCTAACCCGCCTCTCTGCCACCTCCATTGTGTAGTGCTAGCTGTTTCCTGGGTTCCATCACACCCCACACCAAAGGTCGTAGATCTTCATCCAGTGTGCTCATTCCCACGATGACCTCTTTCTCCTGGCCAGACTGTGTCTTCCCTGATCTACCGGGCACTGAAGATGATAGCAGCCCCACTGCTGGAAAGCATATTAGCACTTCCCATGACCCTTCCAAAGTACCTCTCACTAGGCTTCAGGCCAGCATGCTCCCTTTCCTCACTCTTACGTTCCTTGCACTCCCTGCCGCAGTGGCAGTGCCTTTAGTGTACAGATGTAGCTCATAACACTTGCTTGGTGAGGAGAGACAAGCAGAAGTTCAGGTCTGAGTCTTGGGCTAAGTGTGTTCCTCTGTGGGCATCACAAGTTTTGGACCCAGCATGAGTGGGAAGGGAGTCAACTCAGGAAATGATCTCAGAACGCATATGCACTTAAGACACTTGAAAACAAAGCGTTAAAATATCTTAACAAGTTCATGGCTAGCCAAACTGTGAGCCAATTCATGCTGTGGTCATGTTTCAGATGAAAGGAAAGTGGAACAGTGGTAAAATCAGGGGAAATGGAGAAGGTGCTTTCCTTAAGAGCTCCGGCCTTTTAGAGCATTTTAAATGATTGAAAAGCAATTTACATTCAGCTTTTCTAATGACAGGAGACTGCCATTTGTACTACAGAAAAGTAGTGCCACATTTGAATCAAAAATTAAATACAGCATTAGACTTTTCTTCCTGGTGCCTTGAGTTGAAGCCAGGGCTAGTATATAAGCGTGGGTTCTACCGCAAGTTCTCCTCAGCCCTAGGAATTTGATACTATTTCTATTAAGACTTTTTATTTTATTTATTAAATGTATTTATTTAGCTATTCACTTTAAATCCCAATCATAGCACCCTCCTTCTCTCCCCCAAGTCCCTCCTCTTCCTTCCTATCCCCCCTCCCTTCTCCCACCCTCAGAAAAGGGGAGCCTCTCCCCATTAACCCACCATCCAGCTCATCCAGTCCCAGCAGGACTGAGCACTTCCTTTTTTACTGTGTTCTGGCAAGGCAGTTCCACCAGGGGGAAGTAATCAAAAAGCATGCAACTGATTTTTAAGAAAATTAGTAGAACAAGTATGCATCTTTTAGAGGAATATAATTATTTTGTGTATATTCCTGAAATAGAATTTTCTGCATTTATTGTTATTTCACATTTTTCTTTGGTTTTAGTAAAGTAATCAGAAATAAGACAAAAACAGATTCCAGGAAATAATGGATGACTGATAAGATCAATGTGTTATAGAACACAAGTAAATTTTAAAGAAAATATCTCTCTTAAGAAAATTTTATCCCACATTCTATCTAGTGTTTCTAGTGATGTCATTTGATTTTTATCCTTTCCTTTACGTCATTGTTTAAGTATTTAGTTTGCAGCATGCACTACCCACTCTTTCTGATCAGTTGATAAAGGTGAATCTAAGACATAAAAGAGTTAAAACCTATTGTGAAATAAACATATAGAAAGTGTCAAAGGAAATCACAAGAGAAAGATAAATGAGGACAGGAGTAGGTGAGTCTCAACAGGGAACCAACCACCGGACCAAGTTCTCCAGGGCAGCAATAAGCCATCCTGGTAAGATCTGCTCTGTTCAGGTTGGACAGAAAAGCAAGAATCCCTAGTGTGTATCTGGGGAGAGAAGACACAGGAAATGGGGTTTAAGGTCCCAAGAATGTAGTCTACAGAGACTATGGCATGTAGCGGGTGTATGGTTTAATAGGGGTACAAGTGGAGGAGTGCTTAATTTGAGGGGAGATTGCCATTATTTGGAATTCTTTGCATAGAAAGGTCTCACCAGTACTCTTCACTTTCCAAATCCTTCCCTGACCCTCTTTCAGGCAATTTTGCATCCTACCTGAAGGCTGAGAGGAGAGAAAACTCATCTTCAAAAATAAGGGATATTTTGTGCTTTTTTTTTTAACTAGACAAAAAAAAGGAAGTGGGGGAGTAGGAGAAGCAAGGAGGTAGAAAGAAGAAGAGGAGGAGAAAGAAGAAGGTGTGTAAAGAGCCAAGACACAGGAGTAGCAAGTAGAATTCTCCGGTGTCTATGGGGAGCAGTGACAGGAGAGGAGCAGGGCTGGGCATTGGTAGGACCATAGGCTTGATGCACTGTGTCCATTCTTCAGTTTCCGTGTATTCTTCATCACTCAGAGATGCTTTACACAACTGAACTCCAGAGAATTGGTAATAGAGAATATTATAGACTATTTAGTTGCCTAACTGAAACGATGTAGTAACAACTGCTTACCAGGTATACAGGAAGCAGAGGAAGCGTTGGGCAGGTATCTAAGAGCAAGGATGAGCCAATTTGAGTTCTATGCAATACATGCTTGAAACTAACAATTCTTTAAAGAGAGTTTTCCTTAAACGTTGAGAATGCTTTAGAATGAACAATAGAGAGGGCAGTCAAGAGACAGGGCTGGTAGCCCACTGGCAGGGCTCTAGTCAAGCATTTGTAGGCCCCTGGGTTTCATGGTCAGTAACACAGAAAAACAGTAACATCTCAATTCTTTAGGAAAAGGGGGCGGGCAAGTTTACATAGTGACAAGTAATCTTTACATATGACATATTAAAGGTCTCACTAACTTAGCAGCAGTAGAAATACACAGAAATCATCTACTAATCAGAAATGGAAATAATAGGACTCCTTTTAGGAGAGTCTGGAAGGAGTCACTCAGGATGGCTTTGAGAATATTAGTAGCTGTGGTGGTTCCTGTGTCATTTGTAGAACTCCTCAAAGCAAGAGTCACACCTGCTATATGTCTATGTATTCCTCATTGTGCAAGATCCCAATAATATCACAGACACCTTAGAGTGTTTGTTAAACTTCATAATCTACTTTAAGATTTCAAGCAACGGGTTAAAATAATGGTGGAGCATTTGACTAAAGGTGAAAGATGGGATGAAACACATGGTACCAGGAAAAATGTCAGAGTTGAGAGTTAGGCTTGTGGAAGTACAGTGGTGCTGGGCAGAGAGGGAAAGGGAGATGTGGGTGAAAGAACAGGACACTTCAGTTAGGAGCAGCAAGCCTTGGGGGGCATATCACACAACACAGTAGCCATAGTTAGGAATGTGTTAAATGTTAGAAGGTTGCTAACAAGAGTAGATTTTGATGGTTCTCACCATAAAGAAGTGATACATACATGAAATGATGAATGCATTAATCAACTTGATTTAAATCATCACAAAATTTATACACATATCATAATGTCATAATAAACCCTGAAAGTATGTATAATTATTATGTTGCAAATAAAATAAAATGATACTTTAACAAAGAGCTGAAGAAATGACAGAAAAGTTGATGATAGAAACCTATTTGCCCCAGAGATTATATACATATATGTTATATATGTATATAGTAAGATGTATACATATATGCATAGCTTATGTTTATGTGCACCAAGGTAATGATAAGCCATGCAGAGAAAAGGCTTTTAAAAAGAAGAAAGTTCAAGGAATAAGAGTTGGTAAATCCTCATGTGACTGGCACAGCTTTTTAATGCACCCCTTTGTAATTTATTTATACGCCTGTCTATTAGCTTTGTAAGAGGTACTTCCTAAAACATTCAGGCTCTTTGAGAAAAGGAAACTAGTTGTTTTATTATTACACTTTTCATCTTTAATTCATTACTTTTTGACATAACTATTTTGCTGAATGGAAGAATCAATAACAGAGTGAAAATATCATTACTTCACAAAAGCCAAATTGTGTGTGATATTTTAAGAGGTAAACTGTAAGCAGTTCAAGAAGGAACCAACGGTATTATTACATTAGGTCATTTGCACTGAAGTATCATCTTACAGTGATTAGATAGCTAAATAAAATATGAAGAATTTACACAGCTAAGCATTTTAAAAGACCCTTTGGTCAGAAAGCACCTGAGGGTAAGTGACATTACCTCAGACGTAGTTCTTAATGCCCTGGAAACTAATTATGAAAATCACATTCTATAAATATTTTCTTATGTGACTGATTCGAAATACGTGTTCTCTGAGAAGCAGGTTGACAGTTAAAAATACACATTGTGACTTTTATTAGACTTTATTTTAAAATTCATGCTGATCCAACTTTAGCAGAACACTCCTTCTTAGCTTACTGTGTGCAAAGCAGACTCGCACATTTCATGGCGTAGGCCAGAGCAGCAAGCATAAATGTATTTTAATTGAATAGCCATGATGCTTTGATAAATTGAAATATAGTTTCAGAATAAATATCTCCAACTGGTTTTGCTTACAGGAAATTTGCAAAGGACGATATGTTTATCTACCTGACTTAATGTGCTCTTTGAGGAATGTTTAGGAATGTTTTATATAACTTCTCCCAAGTGTTTTGAACTTTTTTCACACATGTGTTATATCAGCAAGATTCTTGCAGAGTACCTGTACTCCCGTCTGAAAACAATGTGATGGTGATTTCTATCTTTGGTCCCAAAGATGGCTTGGAGTAAAGAGTTTACACGCCTTTTACTACCTCAATTCATACTAAATACCTACTCTGCTCATGGCACACAGCTATGGGGTTAAACTGTAATTTTATTTATTGCCACCATTTTGCTCACAAAGCTGCTGATCCAGTGGGGACAAGTGACAGATCAGGGAGAGTGGTGGAAGGGGACTGAGTAAGTAAGGCAGTGAGCCAGGCCTTGAGTTCCTGGGTGGCTTCCTTCAGTGATGGCCTGGGAAATAAACCTTTTCTTCTCGTGTTGGTTCTGCACAGTGCTTTAGTGCAATGGATGGCAAACGAAGACATGGTGGGGGAGGGGTAGCATCGTATCATGGGTACCGCAGTAATAACTGCATTCAGTTAAAGATAAAATTAGTAGTCTGTTTGCTCTGTAATATTGGGAAGCTTTAAATGGGCAGTAAGTTCCATGAGGGGTTACTGTTAGCAGGGAAGATCATTCGAGTCCTTATGGAAAATGGGAGAGGCATGTAACTTGGAGGAATATTAGACCTGATTAAGAAAATGGAAAATAAAGACATTCAAGTTTTACCTCAACTTAAAACAAAATGCTTCAGTCCCTGAGGTGTTTTCTTAAAGAGAACTAGGTCATGACTTAGGACATGGAAACATGGATTCTATGCCACGTCACATGAGCAGTGTTTTTTGTCATAGCTACATGGCAGCAGGTAGCTACAGATACCATGAGATTTGTGTTTTCCTGAAAGATGTGTTATTTTCTGTGGTTAGTGTCTGTCTGACCATCACCCTGACAGGATAGTTCAACTCTAGCATCAATCCTTTCTACTTCGTAGCATGGTGTGGCATGTTTGGCAGCCTCCATGTGCCATTACTACATTATTTTAAATGTTGACTCACTAATCCATAATGCATCTTCAGGAGCAGATTCCTGCCTCATACTTTGGCTTCATTTTGGATCAGATTTGTATGTGTGAAGCTAGAGGTAAATCCTAACAAACAAGGCTCATCTCAAATATCTCCCAGATTGGATGGTCTAGTCTTGGTCAGTACTTTTCTTGGACAGTGCCAGGTTTATGGGATCTTTCTATGGATTTCTATACTAATTTTAAAATTATACTGATAAAGTCAAAGAACAGGTCACAAGATATATTTTGTAAACTATGGGAGATCATGGAAGCAGTCCAAGGATCCTCTGAAATTGAAGATATTCTTTTTAAACCCATGTCTTAATTTTTTTTAGAGAGATCTATTTTAAGACAGCAGTTTAGAGTAGAAGGAACATTTTGAATCATTTTATCACATCCTGATTTTTACAACTGTAGCAGCTTGGGTTGGGGGAGGTGGTGCTCTCTAACTTAGCTGAGATCATGAATAGTCAATGGGTCCTGACAAGGACCTAGATCTCATAAGTAGTTTCCAAATCTGGAGCTGGTCATGAGGAAAATCTCAGGGGAATGTGGCCCAGCCATGGGCTCAGGTTCTAGTATATTTAAGTATGGGTCTAACACCAGGACACCATCGTGAGAACCCTTCTTAGTGTAAGTGACAATCAGAATCCATGCAGGGCAGACCAGTGCAAGGGGACACACTGAAGCAAGGTTAAGGTGAAGGAAGACACTACCAACTAATACCATCCTGGATGCTTAGATGAACGATATTTAAGCATGTCAAAACCTTATTTATGAATGGCTATTATTATTTACAATTTTGGTAGCAAGAATTTCATGCCGCACAAAGTGAGTTTAATCTGGACTTATTCTTGCTTACAGATGAGGGGTTATGGAGTCCGTTTAAGCTTTGAGGGGAGCACTACAGATTTTGAAAATTAACAACTTTTTCAAGTATATTCCATTTTTCATTTAAATATTTGCCTCACTGGGCCAGTCTCAGAAAATACATGGAGCATTGTGTAGCCTGTTCTAGAGGTCAGACAGAAAGCATATCACTAGGACTGAGCAGCCAGCAGCCGCAGGGACAAGGTGACCAGGCTAGTGAACGCCAGCTTCCCCACAACAGCTCCTCCGACATGAATCACCGAACCATTTTATTCCACCCAATTATGACCTTGTTACATCTCATTCCCTCCTCTCCTCTACCCAAGACATTAGAGACAGAGACTCTTCCAGTTAAAAGGGGGAATTTTATGAGATCCCGTGTTTCATGGTCTCTTATTTTCATTATTAAGACCTACAAACTGTCTTTCTTTCCTCATCATATAAACCACAATTTTTAATTTTTATTACAGAGGGTTGCTGTGGATATATTTAAATATGCTTTACCACTAATCTTGAAACGTTGAGCCCATAATAAAATTCACAACACAAACTAATGTGATTGTTAATGTGAGTTAATTTGTCATGGAAAGCAGACAGGTGTTGCTCTGAAAATTTATGAAGCTAAGTGAGGCAAATATTGAAATGAGAATGGAATATATTTGAAAAATTGTTACTCTTCAAACTGTAGTGATTTGGTACCCTTCTGCTTCTGTTCAAAGTCTAAAGAGCTTCTACATCCTTATATGTAAGAAAGAATAAGTCCAAGTTAAAAGTTTTGTTTTAAGAAAAATTTTCCTGTGTATAAATGCATTAGGACTAGCCCAAACCCTTCCCAAAAAGTGAAGTGTCATCAGTGAATCTGAGGGAAGAGAGACATGTAAATATGGTTAATGCTTCTTTGAGACACATCTTATAGCTTCTCTAAAGATAATTCAGGCATAGGCCTGTTTGAGACAGTAATACACATGGATAGTTAAACATCAGCCCCTTCAACCCCAACAGTGACTGGATATATCTGCTGTGGTAGGTACTCCAAGTCCTGTACCTTACTGCCATTTCCCCGAAGATCCACATCCTTACTGCAGGTACTTGTTAAGAAACAACGCAGAAGAAATTAAGTTGCCATGGAATTAGAGTTGGATTCAGCTCAATTTAGGGTCTGGGGGCTGCTCTGGATTAGCCAGAGGGCTCAATCTTATCACAAAGTCATTAAGAGAATAAGCAGAAGGCAGAGAAGAGCCAGAGAAAGGCTGTGTGAGTGGACTTGGCCTTAGAGGTAGAAGGGGCTACAACCCAATGACAGTGTCTAAAGAACACACTAAACCCAGGCCACTAAGATCCATTTTGAACCTTTGGCATCCAAAATAGTAAGATTTGCACATTTTCACAAACATATATTTAGTTTGTTAGTGTGAATTAGTTATGAAAACCCATGAGTTGCCTTTTGACATTTTCATATATATTACATTCACCAATTAACCTTTCTTGCTCTCTCCCATCATCTTCTCAAACATAATTCTCTAATTTTACATTTCTTTCCTCTCAGACATTACATCTCAATCATATTTCTCCCTCCCTCCATGCCTTCCAACACCCACACCCCCAAACACACACACACACACACACACACACACACACACACACCTCTCCTCTCTCCCAGATCCACTCCTCTGTTTCCCTTCAGAAAAAAAAGGAGGCAGTTCTTTGAGAATTTGTTAATGTGTATTGAGGTCATATTCACTGGCCCCTCTCCCAGATCTACTTCTTCCTTACTCACCCAACTTTGTGTCTGTTTTTTGGTTGGTTGGTTGGTTGGTTGGTTGGTTGATTGGTTGGTTGGTTTGCTTTGGTTGTTCCCATTAAGTATAGTTAGCACTGCTCATGGACTCTTGGATATGTGGCCTTTCATGAGAGTGTAGTCTATATGTCAGTAGCCCGACCCTTTAAGACAACTGAACCTCTCCCAGTCCTACTGACTGTACCCCCAGCTTGAGTTATTTGTCAGGTTTTCCAGTCAGGGCAGGGTCTATGGAAGCCAGATTCTCTCTCCCATGATCCTCTCTCACATGCCACCACCATGACCTATTCAACATACATCACTAAGAACCCCAGAGATGCATTTGTATGTACTAACATATGTTTCCATGTATTTAATATTTGTCACCGGTAGTCTCCTGGGGCAACAAGGCCATGAACATATTCTGTGCTAAGGTACACAACATCTCAAGATGAAAAATTACTGGAAATTTAATAGGCAAATTTAATGAACACTTGAAAATTGGAAGGGAGATCGCAGCCATACACTCCACATTGTTAAAATTTGAGGGAATTTATAAAGCATTGAGACATAAAACTACCTTCAGTACCACAGTGTCTAGGGAGATAAATAAAGAGCAAGAACTAAAGCTGTTTGAATTATGTAAAGGGGTAACTAGATTGTGCTCTGAATCTAGATGCATAATTTCCACCAGTATGATTAAGTAGAAAATGTTCATGCTTTCACTAAAAATTTGATTGGTGTTAAACAGTATGTTAACTGAAAGACACATTCGTTTTCACTTGCTTAAGATGCTTCCAATGCTCAAAAAAGAACCTACATGTTTTTGCATGATAAAAGAAATATGCATAGCTAATCACTATGTATTGGGATAATGAACACATTATGTGTTTTAGCATCTGTTATATTTATATTTCATTCTGGCCATTAATGGGTAATTTTCCATTCTGCTGTGTAGAAGAAGACACTTTTTCTTCTTATTGTTACACAGTGATTTGAAGTAAGACTTGCAGTTTTTCTTGTAGCAAATTACTCAGTGATACTGCTCAGGGCATCCAGCCTTCGAGATAACCATGTGCTCGGAGGCTGCCATTCCCAGTCAGCAAGAACGCCACAATCGCTGACGTCAGAAGCCCCTGGCATATTTAACCTAATTTGCAGAGGTGGCTAGTAAGGCGTCATAGAATGCTCATTAAGGAAAATGCAGCATGCCACATTGCATTGAGCAAGCTGTTAAACAGCCAGCCCGGGCCTGGATGTCTGTGACAGATTACACGTGTTTTTCTCCGTGTAGCAATGAGACAGTTAAGTGACTTCTAAACAGAGGAGCTGTCGTCCAAATGTAGTTCTACCAGCATCTCCAGTTGATCAAACCCTTAGCTATTTCTCAAGGTGATTAATAACCCTCTTATTCTTTCACTACGGAACACCATGAGGGTTAGTAATAATTGTATTAGTCACAGCTGAGTTCCTTTGGAGGGTCCAAAGCAGTGCATAGCACACTGGACTGTGAACTTCTTGAAGGATGAGGCACTGTATTTCGTGCAGTTTTCTAGTGACCCAGCCAACACACTGTGGTAAGAGCATCGCAGATCTGCACTGGCCGAAAATGAGTTGAATTAACTTCGTTTGCCATGGATGATAAAATCTATCAGGAATTCCGATACTGCAAACATCCTTAACTCTGTTTAGATTTGAAGCTTATGGGAGGGAGACACTGCATCCCGCTGGCAGGATGACTCCAGGAGAAAGACAAGCATTGTACACACGTCTGTGGCACTACAGTCCACTTAGACAAAGCAAATGGTAACATTAACGTGTGTGCATATGTGTGTGTGTGTGTGTGTATGTGTATGTGTGTGTGTATGTGTATTGTTTACATTTCAACTCTAGAAACTTCTGTGGGCTTTCTTATAGCAGAAAGTATCATTACCAGAAAGGTAATAGACCATTCACAAACTAATGTAATAAGATAAAGTCAACAACAGTTACAAAAGATTGATAATGTAGGTAAGGGTTTCGTGTTCCCTCTAGATATCCCCTCAGTGACTCTTGGGACAGGCATGTGACACAGGAGCTTAGAGGCTGATGGCTGGAGAACTGAGTAAATCTTGGTAGCTGAGCACAAATTATTGTTCTCAGAGCACTTACTTTCCAGAGATGCCACAGAACCAACAGAGGGGCGGACAGAGACCACAAAAAGCACAATGATACTTCAATCAGAAAACCTTCTATTGTGTTGCAGATTCCAGTAAATTTGGTATGTCTCAGGATCTTATCTGGAAATAATTTTGAACACCACAGCTTTTTAGCACTGCCCTAAATACAATACAAAACCACAAAGGAAAAAACGTAAGCATTCTGAAGACTCAAACTGCACTTGGATTATATGTTCAGGAGGATTAAGCATGAACACATTTTAAGGTCCCATGGTAGATAGGAGCTATAATTTAAAAAGACAAGATATTGAAATATATATATCATAAAATATGAACGAAAACATTTATTGTATATTTACTTATGAGTGTGTATGCGTGCACGCGCATGTACACACACACACACACACACACTTGCAGGTACCACAGCATGCATGTGGAGATCAACTTGATGGAATAGATCATCTCCTTGTATCCTGAGGGGCCAGGAGAGTGAACTCAGGTTTGGTGGCAAGTGTCCAGTTTAAGGATATCTTTTACTCTTTTACATCAACACTATTGCTGGTAGACTTGATGTAGATCCCTCTCATAAGCTCTGTAAAAATTCATAACCCAAGTCTAGTTAACATCTAAATTCTCAAACAATGGTGAGAATGGTTCTGTTAATTTTGGATATAGGATCACATTTCAGATAGGGCTCATCAGAATAAAACTAAACAACGCACTATACATACACAAACACACACTACACAAACACACACATACACATTGTGCTTATGTAATTCTATATTTGTACATTGTATATAAAAGTTTGAACAAATACTAGCATTTTGGGAATATCTGTGACTTTAATATATTTAAATTCAAAATAAATTCATTTAAGGTCTATTTTCAAACACGTTTGTACATCTTCAGTGTCTCATCACTTTGAATATTTTATCACTATTTGATAAGAAGAAAAAGATTACTGGAATAAGATTTGTTATTGTTTCATAAATGATAAACAGATGTGTTGTCAAAACTGCCCAAGTAATTTGCGCATTTCTGGCTGATCTGAGGCTATGTGGTTTTGACATCAAATGAGATAAAGGCCCTCATCGGCTTCTCCTCAGAGTCCTGCTTTAAAATGAATGGTCTAGATTCGGTTATTTGAAGAGGAAAATGAAATGCCAACAATAGTACAGGGCATAAAAGGTGGTAGATAAAATGGCCCCAACCTCTGGGATCAGGAATCTGGTATAAACAGACACAAATCAATGAATCCTCCTGCATTCTGTGCTCAGCTCCACTGTAGAAAAGCATGGGGAGCTCTGGGATCATTGAAATGTCCTAGTCTAACCTGGTAACGATCAACTTTAACTAACTCACCAAGTGAAGAGGGTGATGATCGAGTTACCACAAGCTTGAGTTTTAAGTCTATCATCCCTGTGCTTGGGTAAGCCACACAACCACTGGAAAAAACCTGTCTTCTCACTCATTAAAGGATTTGGAGTTAAGAGAGACTGCGAAATAAATTTGTAGGTGCTGGCTGCAGTAGTTTCTTTTTTCTCCACTGATCTTTTGATGACAAACATTTCTTCAGTGTCTAACAAGCATCTTGATCCAGGTTTTGACACTCCATAAATAATGCACAATGTGTTATCTGAGGTAGGAAAACAATGTCATCAGTCACATAGCCAACCCTGCAAAATCTTCCAAAGACATGTAGAGAGACTTTTCACCACAAGAAGATTATAATTCAGTGGGACTAAAACACATCATAGTAGACATTAAAAAAATAAGATGTGATCTACGTAAGTTCTCAGGGGCTTCAGGTGCTGCCATGATAATTTTATATTTTTAAGACCAGAAGAAAGTTCACTAAACAGGGAAGAAAGTGGAAATAGGAGTACATTGAGTGACAGTTGGGGTGGCATAGTGATAAACTTGGAAAGAGCAGGGGACTCAACAGAGGCTGATGCAGAATAGTCAGTGGGTATGGAGCCTGAAAGACCTGGAGGAAGACAACTTTGACCCAGAGGGCTCAGAAATGCAGAGCCATTTTGGAGATAGCCCTCACATGCTCATTGTAGAAGCTCTAGATGTTTAGACTAAATTTAAGTTAATCAATCAATTTTAAATGAACTAAAGTTCTGAGCAAAATCATTGTAAAATAATGCTGTATAATTACACATTTTCCTAAGTTATCCTCTTTTTTTTTTTTTTTTAATTTTATGTCACAGGATCAACCAAGTAAGGCAGAATCTTCTGTGTTTCACAGAGGAGAAAGTACCTGTTTGGAAGGTTAGGCGGTACATTCAGGGTCACCCAGCTAATTAGCAGAAGATCCTGGATTAAAAAAAGATTCTGAATTTTAAACCTGCATCATTAAATTAAAAAGAATCAAAATGCTATTGACAGTGTTTCATATTTCCATTAATGTGGACTAAAACCTTTATTATGTAACTTTGGATAACTTGATAACTTTATATAACTTTTTGTAACTTTATATAACCTTTTATAACTGGCAAAGTTGAATAGAGATTTGTGCTGAAGGATTTTTTTTTCTTTTGAGTTAAAAATATATGTGTGTTTGCGAGCCAACATAGCTGCTTTGGGGAGAATCAGGAGGCTGACACTGGACTCACATATATTGTCCAAGGATCACAACATTCAAACAGTAATATGTGTCAAATAGCTTATGTACAATAAATCACTTTTCTATAAACTAATGTCTTGCAGTATTTAAAAAGAAGTATTTTCAGTCTAAGCAATCAAACAAGGAAGTTTGGAGGTTAAGACAGAAAATTATGAGCTTAACTTCAATGTGGGGCTATTTACACACCTTGTTGTAGAGGAAAAATGAGTGAGGAGGAGGAACATAAAGAAGGAGTGGAAGAAGAAGAATAGGAGGAGGAGGGGGAGGAGCAGGAAGAGGGAGAGGGATGAGGAGAGAAATAAGGATGAGATTGGTATTTATTGCAAGGGCAGTAAACATGTAGAATGACATGGTAGAATTCTGTACAGCAAATTTAGAACATGGCAGTCCATGTGTTGGACTTTTAGTTCCGTGGGTGCTCTTGGAAGATGTGGTGGTTTGAATATGTTTTGCCCCCATAGACTCATGTGTCTGAATGCTTGGCCCACAGGGGAATGGCACTATTAGGAGGTGTGGCCTTATTGGAGGAGATGTGTCACTGTGGGGGGTGGGCTTTGAGGTCTCCTATGCTGAAGCTACAACCAGTGTGGAAATCCAGTCCCCCTTCTGCTGTCTTCAGATCAAGATGTGGAACTCTTGGCTCCTCCAGCACCATGTCTGCCTGCAAGCTGCCAAGCTTCCCACCATTAAGATTATGGACTGAACCTCTAAAACTGTATGCCAGCCCCAAGTAAATGTTTTCCTTTATAAGAGTGGTTTATAGTGTCTCTTCACAGCAATGAAACCCCAAGAGAGAAGATCAGACTCATCTGGGCGTTTGGTGCTAAATGCTTTGCGGGACAGATTGTGTGGGAGTGCTTTTAGGAGTTCCATGTCCCATGTCAGGTTTGGCCCCTGCAGTCACTTTGTGACATTATGCTAATTCTGTAGTTTCTGTGAACCTTCTTGGTATCTGTAAGAATAATGTAATAGTCTAGCAAGACTGTATTTAAATTAGCTTTTAAAATAGAAAAGAAATCAATACTGACTTGATGATAAGAGAGAAAATGTTCCCATGCCAGTAACGTGATGCCCTATGTGTACTCACATGTGGATGAGTGGACACGTGGACACATGGACACGTGTATTTCTTATTCGCCATGGATTCCAATCTGTCTTCTAGCACACATTTAATCCATTCAGTTCTGTGACCCTTTACTATGGAAACATCAGTGCTAGATTTGCAGGGAAACTGAAAGCAAGTTTTTCTGGCATTTCACTGATTTTTAGTGATCTGTAGTGATTAATGAAGCTTTATGGGAAACCAGAAACAAATAATTTCTGGATTCCTGGTTTTATGTCTTAGAGCAGTCCATTAAGCTTTGGAAAAATGCCTGAAAGTTGCCATTGAAAGCCTCTTTTAAACCACCACTTCTCTCTAAAATGAGCAATATATGTAAAATACAGCATCAGTCATAACATAAGCACTTACAAATGATTGAATGTATTTTTTTCCTTCCCTGTGGTTCTCCTCTGGTGCTGCATTCTACATCTGTTACAAAATCATTTGTTCGCAATGATTTGAGTAAACATGACTGGACTCATTGTCGGCTAGACTGGTTCTCACAACTGTATAATTACATATCTGAAGCCGGAGGCAGGGCTATTATGACGGGATACATATATATGTATCTGTATCTGTAGTGGATATTTTAAAATATTATTTAAAGCTCAATGCCTTCAGTACCTCATGCCCCTTTCTGATCTGTCTTAGTCCATCTATGCCAATATGACAGGATGATTTATCAGGACAGAAATGGTCTTTCTCAGCAGCCTAAATGCTGGGACTACAGTGAGGTTCTTGCAGGGTGGCTGGTGAGGACTGATCAGCCCTGCACTTTGTGGCTGCATCTTCCAGGACCAAGGGTTTGCCTTAAGAATATCTGTTTCTCATGGCCTCCGCTTGTTAATGCGGTCACACTGGTGACTAAGTGTCAGCATGAATCATGGGGAGCAGTCACACCACAGCAGTACCTGCAAGCATAGTAAAGTGGAAAGTAGCAGAGGGACTGTGAGGGAGTGGGGTATTTCTGCTGCTGTCCTTCATCTTTCAGGGCTATCCTCTGTCACTGACGGAGACTCGACTCCAGATTTCCAAGAGACAAAACAATATTGTACGGGAAGACAAATAACAGTTTACCTTCTGACTGAATTGCGTTTGACTAGATCTTTGAGAGTTGGTGCTACAAAATGCAATCCATGGACCCACATATATTTTCACATCAAATGCATCTTCTAGTGATTACACTAATATTAGGATTGGTTCCTTTTTGCTTTAGAAAATGATAATTAACATAATTGTTAGTGGTTTGTTTCATTCTTGAGATACTTTGAGGTTGTTGGAAATTATTCTCTCTGTGTGTATTTTCTCTGTATTTCTTTCTGTATCTGTCTCCCAATCTGTCTATTTCTCCATCTCTCTCTGTCTCTGTTTCTCTCTCCTTTTCTCTCTCTCTCTCTCTCTCTCTCTCTCTCTCTCTCTCTCTCTCTCTCTCTCTCTCTCTCTCTCTCTCTCACACACACACACACACACACACACACACTATGGTTTAGAAATTGAGATATAAAATGAGACCTGGAGGGTACTGAAGCTCCACAAGGAGAGCAACAGAACCAACAATCTGGGTACTTGGGTCTTTTCTGACACTGATACTCCAACCAAGGACCATAGAATTCCTGCACAGAAGTAGCCCAAGGCAGGTCAGTCTCCAAGTAGGTTCCCTAGTAAGGGGAACAGGGACTGTCTCTGACATGAAATCAGTGGCTGGCTCTTTGATCATCTCCCCCTGAGGGGGGAACCACCTTACCAGGCCACAGAGGAAGACATTGCAGCCAGTCCTGATAAGACATGATAAGCTAGGGTCAGAGGGAAGGGGAGGAGGACCTCCCCTATCAGTGGACATGGAGAGGGGCATGGGAGGAGATAAGGGAGGGAGAGATTGGGAGGGGATGAGAGAGGGAGGGGACTATAGCTGGGATACAAAGTGAATAAATTGTGATAAAAATAAATACATTTTAAAAAATGATCCCAAAGGCTCATTGTGTTGAATGTTGATATCCAGCTTTAAGTGCTATTAAATAGTGTGGTTGGATCATGAGTTGCTAGCCTCATTGATATGTTAACCCATTGGAGAGATTAATATTAATCCGTTGGTAGGTCAATGAGGGGCATATCTTTGAAAGTGTTTATTTTCCCCTGATCCCTTTTCTTCTTGTTTCCTGGCTGCTGTGAGATGAGCTGCACTCTTTACTGCTGCCACACTTTTCTGCCTTACCCCAGGCCCATAGCAATAGAGCCATCAGATAACCATGGATGGAAATTGCTGAAACCGCAAGTCAAAATATACCTTTAGCATGCGGCAGCACCACAGATATGACTTATGACCATGACCTAAAAACCTCCTTCCCAAGAACTAACTTTCTTAGTACCAAAAGGCACCCTGAAGGCTTCTAAAGGAGGGAAGTCACCAACAGTCTGACCTAGCTACGATGCCTCTAAACCACATCAATCACCAGCATGGCATAATAGCCCCAAGGATGAAGTAGTGGCATGCATACCTTGGTGGTAACTAGCAGCTCTCCAATTGGGCTTACGGCCCACTCAACAAGAGGGAAACCATTCCTTGTACTGGAAACCTAGCCAGTTACCCAGAGCTATGAGGCTGTGAAACTTGGAGAAGAACCTACAACAACCATTTAACTAAACCAGTATAATTCCTACTCTAAACACCTGTCCTTAAATCCACAGATAAGGGTAAGGTAGTCTTCACCCCTCATCAAAGAAACTACTCTTTTTTTTTTTTAACAGATGGAAACCATTACCACAACCAATAAAAATGGAGAGTTGTAGACTCCATTCCCACCTGGTACATACACAAGTCCTGTGTCCAAGGGCCTAGGAACCATTGAAGATGAGGATGGACAGATTGTAAAAGCCAGAGGGTCAGGGAGTTCTCTCTGAGATTTTCTTCTAGAAGTGTCAACACCTACACCCATAAAATCTCTCCAACATGGCTGCATAAACATGAGCTAAACAACAATGACACTAATAAATACCCTAACATAGACAGAGGAAGGTTCACAAGGACTACAGGCAAAGAACTACAGGCAAAGCAAGGAAATCTGAGAGTGGAAGCAGTAGTCTTCCCCAGGGAGGAGCATACCAGTTGGTTATCCAGTACCACATAGTCAGCCTTGAAAACATACATACAACTAACATTATACAGACTAAGAAGGTTTTATTTATATATTTAGGAACACAGACACACAAACACACACACAACACAGAGATAGAAAGAGAGGGAGAGGAAGAAAAACAGACAAAGACAGAGACATACACAGAACACATATGTAACAATAACAAAAGAAAAATGTGGCCATGAATTTGAAAGAGAGAAAGGGGGTCAGATGGGAGAATTTGGAGGGGGAAATCATGTAATGTTTACATGGGAGACATCTAGGTTGTTTCCCGTTTCTGGCTACTATGAATAAAGCTGCTATAAACATAGTTGAGTAAGTGTCCTGGTGGTGGGTTGGAGAATCCTTTGAGTATAGGCCCAGGAGTGGTATAGCTGGGTCTCGAACTGGGTCCCAATTTTCTGAGAAACCTCCATATTGATTTCCACAGTGGCTGTGCAAGTTTTCATGCCCACCAGCAATGGAGGAATATTCTCCTTGCTCCACATCCTTGCCAGAATGAGCTGTCATTTGTGGGTTTGATCTTAGCCATTCTGACAGGTGTAAGGCAGAAATTCAGAGTCATTTTGATTTGCTTGTCCCTGGTGGCTAAGGATGTTAAACATTCCCTTAAGTGCTCCTCAGACATTTGGGATTCCTCTGTTGAGAATTCTCTGTTTAGATCTGCACATCATTTTTCTAAATTGGGTTACTTGGTTTGTTGGTGTTTAATTTCTTGAGTTCTTTGTATACTTAGATACTAGCCCTATGTCAAATGTAGGGCTGATGAGGAAGTTTACCCATTCTGTAGGTGGCCATTTTGTCCTTGTGACAATGTCCTTTGCCTTATAGAAGCTTTTCACTTTCATAAGGTCCCATTTACTAATTGTCGATCTTACTAAAGTATTTTAAAGTCAGTTAAAACAGAATTATGTTTTAAAACAAACTTTGATCCTTTAGCCAACTGATTGTGAAGTGTATCACACTGTTCTAATTTAAATTAAAGTAAAAAAATATGAAATAACTATGAAAGAAATGTGAAGGATTTGTACATGATTGAAGGTTTATCTACAAATAAATTCATAAACCTGCATCATATGTAAAGTGATTTGTACATTTTTTAAAAAATCTTGTCCTCTCTAGCATTTTATTCTTTAACGAATTACATAACTGCAATAAAGTCAAGCATATAGGTGAAGAAATTCAACAGTGCTAGTAAGATGGCTGAGGGCATGTGGGTACCTTCCATCAAGCCTGAAGACCCACACAATGACTCCTGGGGTTTGCTCATCTGCTCTCTGCCCATGTGCTGCAGCATGCACATGAACACACAAAAGAGATAAAATGACAGGTGTTAAAAGAAATTCAAATGTATAGGTAATATGTTGGATTGTGTAATTCTAGACCAAATCTTAAAATGCATATTTTAACAGAAATATAGTATGAATTTTGTCCTTTTTACACAAACATACACACATCACATGGGGGATGGGGGTAAAAGCAGAATACTAAAGTCATTTACTATCATTAAAAAATATAGTCACTGTCCCTTGTAAGTTTGCTATTACAGCAAGAAGCTAAGACAAACAAGGGGGAAAATAAAATAAGCACCAAGAAGGGTAGATATTCAGAACTATGGAGGAAATTAAAGGAGCAATTTAAATACTTTAGTAAAATTATGCAAACATGCTTGTAAACACAGATATAATAAACATTCTTGGAGTCAGCATCATACTGAGTGGGGAAACATTAGAATTCTCTGTATGCTTCCTTTACAGTGATAAAGATAAAAGTTTCTATCGGTTGAAGTTGGCCATATGTAACAGAACCAATACAGCTAGTTTAAGTAGGAAAAAACCAAAACAAAACACATGGGCGAATTGATGATGAAATGGTTAGAAAACTTAGTAGAGCCAGCTTTGGCATAGCTTCAGCATCTCAAGGAACGCTAAGGTAGACATGGTTGGCTGAGAGAGCTGTGGCCTCTTCTCTGGCTGGCTCTTCCTCAGGGGAATTGGCCTCAGCTGCACCATCACAGGCAAGCCAGATGGCAGCACAGTGAATACCCTGCCGTTGCTTCTCAACAGCTGCAACAGCTAAGTATTGAAGCTACAGCTAACACCTGTATCTTGAAACCATGCCTAAAAAGATTTGCATTAAAAAGAAATAAGAGTTCAATAAACTAGGATAAAGATTTCGAATAAGACTAAATGCATACATAACAGTTTAAAGTACAGTGAAGGCAGCATTTCCTATCAGTCAGGGAAAAAAAGACAGATTACTCAATAAGTTCTTGGACAATTAAATTACATTTGAGGAAAAATAAAGTTGGATCCTAACCTACTTCTTTATGCCAAAGGAATAAACAGGTAAAACAAATGTACAAAAGTGTAATGTAAGGAAAAATGTGAACAGGAATTTGATAAATGAAGTGGTTAACAAACTCAAGGGGGTTCAATGTCAGTGTCATTTGAGGAACGCCAGTTGAAGATGGATGACTTTTCACCTATAGAACCTGCAAGCCAAAGGAGTCGCTCGTGCGGACTATGGCTTGGAAGTGCTTTCTGCTCTTCTGGGAGGTTGGCCAGTGTCACTCCAGCACCTTTCTCAGCAGCACCAGGAGAGGCTATCTGATCTCCCTCCAGTCACCAGCAGTCACAGGTCCTTTTTTCCTTAAAAACATAACAGGCTTGATGAAGAAACAGCTCAGTCTTCCTTGACCAAACCATGCAACCACTTAGTGATATACATTAAAAAAAAAGTTCTCTGAAAGAATACTTAACACTTCCTTTTGCAAAGTGCTGCAGGGCTCAAGTTTGTAGAGGAGAAGAGAGAATCAATTTTATGCCCTAAGCATCTCTCTCTGTAGGAATGTTTCAACTTCTGGCCATGAGTGTTCATTGTCATATTTTAGAAGCATAGCTTCTGGAACAGAATCGATGCTGGCCTCACTCTGCCCTGAGGTGGCTTGCTCGGCCTGGGCTTGTGCAGAGGTTTGCGACTCAGCTAAGATGTGCCTGTTGGATAAAAACAAAAATCAAACATAGCGTGACACCACTTACAGTCATGCTGGATAACAAGGATGCCAGCCTTGGACTGGGTATAAGCTGGAAGAGGGGAACTGAGGTGAGAATCACAGCTGTCTTCATGAAGTCTGTGGTAGGCATATCGACTATGTGCTCAAGGGCTCTGGCTGCGTGAGGGAGGCTGTTAAAGGAATTGCCGAAGGAACGGGTAGTTAGGCACTGAGTCTCTTCACAGCAGGCTGTGGGAAGGCAATGAGATCTCACATCCTGAAAGCCATTCCAGACCAATTGTGTTGGAGAAAGAGGAAAAATGAAAGGATAGAGACCAAACTCACAGCCTTATGAGGTGTTACAACCCTTGCTGTACTCGCTGTGGGTCGGAGTTCCCAGCCATTTTGAGTGACAAAATGAACAGTTCTCGATAATAACGCAAACTACAAGGTAGGCAGCTGGTTCCTACCAAGCAAGTCTCCTTAAGCAGATGCTAGTGCATTCTTAATAAGTACAAAGGCCTTGGGACCACTTTCATTGCCTGTCTCTTTGGCTTTGCCCCTTGACTCGTTTCTAAAGGTTAGCCAGCTTCCGGGAATATCTAAGGATTGTCTTCCTAGAAGTCAGAGCCCTACTAACGGATTCCAAGCAGTTATGCTGCAGCACAAGAGCAGGGATCCCTTGGAGCGAAGGTTATAGGACAACTGAAGTCTGACCTTTCTTCCACGGACTAGCAAGTCCTAACAGTGATTGGGGCATGCTGCTCAGAGGGTCTCTGACCTCAGTTGCAAACAATCATTAAACTAGTCTAAATCATGGAGAGGACCTAGACCCCCTGCTCAGATGTAGCCGATTGGCAGCACAGTCTCCATATGGGTGTCCCAGTAAAGGGAGCAGGGGCTGCCTCTATCATGAACTCAGTTGCCGCTGGCGATGCGGCCTTAATAGAGGAAGAGGATCCAGGCAATCCTAATGAGACTTGATAAGCTCTGGGCAGGTGGCAAAGAAGGAGAACTCCCCTTTCAGTGGACTAGGGGAAGGACAGGGAGGATAGGACTGGGAGGAGTTAAGGGAGGGGGCTTCAATCGGATATATAACGAACAAATTGTGAAAAAAATAAAATAAAATAAAACTAGTCTAAGTTATACAAGCACAGGCCATGCATGTAGATTCCAAAAGCCAGGTAGACTATACCCAGCACAAAGGAGGAAGAAAGGGGAGAGGAATGGTGATTGGTCTGGATATTTTTCTTTTTTAGAAAATCCCTAACAATGAGAGAATAGGAACTAATTGCTACTATGTTAACTAGATGATTATTGTATCATTAGGAAGGGGTAGAAAGTGCATTCCCCCTCCCCAATTTTGTAATAACCTAAGAAACAAACCTCCTAGTGAATTTGGATTGAAATATTTGACTATAGCAGTAGTTCTCAGTGGGTTACAACTCTTTTGGTGAAAAAAACACCTGGTGAAAAAAATGCAGATATTTTACATTATAATTCCTGATGGTGGCAAAATTACAGTTATGAAGTAGCAGTGAATATAGTGTTATGGCTGAGGGTCACCACACCTTGGAACTGTATAACAGGGTCTCCCTCAGCGTTAGGAAGGTTGAGAACCATTGGGCCATAGGCCTAGTCACTACAGAAATAAACTGTTCTTTAAAAATTCCTGTCTACTGATTGTCCATAAAGGGGCACCATCTAGTTCACTACACTTACCTGAAAAAAAATTTACATCAAAATTTAAAATCAAATGACCCAGTCACCCAAAGATAAGCACTGTAGGTCCCCACTTGTTAGCTGGATTTCCATCAATATGGCACCCCCCCCAAAGAAAAAAACCTGGAGAGAATTTTCCACAAAGAAAAATTGGCTTTATCTCAGTGTGAAGTTTCATTCTGATTGGTTGACCCTGGTGTGTGTGTGCGTGTGTGTATGGTAACACAGTCCATGGCAGAAGCATGTGACTGACATGGCCAGTTCAGTTCATGGTGACTAGGATGCAAAAAGTAGTGGCAAAAAGTGTCCAAGTTCCCATAATCCCCTTCAAGGGCAGACCTAACTTCCTTCCATTAGGCCCCTCCTCCTAAGGGTTACCCTTCCTTCTAGCATCAAGCCAAGGACCATGCTTTTATCTGATAGAGTGTTGTAATTTTTGCTCTGATGAAACACTATAATGAAAAGCAAGCTGGGAAGGAAAGGGTTTATTTGGCTTGTACTTCCACATTGCTATTTATCTTGAGAGTAAGTTATGGCAGGAACTCAAACAGGACAGGAACCTGGAGGCAGGAGCTGATACAGAGGCCATGGAGGGTGCTGCTTACTGGCTTTCTCCTTATGTCTTGCTCAGCCTGCTTTCTTATAGAACCCAGGCCCACCAGCCCAGGGATGGTATCACCGACAAAGGGCTGGGCTCTCTCCCATCAATCACTAACTGAGAAATTGCCTTAAAGTTGGATCTTATGAAGACATTTTCTCAATTGAGGTTTCTTCCTTTCAGATGAGTCTAGCTCCAGTTGAGTTGATATAAAACGAGCCAAGACATAGGTCTTTGGGGAACGTTCAAGATCCAAACTGCAGCATCCCACTTGTATACACTTGAATTCTTCAAGACAAAACGAAGAATGGTGGTAGCCAAGGGCTAAGGAAAGGTTGAGTAGCGGAGATGTTAATTAAATTCTTAGGAGCATCAGAAAATCTCTGGAGAGGAATGATGATGAAATGGAACAAACTACGGGTATATGTAACACTGATGAAATTTTCACTTTAAAATGATCATGGGTGTAAGTTTTATATGCATAATACTTATTATAATTTAACATAAAATTGAAATTAATAAATTAGGTCCAGGGAAAAAAGATTTTTACAGTGAATAGACCTTACAACTGATTGCTTACAAGTCTGGTTAGCATTGAAGTGGACCCTGAAGTTGGGGCTATGTCTGAGCTTGAGACAACAGCAGGGTCAGGTAGGCATGAGAAGCTTATAATGGTCATTGCCTATTCTGTCTAATGATGGGCACAAAGGGGACAAACAGTTCATATAAAAGTTGGTTTCATGCTAATCTTTGGAAAGAATGCAGAGAGAAACAGACTTGCATTAGAAATCACAACTACAACCAGGGAAATACAGATAACTTTGTTATTAACACCACCAAGAAATGTAAAAGATACAATGCAATGCAAATGCCTCCTTCTTTGCATATGTTCTTTAAAGCATCCTTGTTATAGCCTCAAAGGAAAACCAAGTAGTGATGTGGTTTTCCCCAAGTTGAGATGCAAGTGCAGCTAGGTCACCTATGTGCACAAGAACACACACTCAGTGGTCCTACTGTGTATCCCAGCAGAATATCAGTCTATTGCCTGTGTTACAATATGTCAGTACAGGGAGATGGATGTGCAAGACTCATTTGAACAGATGCAAAGTACAAATAAGAGGACTTCGGATAGACAGAGAGAAGGATGCTACATCAGAGTGAGTGGAGTAAAGGGGACAGACAGGGAAAGGAAATGTACAGTGTTGTGTTCATGTGAGTCTAAATATATCTGTCAGCACTCTAGCGCATGGCCAGTCAGTGTCACCATCCGGCCACCTAGTTATCACTCTGTACCCCTTTGCTCTACTCTCACTGTCATCGCTCTGTGGAAGAGACACTCGATGTGGAAACGCCAAGCCTCCATCTCATTTCCTCCACTGAGCTCTCTCAGGATGGCAGGTTTTCTCCACTGGCTCCTAGGACATCTCACTGTTTATACGGTTTTTCCTGTCCAGAGAGTGCCTCGCCAGGAAAGGGTTGTTGCCTCGTGAAATGTTAGAACAGGAATTTCAACTCACCTGGCACTCTGTCAAGGCAGAGAGACTGGCCAAGGAGAGAGTAGGGCTGGTGGAATGGTGGTGGGGCATGCATAGTCTGTGCTGCTTGGACCCAGCGCTTGGAGGACAGCTGTCTGGGCAGAGAGCTGGCATGTCTGGGAGGAACTGTGAGGAAACTAAATTGCACCTCACCTTCTGATCTTTTCTCAAGCTGCCATCTCTTTCAGTGCACCCGTCCCCGGCATATTTCTCATGGGATTAGTAGAAAGTACAGCATGCGGTGTCAATCTGATGTGAATGTAGCTCCTGTGGGGGCCAATGAGTGTTGAATCTCTAGCAGGACTCCTGCTTGAGGTGGTGTCTCATTTTCTCATTTTATACAATAGATAAGACACACAGGCATGACATCGCTGTAAAGATTAAATAAGGTTAACCGTGTCACACGTGGAACTCACGGCAGATCCAAAATGACTTCCATTTATTGTTAACAGAATCACTGGTGTGACTCTTAGAGTAAAAGTGAGGGACTAAAGATATAATAAACTAGCTTAGAAATCCACAGAGATTAATGTGAGTAGAGAGCTTTGTGTTCACCATTTATACAGTGAATGGAGCATGGATATTTTGTAACTGAGTCTTATTATTGTTGTTTGTGTTAAGATTTACTAATTCTACACATTGTGTGTATATTATGTGTGCATGTGTATATGTGTGTATGTATGTGTGTATGTGTGTATACATGTTTGTGTGTGGTGTGTATGTATGGTACGTGTGTATATAAGTGTTGTGTTTGTATGTATGGTGTGTGTATTGAAGTATGTATGTGTGTATGGCATGTGTATATATGTGCTGTGTTTTTATGTGTGTCTGTGTTTTGTGTTTGTATGTATTGTGTATATGTAGGTGTGTATGTGCGGCATTCTCGTGTTTATATGTGTTGGTGTATGGGTGTGTATGTATGGTGTATATGTATGTGTGTATGTACAGTGTTCATGTGTGTATATGTGTTGGTGTATAGGTGTGTGTATGTGTGTTTGAGAGAGATGGAGAAAGAGGGAGAGAGAGAGACTAAGCCTTAATGCTGTATTTTTTATGCTATGCATTTTATGGTTCCTCCAATAAAGTTATAATCCCCATTTGGGACAGCGGGCCCCCTAACTTCAAGTAATGTTATTTTACTTCTAGGGAAGCAGAATTGTCTAGCTCCACAAGAGCGCTTATAGATAATCTAGTGAAGTTTCCTCTTTGAATAAATGAAGCAATTGAGATCTGAGAAACTGCCTTTTAAACTATTGTATTTTTCCTAAAGTTCTATTGATTCAATAAAAATAAAACTGTCTAATTTACTTAATTTCTTTATCTTTAAGTGTATTAACTTAATAATTTCAACCAAAGTTTTGCTGGGAAAATGCCTCTGTTATTTGATTTCTCTGCTCTCCTTTCATTCTCTTGGAATGATTATTTTGAGCAAAATGCCTGGGAGTGTGTGCTAAATAGCATGCTGACGGTTTTAAGTGCCCACCATGTACAACAATCCACCAAAGTGGGTTCGGATTTCTTTCCTCACACAGCTTCTCATCCTCCATCACAATGCTTCATGTACGGTAGCTGTTACAGAACAGGTAACCATGCTCCTCTTTTGTCCTGTTTCAAAACAGGTACTGATGTTGCCAATAATCTCTTCCTCCAGAATATCCACATAGCATGCTACACACAAAACACATAGCAAAGAAACTCTCTCATCCTTGTGTTCCCTTTCTTTATTTTTCCGGTAGCGGGTCTGCTCAGGGAGCCTGTTTGTCTTCTAGAGTCCTGTGTGTGCAGTGACAGTGATCTCAGACAGCAGGACACGCTTTGCTCTGTGAGTCCCAGACTGCACCGGATCACCGTATGTTGCCAGACTGTTCCTTGTTGTGTCAAATGCAGCCTGGCCAATTCCCTTCAGACCACAATTTGACTCAGCAGAGTGATTGCAGAGCTGAGTGCCTACTCTATAGTTGACAATCGATGTGTATTTTAACTGATGAATGTTCTAGCACAGGGGGAAAGATGCCATAGGCCAAAATATAAGTAGAGTCATCAGCTCACTGAAGTGGCATAATGGTTGCTCCTTTGCAAATGGAAGGAAGGATATTATTGAAAATAATGTCCCTCTGAGGGGTTCCGTGTTAGAAGGGATAATTTTTGGACCAATAAATTAGTTTGGCTTACTTTTTTTTCTAATAGGAACATTAGTTTGTCATTTGTTTAGATAATTGAATTTAATTTATAGGTGATCTTTGTAGTAATTTTGATTCCACCTGTCATTATATGCATCTACACAATACACGTGAGAGAGAGAGGAGGAGGAGGAAGGAGGGAGGGAGGGAAAGGAAGAGACAGAGACAGAGAGACAGAGGGAGAAAACAAATGAGTTGTGTGGTTTAATCTTCCAATAAATTCCATCCTGCCAATTCAGTAACCTTTGATACCTTGCCAAATAAATCATCTTCTAGTTTGGAATTACCCCACAGGTAAACACAAAAATCTAAAAAGACAAAATACAGAAGCTATGCATTTAAAACTCCAACTTTGGTTGCAAAGATATAGAAATAAATTCGAGCTCCAGAAAATCCGTAGCTTAAGATAGAATGATGAAAGTCTGAGGTATCTTCTGTGGTTTAAGGGTACTTACGGTCGAAGTATCAGAGTTCTGTGTATGTCTCATCTTCCAGAACTATCACACGGTTTCAAAGTATGTATGTGATTTGTATGGAGGAAGCATATTACAAAACCAAGTTCTTCCATCCAAAGGAGATCTGTAGAGAGATGGTCGTCATCACAACTCATTAATGTGCTTGGCTGTGTTCCAAAAAGCATTAAAGTGGTGACAATCTCAGCCAACGTGCTCCTCCCTGCATGGGAAAGAGCATTTGCTGTATGAAAGTGGTGATTTCCCCCATAAGAGTTAGCAGTCAGAAGTTAAAATATTTATTTACCTGCTTACTTGTGGACATCTCTGCTTATGGGCGTGCATGTATGTGTGTGTGAATGTATGCACACCTGTCTGTGTAAGTGCTGACTTGGAGGCCAGAAGATCATCTTGAATCCTTAGGCCTAGAGTAACAGGTGCCTGTGGAAAGCTTGACTTACCAGGCTAATACTGGGATCTAGGCTCTGGTTCTCGTGACTGGATAAGCGCTCTCTCCTGCCTCAAGGGCAATTAGAAAAAAAAAAATGAAAACTTAGAGAAATAATCAGAAATGACTAACTGTACTCTATCACCAGAAATTTTTTTTTCTAATACAAAACAATTTATTTTGTTGTCTGTGCTACCATCATCTCCACTTCGCAATTATAAAGCATTGTTATTGACATCTGTCCCTTTTTTTAAGATTATTATTATTATTATCATTTATTTTTATATCAATCACAGGTTAGGTACTTTGCATCCCAGGCATAGCCTTCTCCTTCATTCCCTCCCACCCTCCCACTCCCTCCCTCATCTCCTTCTTCCCCGCCCTCTCCAAGTCCACCAACAGGGGAGGACCTCCTCCCCTTCCATCCAACCCCAGCTTATCCTGTCTCCTCAGGGCTGGCTGCAATGTCCTCCCCTGGGATCTAGCCAGTCTGTCACTCCCCGGCTTGTATGGGGGAGGGTCAAAGAGTCAGCCATCAAGATCATGACTGAAACAGTCCCTGTTTCCCTCACTAGGGTAACTAAGTTTTTACAATTGTTTTAAATCCAGCTGCACATCATAACAAAATATTGAACCCTACGACCCTTGTAGAGCAATTGAAGTGTCCATGAAAGTAGGACCTAGTGTCCTATAACGGGCTTTTTCCTGAGGAGACAATGCGCGCACGATCACGCACACACACACATACACACACACACACACACACACACACACACACGCACGCACACACACTCACATGCACACACCCAGACCACATCTATTCACCCAGAAAGGGAACTCACAAAGGACCAGAGTAATGATTACACCAAAGTCCAACTTTGTGAACCAATGACATTTCTTTGAGTTATCTTTCTTTTCTTTTTTATAATTATTTATTTATATATTTATTCTCTTTACATCCCGATCGTAGCCCCTGCCCTCCTCTCCTCCTGGTTCTACCCTCCCTCTGCTATTCCTCAGATAAGAGGGGTCCCCATTTCATCGAGTGGCATCAGGACTGAGTACATCTTCTTCCCCTGTGGCCTGGCGCGGCAGCCCTACCAGGGGGAAGTGATCTAAAAGCAGGCAGCAGAGTCCATGTCAGAGACTGCCCCGTCTCCCCTTTCTCATTGGGGTTTCTAGCAGGAGGATGGGTGAGAGGTTACTTGTGAAGAGCAGGGCTGACTCAAAAGCAGCTGCCTCACTGAAAAGCCCACTGTAGTGTGGGCGGTTAACTACAAGAACCACAGCCATGCAGCCTAGCTTCCGTGGACTCCACAGTCCAAGTCCTCACGCGGGCTTGTCAAACGCTTCTTCCCCCACACGTTTTTGTTTGTTTGTTTTGTTTGTTTTACTCCTTTCTAATGCTACCAAGGAGAGGGCCGCAAGAATTTTCTAAGTTTCTGTTCTGCCAGGTGTGTGAACTTTTGTTTACTTCCAGGGGCTCACCAAATTTCTTCTCCCTTCTGGAGGAATTGCTTCAGTTCTAAGAATACCACCATTTAACACCAGTGATTGACAGCTAGTAGTACAAGCCATGTGGTAAGTTCTCGGTAGCAGTAGGTCTTGATTTTAATCACTGTGGTCTTAGAGACAAACATTTCAATACATCTGGGAGTGTTTTCTGTGTAGACATTATTTAAAATTTTTCTTTGGTTCCTTTAAAAGTTAACAATGGGACAAGTTATTTTTCCAAAGGGGAGAATACCCTTTACTTGTGGCTCTGTTTCTGGGCTACAGAATGAAGATATTGGTCTACAAGCTGTCTGGTGAGGTAGCAGGAGTATGGTGATGGAACCCCAACATAGGAGGAAGCTCGCAGGCCAAGCTCCTAGCCTTCGTACCCCACAGCCCACCCCTCCATCAAGGGTTTGCATTTTTATACGGATCTTTGTGGCTTTCTTCATCCTTAAAGGGCTGTTTTCATTAGAACCATGCTAATTTATACCTGGACCGTTACGCCAGGTGTAACATCCTACAGCATTGAAATCACTCAGTTTCTTTGGTTGGAAGGTTCTCTCAACCCCAGTGTGTACTAAAAATATCTTAGTATCACCAGAGAGTAAAACGGTGTCAAGATCCACTGCTTGAATCAATAACATTGCACTTTTGCTTTTCCAGAATGAGTTCATGTTGATATTATTGATGTATTTTGTTAGTTTTTAAAGGCTTAGATTATGAAATATAATGAAGGATATACATCATGTATACATGTTTGGAAGTATATACTTAATTTTGATGCGTCTGATCACTAGTAAACCCAGCTAAAGCTTAGTTTCCTAGGCATCCGCTGCTCTGACTGCTTTTCTTATTTAAACAAATAGCCACTCTATATCCTCATTACACCTGCATATTCAAAGAAAACCACCAGCCCATTTAGTAAAATATGAACAAGGCAGTTATTTCCGTAGGTGTGGAAGTTGGACCAAGCTGCCTGAGTAGGGTCAGGATGTGAACTGAGGCTGACTTAGTGCGTGTTGGCAAAGGCAGTGCACATTGTTCATTTCTGAGTGTTCTTGCTCATTGCTGCTTTCAGCATGGCTGCTGGCATTCTTGTGAGATCCACTTCAAAGTGCTGATCACTGTATCTGTCACTCTGAGTGGCATATATTCTGTAACGTGCCTTTCTTTTCCTACAGAAGTGCTGAGCACTCTTTTGGAAATAGCATTGTTTTCACCATGAGGTTAAAGCTGATACTTTTTCTCTAATTTAGTACAGTCCAGCCACCTGTGGAATAGAGATTACCTCCCTGTCACTCATTCATCCATTTCCCGTTGTTTATAACCGCGTGTGCCCCTGACACACTGTACCAGGTGCTGAGAATATGAGATGAGCGAGACGCAGTGTTCACCTTCAAGGTTCCCACAGTCACAGGTGAGAAACTCACCACATCCTAGGAAGGGCAAAGGTGGCATCCCACAGTGCCATGAAGACCATGATGGTCCGCTTCAAGCGTCACCTGAAAAAAAAATGGAGCAGGGCAGTGGTGGGGCAGTGAGAGAATCGGCCTTCCAGCATGCCGTGTTTCTAGCAGACAGGGTTCTCATATAAAGAATATGATCATATCACTGATAACTCTCTTAAATACCCTCAAAATCACTGTCTGTCTCTTTTAAACGAGCTCATCTCTTGGCACAGCTTGTCTTCAGCAGGAATGAGTTGGATCATGTACTTTTTTTTTTAGTGTCTTTCAAGTCTACACATAAATTCTGATTCTGACACAGAAGTCTAATTTGAGTTGCACAGGGAAATTTTAATTACATTTTACTTGAGGGTTTTTAATAAAAAAATAATTGTAAAGCGGGACTCCACACTACTATATTTGTCAAAATTCAAGTGAGTTAGAACAATTAGACTACAGCTAGAAGTATTTTTTTGATAACTCACGCTGAGTGATCTCGGGGGAGCAAATCTGTTCTTATGTAGAAGTATCCATTCTTCACACAGCTTGGCACCGCAGATATATGGCCTTGGCATAAAACAGCTGAAGTTGCATTTCCCGGCAATTGCCCTCTGTGCAGCCGACTCTGCAGTGGGGTCATCTAGGAAGCCAGTGAACTCATTCATCTTCTTTTCATTTATATTCACTTTTTTGCCTTTTTCACTTTTGTTTCTTCATTAGTCAGACATATATGCATGATAACTAGAAGCTGTAAAAGAAGCACTTTTGCAGACAGAAAGTTACATGCTTTTGATTTGGGAAACAATTTCACTAGTGGTAAGCAGAGGAAATAATTAGTAGAGTAAGGAGTTTTATGTCTTCCTATTTCTCTTAAAAATTGTATGCAGAACCATAATCTCTGGGAAAGGCATTCAGTTAGAATCAATCTGATAAGCATACTCGTAATATATAGCTTTTATTAGTATTAAAACTAATAAAGTCAGCAGACCCAAAGTAAATAGATATGTGGTGCTGTGTTTTTATTGTTATTGCCAAAGGCTGTGGTAACTAAACTCTCATTCATGATATGAAAATTAAATGATGCACAGGAATTTGAAAAATAAGTTTTGTGTATCCCGTTTGGATTTGGTTGTATATTTTATTTAGGTATCTATTTATCTCCTGGTGATTATTGCTTTAGACTGATCAAACGCCTGTTGGAATTTAGTCATGTGGATTATGACTTTCTTACTTTGTGTTTCTCAAAATAGAAATGTTGGGTGCAGGTTTGGTTCCTTTTGAGCCAGTGTTTCCCCCGCCCCCATTGGTGGTTTGGCAGGTACACAAGCAGTGTCCTGGTGGTGCTCTGAAAGTATGTGGCGTTCCATAGCATCCCCGGAAATGCAGGTCTCTGGAGTTGTTGTATACTGATATTCCTGTACATTACTAGAGGATTGGCCTGCTGAAAGTCCATTTGTGTTCTAAACTGATAAATCTTTGGGAAAACAATTCATCTAGAGAAGTTTAAAATACACCCAGGGTTTGCATGCAGAAGAAGCCAAACCACAATTGTTACATGCTTCATTCCAGCCACCCTCAGAAATATATGCTTGATTCCTATGAAAAACATGTCCATGATAAAACCTGAGGGAATAGCTTCCTAAATAACAGAATCATTGTGCGCTGTAGCTTAGATACAGCACCGGAAGGAAGTGCATAGATCAGGAGTGGTGAATGCAGCAGCCAGCTGAGTCAGCCTGGAACCTGACCTAGAGAATTGGCAGGACAGGAAACATCTGCGGCTGAGCTAGCTGGACGTAGAACCAGCAGAGCTGGCACAGGCTGGCCAGCCTCAACATGGCTGTGGGTGCTTGCTGCCTTCTGCCACTCTCCATAAAAATTCACAGACCTTGTCTTCCGCAGTAGATTTCGGTTCTGAGTCGGGGGGCAGGGACTGGAAAATGAAGATACTGGTTTGTGAAAGAACGGAGTGTGTGCAGTTAGGACTTACCATTGGCAACTTTCCCGAAATCAGAGAACAATTTTTAAAGAGTGTGTTGAGTGAACTAAGCCAGACTTAGTTCATGACCATCACGCCCTTTTTCTCACTTAGGGCTCCTAGATTTTAGCCAGATGTGGTGGTGCACACCTTCAATCCCAACACTTGGGAGGTAGATATAGGCAAAGCTGAGTGCATTTGAGGCCAGCCTCATCTACTTAGCAAGTTTCAGGACAGCTAGGACCACACAGAGACCCTGTCTCAAAAATAACAAACAAAATATAAAGAGATGCTAGATTTTATGTAGATGCATAAAATTCTATGTGTTCATATGACATAAAAATAGGGCAGGATATGGGGCAACATATCAAGTATATACTTTTATGAAAACATCCTTATAAATTATAATACCGTGTACAGTCAGCATGTAAGAATTAGAAAGTAAGATATCCTGAAAGGCATAAATTTCTATTCCTTTCGAGGATGGGCTTGGGATAACAGACTACAAAGATCATATGATAAGGGGGATCAATAAATGAAAAGATTACCTGTAAAACAAATGACATTTTCATAATTTTATTTTTTATATTAATCACAGGTTATTTACTTTGTATCCCAGCCATAGTCCCCTCCCCCATTCCCTCTCAATCCCACCCTCTCTCCCTCATCTACTCTCTGCCCCTTTCCAAGTCCACTGATAGGGGAGGTCCTTCTCCCCTTCCATCTGACCCTAGCTTGTCACGTATCTTCAGAACTGGCTGCAATGTCCTTCTCTGTGGCCTAGCAAGGTTGCTTCTCCTTTGGAGGGGAGAGGGAGGCCAAAGAGCCAGCCACTGAGTTCATGTCAGAAATAGTTCTTGTTCCCCGAGCAGGGGTTTTAGGTTATATCCATACATGAACCTTGGTTGGAGAAACAGTCTCATAGAAGATCCCTGTGCCCTGATATATTTGGTCCTTGTGGAGCTCCTGTCCTCTCCAGGTCATACTAACTCCCCCTTCTAACAAATGACATTTAAAGTTGTACTTACTCAAGCAACAACACTGACACAAATCCTTAGTTACAGAGGAGCAAAATGTGACTGGACTAAGTTCTGCTCATCCTTCTCCATTTGCCTTTTTCTGGTACATGAGCGCATGGTGTCAACAGCATCTTTGGCAGGAGAGACATTAGCAAAGTAAGGGTGGGTACGGCACCGCCTCCCTAGGTATTCAGTGATCTCTCCTGCACGACTTTCTTCTGCATATTTCATCTTGCTCTTTTACTTTTATTCTCAAGCGCCGACCCCGTCCATAGTCCCTGCTGTTCTGGACATTCCTGTGTGAATAGCAGTCTCCCACACAGTACACAAAAGCTAATTTTGTTACCTTTGCATAAAGGTTACTCATGATGTCTTCCACCATCCAGTTTCTCAAGTAAGGAAATGTTTTTTGACTTTTCATGGTATCATCCTTTGGCACTCCTGTTCAGTGTGTTCCAGCAGGGCCATCTCAGCACTGCCCCACCTCACTATGCACTGTCTAGGCTTTTTATTGTGAGACTCTTTTTGCTCTAGTCACAACTCTACCTACATTGTCTTATGGCCATCTTTATAAGATGAATCACAAGGTCACTGAGTTGCTGCAGAGCCACCCTCAGCTCCATGGAATTTGGCATAATTTCCAATCTTGTAAGCATTAAAGTTAGCCCTCACACACTGACCGCTTCAGCGGCATTTCTCCCACACAACTCTTGAACTTCCCCCTGCCCTTGCACAGGTCTGTCCCACCCACATTGTTTCTCTATTCCCTCACTCCTTCTTCAGTTAGAAAAACCACCTCTTCTGGGAAGCCTTCTTCAGTGATCTCACTTGATCTTATTTTGCTTTCTGTTCTTCTCCCTTTTCTTCTTGGGTGCAACTTGAGGCTCCTGAATCTACAGTCATCTGTCATTGTTTATGTCCTTGTCTCCATTACACTCTGAGATCCTCTAGGAGAGAAAAATGTTCCTCAGGGTTTGCATAATGCCCATTGCACAGCTACAGTGTAAGTATTGACAGGATAAATAGAAGGATGATGCACTGAGTGGCGAAGTATTCGGAGGAAGATGCTCAGCTGATCCGTAGAGCAGTGCAGGTGAGAGGGTCTGTCTAAATGTACAACATTCTGAGAATACAAACATTGTACGAAGTAGCAAGTGCCTCTTTATTTAAGATGCTCAGACAGTGGTCGACCCCTTGTGGTTTGGTTGTGCTAATTTGTCTCTAGTTCAATCAAGAAGGATGTTATTGTGCATTATTGTACAACCCTTTGTGTTACCTGGTTTCTAGTAATCTAGATATCAGCTTTCCAACTCTGGTATTGATGGGGGGAAGTACCCAATGGGAATTCAGTGGACATGGTGGGAGAAAAGAAAGTATGGCTTTAAAATGCTGCCTATGGAAACAAAAATAAGACTTCCGCACTCTGCCTAAAGTTTGGCCCTGAGTCTCAGCATCTGCTTTGATCCCTTGCTGGGTGGATCTTTCAGGACCCTCTGTAGTAGACTCCATCCTGTTTCCTCTCTTCCATTGCTTCTGCTGTCGATCCTCTTTGCCATTCTGAGTGAGATTTCAGCATCCTCCCTAGGGTCCTGCTTAGTGTTTAGCTTCTTTAGGTCTGTAGATGGCTGTCCTATATTATATTGTTAATATCCACTTATTAGTGAGTGTACACCATGCCTGTCTTTCTGCTTTCTTCTCAGAGGAAGAGAGGGGTGGGATTAGAGGGACATGGAGGAGACAGGAGCCCCACAAGGAGACCAACAAAACTAAAAGATCTGAGCCCAGGGGGTCCTGCAGAGACTGATTCACCAAGGAGAGGACCTCATGGAGAGGACCTAGACCCCTGCTCAGATGTTGCCTTTGGCAGCTCAGTCTCCATGTGGATCTCTGAGTGAGGGGAGCAGGGGCTGCCTCTGTCCTGAACTCAGTTACCTGCTCTCTGATCACTCGCCCCTGATGATGCAGCCTTGCCAGGCCACAGAGGAAGAGGATCCAGGCAGTCCTGATGAGACTTGATAAGCTATGGGCAGATGGTAATCGTGGAGAACTCCCCTTTCAGTGGACTGGGGGAAGGGGATGAGGGAGGGACTGGGGGAGTTGAGGGAGGGGGCTTCAATCAGGATATAATGAATGAACTGTGAAGAAAAAATTAAAATTAAAAAAAGAAAACAAAAATACTTAGTTTTGACTATTGCAAGAAACTGGGAATTTGCATTTTGGAAGTAGTGAGGCAATACATGCAGAGAAAGAGCAGCGGAAGCTGCCTTTAGTGCCGGCAGTTTGGCATTTCCCAGCCTGCACTTGGAGTCAGGCCAGCATTATCTATTTGTGCTATATTGTACTCTAATATCTCTGTAGGTTTTATAATAACATAAATAATTATAATGCCTTGATTTTTATATAGTACCTTTCTCTAAGGAGCATAAAGTGCTGTGTGGATGTTATCTCATTAAATCTCAGGGCACTCTGGGGACACAAGAAAAAAACAGGTGATATTATATCCCCTTTGAATCCAGAGCTGGAACAAAATTCCTTCAACCAAAACTAAATAAAAGCAAGATTGAATAAAAGCAAGATACATGGGAGGATATAACAATAAATTTAGTGAAATATATTGACTGTTGGTATAAAAGATTTAAAGACAAAAGGAGAACTTATTCTAAGAATGGAAAGTGTCTACAGTGTATGAATTAATTGAGATGTAGGTGAACAAAACATAAAACAATACACAAACACTTTAGAAATTTGAAAAACAAGATCATTTTATAATTATTTCCATCATCAAGAAATTTTTTAGAAGTAGAATATATTAATTTGTCTGTATAGATATACTAAAGGATGGATGCATAAACACTCCCAGCAAGAAAAGGAAATAATTAAAAAATGATTCTATGGAAATTTGGCAAAGTACCATTTTAAAACTAAAGTGTAGTTTTTGGTGTATGTGAAAAAATAGGTTTGATTTTTTTTCTACCATATCTTCATATAATTCAATTTTGCTTTTGATAGTTTAGAACTAGGTAACAAAGAAAGAGGTGTATCTTATAGAAATCAATTTTGCATATGAAAAAATAGACTTACTTAGATAAGAAAGGTAATTTCTCTACCATTTTAACTATATGGTCAAGTGTTTATTATTATTGGTAAAGTTCTCTGTCTTTCTCTCCATGTCCATCTCTGTGTTTCTGTGTCTGTCAGTCTCTCTGTGTGTAAGTGTGTATACCTGAAGTTCTGTTTCAAGAAGATAAATAATACTGCAATTTTTTCTTACTAGTAATAAAACCATTGGGGAAAATGGTATGCAGGTAACTATTATCAGTGATAGGTTATTACATGATTATTTGATTTATGTCATAGTCATTTACCAAAGTAATTATCTCAGGAGTCAAGGATAAAAAAATATTGGCTTTGGTTAAGATAAACATTAGAAAAATATTGATGTTTGAGGTAAATAGTGACGAAGGAAATTGCCAAGCCAATGCTACCCTAAATGGCAATCAATCTGAATGATGACCAGAATATAAAGTCAATACTCGCTTAGATATGAATAAGTAATACAAAGTTGTTCACAGGCTTGGAGATTTTGAAATTTTAATCAGATTTCTTGGTAATATTTGTGCTGGTCCTAAGTCATTTGTATGTCTGGCTGGTGCACTGTTGAAGAGTGACCTATGCTAATGAGGGACACCAAAACCATTTCTACTTGCTCACATTATTTTGCAAACCATTCCCATTTTTATTGTTACTGCAGTAACACTCAAGTGATGTGCTTTGAGCAATGTGGCTGTTGTATAGGTTGGGTTTTCTATTTTACTGCATCATCAGATAAGCCAGGTCTATCTTTAGAGGACAAATGTTATAAGTAAAGAGAGTCTTATAAAAGGTGTTCTTTTAGATAAAGCTAACATTAGATAAACCAAAGATACTCCCAGGGCACAGTCCATTTGGTCTATGCTTAGAATCAGCAACAGATTGTGACAAAGATGAACAACAATGAGCAAAGGTGAGCATGGAGGCAATCCTCACGCTGCCACCAGCTCATGATCAGCATGGAAGAAGACAGTGGCTGGTTTGCAGGCAGTTATGTTTCAAGCCTCCATTTGCATCTTTCTGGTTGTAGGGGATAAGATGGTTTCTGGCACACAATAAACAGTAATTTTGGAAAATAATCAAACATTTGTAGGCCTCTTTTATTTTCTCCTGATTATTTGATGTTGTGATAAGAACTGAGAAAAAATACAGAAACAGGTTCTTACTTTTAGGAAACAGGAATGGTTTGTCCTCTGAATAGTTGAGTTACGAGTATATGGAATTAACCCACTATGAATGAGAAAAAAATCTGCTTGCACTGACTATATGCAAGCCTTCATTCCAGTCATTATTTCCTAAATAGTAGAGTATAACAATTACTTGCATAGCATTTACAGTATGTTGCATATTTCAACTAATCCGGGGCTAATTCAAGTTTACCAGAGGATATGCATGTTACATGGAAATACCCATACCATTTTGTTCTAGGCTTTTGATAGATTTTGGTCTCCATGGAGTCATAAAACCATGGACAGCAAAAGATAGCTATGGTCTACAAAGATGTGAAAATTAACACCATATTGCAGTCTATTATGAAAATTTAACAATTCGTTGGTCTTGTTAACAAGAAAAATAACCAAGAAGACCTCTGTACCAAGGCCATGGAATGGTGACACCGTTAGTGAGAGTGGGAGTGTCCATGCAAGTTAACCAAGCAGTGCCAAAGCCCATTGCCATCTGCTTCATCAGTGAACTACATGTCCCAGGATGCCAGGATACTAATCAGTTTGCTATTTGTCATGAGTACTCTGTGCCAGGAACATAAAACAGGTTTTTATCTTTTAACAGGGTTGAGTGGTTTCAGTAATAGCAGTTTGACAGGGCATCCCACCTACCTTGGCAATCTTGTGGGGGTGATGGTGTGTTCATTATCAAGCAGGTCATAGCAACAACAGGTGACCAAACGAAGCTGAAGTTTCAGAAATTCTCTACCTGTCATTCCTTTATGGACACACCAGGCATCAGATGAGCTATTTGGGGGGGGCGGGACACGTTGCCATTGCAATGCTTGTTGTCCATCGCTGTGGAGCCTGGGTAAGGGAGTTTTACTCTTTCCCCATTCTGGCATGACCAGTGAGGTCTGAGGTCTGGTTTCTCTCACACGATTTTAATTTACCCATATGTATTAATATACCTACAATATCAATCCGTTTGTGGGGTGGCTCCCTTTCTACTACACCAATAGGCCATCCAGTAAGTCTATGGTAATGGTGGCATTCACGCATCCCACTCAGCAACCTAGCCATCTTCTATCCTCAAAGTCAAAGGTACCTGGAACACGGAGTCTCTTAGGGCAAGGCATTCCTGAAAAAACACTGCTGTATACAGTATGTCGTAACTTAAGAACTGGGCATAGCATGATCTCAACGCTTTCACATTCCTTGTACCTAAGAGGGTACCTGGCTTCTGCCAGGCCTAGACTGGCCCGTCTGCTGTGTAGTTATAACACAGATGACAAATCAGGAGCCCCCTATGCACCTGACTGTCCACAACTGCAGAACAGAAAAAATAAAATTGCCCCTTTGAATTGCTTAATTAGAACAAGGAAATGTACATAAAGAACCATCCTGTAGGATCTCACTGAGTGATGGCTGCTTGTGGCAGTGAATCAATTATACTCCCCAGCTGGAAGCATGTTGAGCAGAGCACTTACTAATATTAGAAAATGGAAATGCATTTCCTTTCATTTCAATAGCCTTCGAGGGCTTCTTTTTATTTTGGAGCATAGCATTAGTAACCTATTAATCACATTATCTAATTGTCAGTGAGTGCATGCTAAATCAGACCTTATTGATAAAAGAAAAATAGAAACATTATTAATTATGACAGTAGCTTTTTAATTTTTTTTACATTGTAGCAATTGGGGGTTTAGGAATACAACTGGAGAAGTCTTTTGTTGATCCTTGGCTAATTAGTATAACTTGTAGGTATATACACTGAAACAATGAATCATTCTGCCTATGCATTATACCTGTCTTTGTCACTGTTCTATGGCTGTGAAGGGACACTGTGACCAAGGAAACTCCTATAAAGGAAACATTTAATCGGGAGCTTGCTTACTGTTTGAGAGGCTTAGTCCATTATCATCATGGTGGGGAGCATGGCAGGTGCTGGAGCAGTAGCTGAGAGCTACATCCTGATCCTGGTCTTTAGGCAGAGAGGAAGATAGAGAGACAGAGATAGAGATGAAGACAGGGAGACAGAGATTCAGAGAGACAGACAGAGACAGAGACAGAGACAGGGCCTAGCATGGGCCCTCAAAGATCATCCCCAATGACACGCTGTCCAACAAGGCCACACACCTCCTACTCTTTACAGTCCTATCAAAGAGTTTTCTACCCTGGTGACTAAGTGTTCAACTGTGTGGGCCTATGAGGGGGTCATTCTTATTCAAATCACTGCAGTTGCTAAGAGGGGAATATAAAGAATCCCCATTTTTAGCCAAGGCTAATTGAAAGACAGACAATGCTTGATTAGCTGAGGGATCGGATTTGTGTCTGTAATTAGAGTAGAGATATCATTTAAAGTAAAAGCAATATTAACACCCAAGGTCTCCTTAAAAACTAAGGTCAGCAAATCATGATTTCACAAAACTCTGTAGAACTGTTTCCAGAGAAGTAATTTCTGGATAATCTATCATTTAAATAGCTTTCTAATAATGTCAGTTTGACAGCTTCTCTTCTGGAAAGAGGGTAACCAATCAGCTGCACCTGGGTCTGTAAGGGAAACTAGCTTACTAATTGATTTATGTAAGCAACATGACAGATAATTATAAAGCGCATGGCAACTGGCAGCTGTGAACATTGCACACTCACCTATGGCTCACCAAGAACACTCCAGTATGTGGAGGCAAAGTGTTTTCACTTATTATTATTGTTTCCATATAGATATTTTGTGCATTAAAAGTCATTTTTAGAACTGCATTTTATAAGGAAAAATGCAATAGTAGCTACAGGTAGCATCAAATTATATTCTGATAATTCTTACCACCTTCCAAAGCCCGCTGTTACTTTGGTTCCACATATGTCTTAGGATGTTGCTTGTAATTTTTATAAATATGATACATTTCCTTATTAATCTGTTACATTACACATAGGTATGAACCTTTACCCAAAGAGTGACATTTTATGTGCGATTTACTATATTTGGGCATAGGCAAATGTGAGAAAGGGTACAGGCTAAAACAATTAGTCACTGTATGTGCACTATGGACTCTCTTGACCATAAGAGCCAATATTTTAAGTGAGAGTCTCTTCATCACCAAACCTCAGATATAACATGTCTTCAACAGGCTCCTGTGGCTTAACTTTTTATCGTTAATGGTCAGTGATGTTTTGGTGTGTTGTATAAAATTGAGGTAGTTCTAGCTGGAGGAAGTAGATTTTTGGGAATTGGACTTATGGGTTCTAGCTCTGCTTCAGCCCTCTGCTTCCTCATCTGCAAAGATGTGAGCAAGCCATACTACACATTTCTACCATCCTTCTGTCCCTGCTATGAGAGACTGTATCCCCACAAACCGTGAGCCAAACCTAATCCTTCTGATTTAAGTTGTTCCTGTCAGGTATTCTGTTACAGTGATGATAAAAGTAACTAATACAGAAAACTGGCACCATATGTGGAGACACTGTTAAACCTAACCATGTGACTCATCAACCTTTGGGATCTATTTATAGGTCTAAGTAAGCACTTTGGTGGGGATGAGGGGCTGATGTATATGCTTGGCAATGGATGAATGGCCAACATGGCATCTCTGGGTATCTCATGGTATCCTAGGCAATTACAGTGTTCCTTCTTTGTGATGCTCTCTAGACCCACATGTGGTGAGTAATGTTCCTATTATGACAAATGTGAACCAGGTAGAATTACTAGAAAGAGATCTGATGGTGGATGGTATATCAGTCATCAATTTATTTAAGTGGAATGTTGACGGTTTTGATGACTGGAGAAAAGATCATGAGGTTAATATTGCAATTAACAATATTCTCTGACAGAACAGATGAGACTGCGTAGATGGTTGATCAGAACTGCTCTTCCTACTATGTGTCACTGTAAACTGGTAAATTTAGGTACTGTCAGGACTCAAGGACAGAGAAGGACTCATCAGCCTTGGAAGTGAAGCAGAGTAGTTCACTGGACACTGTTGTCACAGTGCTGTCCTGAGTGGCACGGCTGCACGCTTTAGCCTATCTGTACAGTAGAATCACCGTTCTACTGAAAAACGTGGGGTGCCATTTTAGGACTCTGATGGGTTTAACTCTAGTAACGCTCCTGTTAGGATTGTTATTAAGACTTTGTGTATTTATGGCAGATTGCCTCCTTCCTTCAAAAAGGCCCAGACCAGAGTCATACTCTTCCCAAAAATTATTTCCAGAATTTTATTAAAAGTTGAAAAAAATGGTGAAACGAGGTTGAAGATGTTTCAGAAGAGGAAAAGGAAATAGAGAAGTCAGAGGAAGGCAGAGAGGGGACCCAGGATGGTGGTGACCAGCACACACCGTATCTGAGAGGCAGAGGATCTAAAACTCCAGAACCGGTGAGTGGAGGGGTAGCTGAAGCTTCCCCGGGCGAGAGGGGACAACAAGTGAGCTGAGACCATTTAAAGCCAGGTCACCCATAGTCGTCTCTGTGGCCAGAGAGTGGTGAACATTTGATCCCCTTGCACTTCCCCTGGTCGGGCCTCCCTCCTCCTTGGCGGAGGCAGCCCAGAGTGCCCAAACTCAGAGCTCCCTGCCTGGTGACTGAGACTGCAGAGGCGGGGGGCTGCTACTTCAGCAGCGGCTGTCATGTGTGCCTTCCGGGTCCCGGGTCCACGAGCAGCTCTACAGGCCTTGCAGGGCTTCCCAGCTAGAGACTGTACTGGCCACCCAGTCCCTCAGTGGTGGGCAGCCAGTGGTACGGGTCACACAGGTCGGCCAGGTCCACCTGACCACACAGGTCCACCAGGCCACACCGGCCCGCCAAGCCACCTAGGTCTGTGGACCACTGTAGGGGTTCCCCAGGACTTCCCAGCAGGCATCTGTACCAGCCTCCCAGTTCTGCTGCTGTAGCTGGACTCCCAGCCGACGCTACACCAGCCTCCAAGCTTTGTTACAGCACCACTGAGCTGAGGGAGCTCCTACACCCGCATTTGCCCCAGCAGGCCCAAATATGAGAGCAGAGAACAGGGGGAACCTCTGTGTTTTCTGATTAGACTTGCTAGAGAGTGAATGCACCTTCAAATGGGTGCCTGCAGAGTCCAGATCCAGGGTCCCTCTAAGCTAGCAATCAGACATCGAATCCCGCCCACTCACACACCCACTGTAGGCAATGTAGGGATTCTTGGCACAGTGTTCTCAACATTGAAGCCCCTATTCTGCAGATCTACCAGTGGAGTACAGGCAAATAACTCCTGGAGCCCAGACAGAGTGGAATGCCAGTGGCTTGTAGGCCACTGAGATGTTCAAGGAATCTGCGCATGTACATTGTGCTCGAGAACACCACCAGTGCCCGAAACCCCTCCTGGGCCTGCACCACCCCCTGCCCCACGTTCCAAGCATCTACACTCTCTAGCACCCTTTTCTTCAAGGCTCACTTCCATGCACATGCACATGCTTGCTCACCAACAGTTGTGCTTCTGTGTCTGCAAACTTTCCTCCCTGAGGTACAGCCAAAACACCAGCACATACTCTCAAACCAGTGGACCTCTCTCATCTCCAGACACCAGAGAAAGATGGACCCAGTCTGAACTACAGAATCCAGGAACAAACAGTGAAGGTTACAGATAAGCAGATGGCCAGAGGATGGTGTAAGAACACATCCAACAAAAATCAGGACATCATGGCTTTACCAGCAACTCCCAAAGTCAATGGATATTTCGATTCATCAGAAGCATAGAAAAATGATTTTAAAAATATGCTTATCCAGTTATTTGAGGCACATACAGAGGAAACAAACAAAGCTCTCAAAGAAATAACCACACAAATGGAGGCAAATAATGAGGAAACGAACAAAGCTCTCAAAGAAATACAGGCAAATACAGCCAAACAAATAGAGGTACAAGTAGAGGCACAATTAGTGGCATATAGAGAGGAAATGAACAACAGCAAAAAAAAAAATAGAAGCCATCATAGAAAGACAGGAATCTGAATTCAAACAGATGAAGGAAATGGTGCAAGATAATGAAAACAGAATTAGGATCAATAAAGAAAACACAAACAGAGAAAACCCTGGAGCTGGAGAACTTAGAGAAAAGATCAGGAACCACAAAGGTAAGCATCACCAATAGAATACAAGAGATGGAAGAGAGAATCTCAGGTGCTGAAGATACACTTACAGAAATTGATACTTCTCTCAAAGAAAAAGTAAAATCAGAGGAAGGGAGCAAATGAGCCTGTGAGCCCCCTTCTGAGCAATGACTCCATCACTATTGTCATACGTGACATCAGGCTATTGCTTGCTTGGCCTTTGAATATGGAATCAGTACTGGTTCTGATCCAGGCAGCATCCAGGATTTCCGTGCCAAAGGGGATTGTAAATGCACCCCTTCTGTTTCCTAGCATGCAGGGGTCACTCTTTGTTACCCAGCCCCTATTGTAATAGCCTAGCCAATAACCCCCTCTTTTTACAATAGGCGCACATATATAGTCTCTGCTTCTCCAGAGAACCTCACCTTATGCAGATTTTGGTGCCAAAAAATAGGGTCTATCTAGAAGAAGTCATTTTCAACTCTGGTTGTGGCTCCAGCTCTCTGAATCCCTTTGTCATGATACAAGGCAGGCATGTCACCTAAGATCAAGCCGTCCAGCTGTCATGCCCCGCCACATGATGGATTGTGTTCCCTTAAACAGTGATCTAAAATGAACCGTTTCTGCCAGGAATTCACAGTGAAGAGAAAAATGAACAATGCATAAAATAGCTTTTATTTTTTTTTTAAAAATCATTGTTGACATTCAGAACAAGAAAGACAAGATTACATTGTTTGTTGGATTATTATATAATGCATATGTATGTATGTGCGTGTGTGCGTGTCTACCTGTCCACAAAGACAGACATGATTATGCCTATTGATCTTTCTGGCTACTTTGCTCTGCCTCTAGCCTTATAAATGTAATAGCAAATGTTTTACCACTTAATGATATGTTCAACCACAACGGGAGGAACACAAACCACCTTGCCACTAAGTAAGTTTCAAGGAAACAGAAAGGTTGTGCCTTTTTAGCAAACTGCAGAATTTGATTTTTATCACTAGGTAGTCCCAAAGTTATCCTCCCAATCCATTCTGATTTCTCCTTAAGTAGCATAAGCATTGGCTGTCAGAGAGCCAAATTGTGACAAAAATCTGCTCAGGTTAGAAAACCAAACTAAAGCATGTTAAGGAATTAATGCTCATTCTAGAAACATTGCAACTTTCAACTCAACTCTGTTCTCTGGTTGGAAAAAAAAATTCGATGGCCACAAGGCAGGTGGAGTAAATTACATACCTCAGCCTGAATGTTCTGCAGGCTCGGTCAAGGACTTGAGGGGCTTGAAGCAGCTGTGTCAAGGACACAGAGCTGCTGCCGTGCCCTCCCTTTGCAATGCGAATTCCATAGGGTCCCTGCATCATGTGCGACAGTTTGCCAAGATGTTTCTGTCTAAACACTGAATTGTCCATCTGGAAGCCAAAGGCTGTGACCACACATTTCTGGTGGATGCTAACTTATATTGGTAATGACACTGGCGTCCTGTAGCTCACATTGAATTATATTTACTTGACTGATGTGGTGAGGAAAGAAAGTTTCATGGTTTTTAGACCCCCAGGGGGCAGATCGTTTGGTTATACCAAGGGCAGCCTTAGGCAAGTGATTTGACTGCTCTCAGATTCCCCTTGCTTCCTTATGAAATGAATAGAACCCTACCCACTGTAGGTATATCCTTAGAGTGCGTTATTCATATTTTAAGTAGTCCACATGCCTAGCACACAGCAAGCTCATTGCAAGCATTTGCTTATTTTGAGGGGAACAGAATAGTAGAGCCAATCTCTTACATCAGAAGAATTCTCAGTAAAATGAATGTCCACCACTAAGGGGCTACTGACCGACTGTCATCTTGATCCCTCATCCCTGGGCTGTGTGGGAAGGGTCTGTTATCCCTGTGACCATTGCTGTCTGTAACTGTAAAAGGAAGAGCTTGTTTGCTTCTGCCTTTTCTCCCCTTTGAGAATATGTAGCTTATGTCTAGTGAGCATTTAATAACTGTTAAACTGGGTCTATAGCAGTGTGAGGCTCCTGTGTGGGGAGCTTGAGGAGAACACCTGGGATAGCTTAGAGAAGTACAGATTTCACTCTCTTGCTCTTGGGGCAACATGAAATCCAATAAAACCCATGGCTGCAATGCCAGGCTTCTCTGAATGGATGGTGCTGGAGAGAGAAAATACAATTGCTAACATGCACTTAAGGTCCCTTGCCCCAGCTTCATTTCTAGGTGGACTCTCAGGACAATAGAATTTTTCTCCAATGAGTATGAACCAAGCAAAGCCCTGCACGTTAGACTTGTCTTTGGCATTGACCTCTGGACTAACAATGCTTTCATAAAATCTTTCAATTCACTGAGGGTGTAATTCCAAAACAACAAAACATATTTTATTCTTTCCATTCCATAGCCTGCGCCAATATATTTAGTTTTCCTAGTTTTTGTTCTCTTACTTGGTTGGGGGGGTGTGTGGATAATTTTTCTCTGGAGCTCAGAGGATGAATACTTCTGACCTAAAACTCGTGGAAGACAGACACAGCAAGCCTGATAGTTCAAGGCCATTGCTCAGAAGGTTTTACATCCTGTTACATGCTATCATGGGGTAGTCTATAGGGGAAAAGGCAGATGCAGAGGCTTCAGGGTTGTTCTAGAAATGGAGCATTTACTAAGGAAGATGAAAACAGAAGGAAACCACATTGGGAGCAGATCTCCAAGGACTCAGCTTATTGTTTTTTAAGAACTCAATGCATTCAAGACATTGTGAACACAGCCTAGTTCTGTATTGTTTCAGAAAAATAATTGTTTTGCTTTCAGAGGGAAGGATGGTCAAAATACTTAACTATTGAAATTCCAGACATACTGAGCAGTAAATGTGGACATTGCCCACCAAACTGGATACCAGCTCTAAGAAAATCAGAATAGTTACAGTGTGATAGGCCCTTTTTACCACAGTCATTGCAAAAGCTACTGAAAATATAAAAGGAACCTCAGGTGCAGAATTCCCTAGCATACTAAAATCTATTTTACTTTATGCAATAAAATAATGCAAAACTAACCTCATCATACTACCTCTCCAAGCAATGCCTGTACGCCTGGTGTTTTACTACAGGTAGACACTGATGTACGTTTATTAACTCTGCTTTTCATTTTCACCTCTTCAATATTCACCATCTGTGTTTTCAATTACATTTATTTTAACAGATAAGAATAATGAAATTGTACACGTGAACAGGGGCACTCTGTCATGCTTTGGTACTTGGATACACCTTGTGATTAAGTTAACCATCCACAACTACTCCAACATGTTTTCTTTTGTGTTTTTGAGAATCACAACAAATGATGAGTTTCTGCTGTGTTGTGCAATTGCACACGGGAAGTGCTCGCTCCAGGGCTGGGCAGGTGGCACCATTGATAAAGTATTTGGCCACCAGCAGGAAGACCTGAATTTGATCCCTGACACACACTGGAAAACACCCTGCACTGCACTCCCGTCATCTCAGCAGGTAGGGATGGGAGGATCTCCAGGTCCTGGCGGCCAGCCAGGTAGGTGAATTAGCGAGCTTCAGGTTCAGGGAGAGTCTGTCAAAGTCGAGGTGGAAAGATTCAAGGACATCAACCTCTAGCCTTCTTCTCATACATGTGTGCCTTCACACACACGCACACACACTCAAAAAGTCTTTCCATCCAACAAATTACTGCTAATTAATCTTCCCCTATCCTCCCCTTTTTCCTTCTTTCCTCAGCCTCAAAAAACTAATATTCCTTTGTCAAATTCCAAAAGATCATTGTTTTGTAGATTCTATATATGATATGAGTAGGCTCATGTGTTGCTAGGCTTTATATGTCAGACTTAGTCCACCTGTCTCCAGTTTCTTCCAAGTTGTCACAAATGTCAAGATTTCATTGATTCTTTTTTTCAAGACTATTATTAGTCAAGGTACTCAGAACTAATGTAATAAAGTGTGTGTTTGTGTGTGTGTTCTGTAATTCATAGATTGTTGAGGGTGCATCTGACACTGGAAAGGCTACAAATATGGTAGCTGTTCAGGCCTTGAGGCTGGATGTCTCAGCAGTTTCAATTCAGTGTTGAATTGAATGGATTCAAGGATTTGTGGAGAGCTGATGGTCTTCAGTATGTAGAGGAAGAAGTTGTTTCTGACGTTGGTGAAGGAGCGCAGCAGCAACAGAGTAGATGAATCTGTTTTTAAGAGTGGCAGCAAGCAGGCAAAAAGCAGTTCCATTCTTCCGTGTGCTTTTGTGTGGACTCCCACTAGGAGATGCTATCTACAATTAGGATGGGCCTTCCTCCTTCAGAGACTCTGAACAAGAATATCCTTCACAGGAATGTTACAGCAGCTTAGGTTTTAGTTTATAGCAGTCAAGAGGACAATCAATATTAGCCACCACAGAGTGAATACTATTCTATTATGTATGTGCACAACTTTTTCTTGACCTGTTCACCAGCTGGTGTTTTTCTGTTTCTTAGCCATCATGAATAAACGTGAATAAACATCGTGATGCAATAAACATGAGAATGCAGGTGTTTCTTCAATGCACTGATTTTTGTATCCGTTAGTTATATAGCCTTGAGTAGTATTTCTGGATTTACTTTAAGTTTTGGGAGACTTGTTTCTCTGCTAACTTCTACCAACAGTGTGCAAGGACCCCATTCTACTTTGCTTCTCTGTTGCTATGATCAAACCCTGATCCAAAACAACTTGGGGAGAGGAATTTTTTTTTCAGCTTGCAAGTTATAGTCCATCAATGAGGTGTGTTGAAGCAAGAACTGAAATGAGACCCTAGAGAAATGTTTCTCCATGGTTTGCTCAGCACCTTTCTTCTACAACTCAAGACCACTTACCTGATGGATGGCAACAGGAACAGAGGCTAGCCCTCCTCTATCAATTAGCAGTCAAGAAATGTCCACAGGCAATTCTAATGGAAGCAATTCAGTTGATCTTTCCTCTTTCCGGGTGTTTCTAGTGTGTATCACACTGAGAAAAGCTATCTGGCACAGGGGCGCAGGCTTCCTCTTCTCCACGCTGCATATCTTTTCTCTCTTGATAACAGGCATCCTTGCTGGGATTATACCATATTATGGTTTCAACCTGCTCCTCCCCGAAGAGCAGTGATCCTGTGCTTTCAAGTGTTTGAACCAGTGAGTTTCATTAGGGTCACAGGAGGGTGGGGAAGAGTTAGTTAACAGGAGCCCCAGCAACTCCCTAGTGGCTACACCTGTGAAGAAAATGCGTATACCTCGCCCAACAACTGCACACTGCCTGTATCCTCTGGGAGCCTCAGGCCTTCTGAGTGCCTGCCCCTCCAAACGCTGCTGTCATATTGTGTGTCTTGGAGACCTCCACTGGCAAGAGAGGCTTTATCTATTGATAATGCAGAAAGTCTTGCCTGCAGTTCTCACAATCAATAGGCTGTAAAATTCTGAGGCCAAAATGTTTAGAGAATAATGTAAGGGCCTGCCTATTTACCCACATCCAGATTGGGTAGGATTTTGCCAAAACTGCTGAGATATCTTCTGAGAATAAAAAATTAAATATTTTTTTAAATGTGTGGCGTCTTTTGAGAAATATTAAGCCAGAGAAGTCGGCAAGGGATGGAGAAGAAATAGCCCCAGTATAGAGAATTTACAAAAGGAGCCAGAATAGAAAAGCAAGCAGGGGAGAGGAGGAATGAGGAAGGGTTTCTGGAAGGAAGCAATGCTGGATGTGCTGGCCTGTCATCTCAGGTGCCTGGCAGGCTGTGGCAGAAATATTGCAAACCGGAGGATAGTTAGGCAACTTCATGATAACCTGTCTCAGTTTTTCTTTACATGGGCAAAGGGTAAAGAAACGGCTACAGTTCAATAGGAGAGTTCTTGCCTATCATTTGGGAAGTCTGGCTTCCACCTCCCCAATGGACCGAATCCACATAGGTTATGAAGATTTACCTACTTTTTTACTTGGGCCTTTTTATTTTTGCTCGTAATATTTACAATATTTTACATATTCTATAACAAACCCCTTGGCGGAAGTGTAATTAGCAAATATCGACTCCTATTCTTCTTTAAGTCTTTGACACAATTGTCAGTCTTTGGGGGGGGGGCGCTTAAGAGGGGTGGAACCAAGGGTCCCCTTATGCCAGGCATAAGCCCTCATCATTAGTAAACATGTTCAGAGAAGGGTATCCCTAAGTTAGCCAGTTGGCCTTCAACTCACTATGTGCCCAAGGGGGCCCTTGATGTTCCAATGCTCCTGCCTTACCCTCTCAAGTACCTGGGAGTACAGGCAGGTGTCAGAAGGCTCAGCACTCCCTGCTAACTTCTAGGACAGCTCTTTTTCTGGCTGCCCCACCTCGCTTTTATTCTACCCAGGTTTTGTATTGTGACCTTAAACCAATAGCTGTATTAGTGACTTCTCATCTCCATCCCTGAGCCAGCTTCTTCTATGAGCTTCTCAACTGTCTGCATAACACTTCAGCTTAGATGTTGTCTGAGTTCCTTTTCAATGTATAAACCACGGGAAGTTTTTTGGGTTTTGTTTTTTAGGTTTTTTTTGTGTGTGTGTGGTTTTGTTTTGCTTTGGTTTGGTTTGGTTTGGTTTTGGTTCACTGTTTTGAAGGCTTAGAAGTTCAAGAACATGACAGTAGCTTCTGCTGAGAGCCTCTGTATTGCCTTATCACATGATAGAAAGGGCCAACAAGTTGACGGGATGCCAAGACTCACTAACTGCCCTAAAAGGCCTCGTGTGTACACACAGTCACAGTGGCATTCAGATGTCATCACACAGGTGCCAAGGGAGTCTTTCAGACCATAGAAGATGACCATCAGGTAGGTAACCCACTTCCCTGTCTTCTCAGGGGCAGTCAGTTCCCCAAACTCCTGGGCAGAGGCTATAGACATTCCTCAGGTGCCTTGTTACTGAGAAAACTGGTTGGTAACACCTTCACGGGCATCCTGATCTGACTGCCTGCCTGATCGGCTTAAACCATCACTTCATACTTCAGCAGCACTCTGCTCACTGCAGCACTCTCCCCATTGGGCCAACCATATGCCCACTCTGACCTGTCACTTTCTAGAACTCAGCTGTCTCACACCTCCCAGGTGCCTTTGTGTTCATCTCTTCTCCTGACTGATAAGATAGATAGACAGACAGACTGACTGACTGACTGACTGACTGATTGATTGATTGATTGATTGGGTCTCACTACATAGCTTTGGGTGTTCTGGCATTCACTATATAAACCAGGTTGGCCTTGAAGTCACAGAGATCCCCCTGCCTCTGCCTACTGAGTGTTGGAATTAAAGGTGTACCCCACCACATTCAGCTGATACAATCCTCTTTCTAGGGTTTTGGGGGCTTTGTCTTTGATCAGCATCCCACGTGAAGATCACCTTCAGAGAAGTTTACTCTCAACTAAAGTAGCACCTGTGGCCGACTCATTTGGTCCCCTTTCCCCTCTTAATTCAGAACGCTTATCACTGCTTAACCTCAGATTTCCAACTTATATTTCATCGACAATATAGTCAGTCCTGGAAAAATCATAATTGTAGAACTGAAGCCACTGTAAAAACATTCGAACATTACTTACCTCTGTCGCCATTTTACATTTTGAACCATTTTACACTCTTTCCCATTGATATGTGTGCTTTTACATTGACTCTTACTTTCTACTGATCTCTACTATCAGTATTTTTTTCGTGAAGAAAAATGACCACAATATTACATTTAAAACTTACCAAGGACAATAGTATCCACTCTGTGACAGTAAGAAATTAATTCTCCCATATAACTTACAGAAGAAATCAGTCACTCAGACAAATGAATGTGACCACCGTTGGCAGCATGTGTACAGCCAGCCAGGCTGGGGCAGGGACATTTGTACCAAATACGTTAAGGCATGGAATGATCAGGGGATTGTGCTGTGTCCTACAGCCAGTGTCTGGAAAGCAGTAGAAATGCTTTAATAAATTTCTTCCACTAAATTTCACTCTTTCCATGGTAGGGGAGTTCCTTTTGAGTATAACACATGCAAACATATGTAGTTAGCATTCATTCTTCTGAAGACATGCTAAGTAAGGGCTGGAGACATGGCTCAGCACTCAAGAGCATTGGCTATTCTTCCAGAGGACCCACGTTCAGTTCCTAGCACACACATGGTAGCTCATGACCATCTTTAATTCCATTTCAGCGTTCTCTTCTGGTCTCTATGGGTATCAGGTATGCACATGATACAAAGACACGCCTGAAGGCAAAACAGTAACACACACAAAATAAAAATAAGCAAATCTAAAAGCAAAACAAAAACAAACAACAACAACAAAAATGCAAGTGCTGAGTAGATCTGGATCGACAGGTCCTGGAAGCTAAAGCTGAAATGACCGATTGCCACCTTTCTTTAGACACTGCACGGCCTTTCATGGCCGGCAAGTCCTCAGAGCCAGCAGTTTGCGCCCTCCTGTTTCCCAGAGGTCTATCAGATGCTAAGCTCGCTCTCCGTGCTGCTGGTGACCTGTGTTACCCCGGTCAGGGTTATTGATTTCCCATTATTCCTAGAGGCCACATGATGCATTTCCATTAGTGTAAACACTTTTAGGACCGGCCTTTATTTTTCCTTTCTCACATCAGTCTGGCAAGGCTGGGCATCTGTTTGTTTCCATTTTGGAGTGCAAAGGAATGATGCTTTGGGGGTCTAGATGTACTGAATGTTGTTTTTAAAAAAAAAACTGCTGCTTTCTCACTAGAGCCTTGAGGCAGTTCTCCTAAAAGTAATACAGTGTAGTTAACTTCTGAGACCTGCTCTGGGCTAGATTGGGTTGGTTTTTGATTTGGGGGTTGGGTTTTTGGTTTTTTTGGAGGCAATAAACTAATACAACTCACTAATGTATGTTCTCTTTGGAATTTAGCTGGGGGAAAGTATGTAGACTTCTGAGAGTAAGTAAAAAAAAATGATGAAGGAAAACCAGTTAGAAATCATACCCTTATGATTAACTAGATCATTTAGAAGACATCTTTCTGTTCTTGGGTATTTGGAAATTCAGAAACCTAAAAATGTCCCAGTCAGCACTGGAGTGGTTCTCCACAGAGGAGAGTGCTGGCTGCACTTGCTGAGGACCACAGTTTGGTTCCCAACACCCACAAGGCAGCTCACAACTATAATTCCAGTTCCATGGGATTCTCTGCCTTCTTCCGGCCCCCACAGATCCTAGACACACATGTGGCGCACATCCCTCCATTCAGACAGACATCCACATGCGTAAAATGAAATGAATCGGCCTTAGGAAAAGAAAGTCCAATTGTTTAAAACAGGAAAAAGGGTGGACATTGGCCTGGATTTGTTTCACAGATGATTGAGGTCTGCCATATCTTCCCTGAGTTTGCAAAAGCCTCCTTCAACCAGAAAATCAATAGATCACGTTTTCATTAGTTTCCATTCCCCAACCCGTCCATTAAATAATTTAAGTAGCTCATAAGGTTATAAAATGTTTCCCTTAAGGAAGTAAAGCAGTGAGTATGAGGAAAACATGGATGTGACAGGAGGCAGGGGTGGATGTCAAGGGACAGCTGGTTTCAGCCTTCAGCCATCCCTCTCCTGAGCATCCCCTACAGTTACTGCAAAGCACCTCTCCTGTTCTAGCTGGCCTCAACACACCTGCATGACCTTGCTGTTGGGGGTGGAGGGCTCCCACAGTTCTAACAATAGATGTCTTCTGTACTTCAGTTTCTCATTCTCTACTTGGTTTGACAAATTTTGAGGCTTCTTTCTTTCACAGGTGACAGGATCACCCCAAACATATCTTTGATCAATTCTTCAAACATCTTCAGTATTTACACTTGGCTTCTACTATTGTAATCATGGTTCTCTAGAGGGAAAAACAAAACAAAACAAAATAGAATGAATATAGGTGTGGGGGGAGATTCATTAGAGTGGCTTTCAGGCTGTGGTCAGACTGGCTCACCAATGGCTGTCTCCCAACAGAAAGTCCGAGAATCCAATAGTTGTTTAGTCCATGATGCTGGATGTCTACACTGAAATCCTGATGAAGCAGCCTCTAATCCTAATGAAGGAATGCTGTATCAGAAGGATAAGCAAATTTGCCAGCGAGAGTGAGGGCATGCAGGCAAAAAAGCAAAAGCTTCCTTCTTTCGTGTCCTTTTATGTCCGAAATCTGCACAGACAGTGTGGCCCAGATTCAAGGTGGGTCTTCCCACCTCAAATGGTCCAGGTTTAGTGTGGGTCATCTCTCCTCGAATGTTTCAATCAAGAAAAATCCTTCACAGGTGCGTCCAGCTGCTTGGATTTTAGCTGACTTCAGATGGTCAAGTTAACAGCCAAGATAAGCCACCATATGTGCTCCCTCCCGTTATCTGCTTTCTTTGGTTCGTGATCTTGCAAACAGCTTAAGCTTTGTGTTACTATTTTCAAGGTCTCTCTACACCTGGATGATAAAGACACAATGAAGCTAATTTTGTAACTAATGCTGGAGTGATGCATAATGTTCACTGTGTTGTTCTCCAGCCTGAATCCATTCCCTGCTTCCACTCCAGGAAGCACAAAGAGGATCGGTGTGCCGTTTTTAGCTTTCAGGCCTCATCCTTCACCACTTTAACGAATACTTGAGTTCCCACCATCTGCTGAGCTTCCATGTATTGGGAGTACAGCAGTCATCATAACAGGGAAAAGCCATCTAAACTCCCGGTAGCTTACATTTCAGTTGGGACAACGGGCATGGCAAATAAATAAGCAGAGGCTACTGTGTAACAAGGCTTCCGAGAATTAATTCAGCCAAGTGCTACTATGGCAACTTTGTCAATCAGAAGCAGAGGATTGCTGGGGGAAAAAAATCAGGCTCTCTGGCGTCTTAATAAGAAACAGAAATATCACCCAAAGCACAAGACCAATTCTTCAGGCCACCACTGCTCACTGTCATCAGGAATCCTGTTGCTAGGACACGGGTAAGCACAGAAAAGCTAAGGACATTTTGCAGGCTGGAGAAAAAAAATTTTTTTTTTTGGTGGAATGGTGTTCTGATATTCACATTCTGAATTCAGTTCTGAAATACACACGACTAAAGATTAGCTAGAAACGAAATATGTCTGTAAAGTTGACTTTGAAATCATCTGAAGCTTGATGATATAATGCTATAAAAAGAAGACAAATAAACTATTAAATCAAGAATGTGTTGACATTTTATAGTGACATTTTAGAATCTCTTGTCAATTCTGACATGACATGCATTCTGCGCTCATGAACTCACTGCACTGTGATTACTGCCCAAGACCCTCACAAGATTGGGACTGTCAACATTCTGTCATACATGGGTAAGGGACATTTGAAGCTTCATTTCTTCCTGAGGTTCTGCATGCAGGTAACAATTGCTGGGGAAATGGAGGCGTGTCGCTTTCTTTAGTGATAAAGTCACTGATAAGTTTTCCATGCTCTGATAAGTCCCTCCCCACCTGTGCTTACTCTAACAACCATAGCTAAACTCAGTGGGTTACAAAAGCAGCTCTCAAAGTAGGCATACTTATTGGAAAGAAGGACTTCCAGGAGAGAAGGTAAGGGGGATAATGACTAAAAGTCAGAATATATGGATAAAATTGTCAAACAGTAAGTAGAAACTTTCTTGGTTTCTAATTTTAAAAGGTTATTAACTTTTTTAGCAAAACCTGTTCTTTCCATTAATTACCTCAAAGACCAATTGATCACTTATTAACCCAGAAAATAGAACTTGCCTTTGCTTTTACTCTGGCTTTATTTTCTCGGGGTACTGTAATAACTGTTATCAAAATTTCTCACCTTAAGCAGAAATGAGAGCTCATCCTTTTGTCACCAGCAACTCAAAACAGAGAGAGCTCTAAGCCTGAGTTCCTCTGAGTGATTCCCAGGTGTTTTCCTTAACTCTGAGGCTCAACAAGGTAGCACTGAGAAATGATGACTCCAGAATGTCTCAAGACAGTGCTGTGCAGATGCATATTACGGCCCTGAAATCCTGCCTAGCTGTGGTCTGGGAATAGCAGGGATCAGGGACTGACTTGCAGTGCTATAGTCAGAGGTAGACCATCGTAAGCAAGAAAGTTGTCATGGCACTGCTCTTTTATGGGAAATCTGAGTGGGAAATCTGCTCTAATTTTCATCAGAATGAAAATCAGCCATACCTGTCTATGAACAGATGCGGAGTTGGGGACAGGTCCACTCTGTATGTCATTATGAGCTGCTGAGCACTGGAACAGCTTCACACGGTGTGCCTAACCCATGCTCATCACTGGCAGAGCTCTGCAGGTTGTTGCTAGTTTTAATAGCAGAGAGAAGTACCGAAGTCCCGAATTCCAAAACACTGATAACAATTCTCAGAGAACAAAAGAAGTGAGCATCTCCTAATAGGCCAGGACAGAATGATGAGCTTGTCTACCCTGGGCTTGCTCGCTGCACAAATTTTACATGGTCATTCTCCTCATACTTCATATCCTAAGTTCAAAATATGTCATTGACACGTAATACACCTATACAGTGTGTACCTAAAGCTGGATGTGCCGTTCACGGTGACAGTGCTATGACAGCCCCAGGGTTTGCTACCAATCATTCATCTGTTCCTTGTCCCTCTCACTGGATTCTTGTTAGAAGGCAACAGTTCCCAGGGCAGTTGTTTATGGAGAAAGAGTTAGAGTTGGTCCTCTTCACATTAGAGTGAGATGAATCTAATAACACCTACTCAAAAAATCCAGGTAGGGCCAGGCCCCATGCACTAGCTCCTAGTAGAGGATAAGCAGGTGAATCATAGGTAACTCTGAGGCAAGACACAGGAAGCTGGTCACAAAAAAGGGGGGGCATTTAAATAAAACCAGGGAACCATGCTACTTTTCTATGGTTAGAGACAGCCAAAATGAGCAGAAAGCATGTACTCTTTGGAGCGAGAGAACCTAAGCTATGCTGTATAGTTCCTGTGTCACTGGAAACTAGTGACTCAAACATCTCTTAGCTAAATGTTCTCATATGTGCACACACACACACACACACACACACACACACACACACTCCTCAGTTATTTGTGGGAGCCACCATAGGGAGAATCCTATTCTAAGAGAACTCAGCAAAGCAAACACATGTTTTCCAGTCTTCCTGTTGAAACCACGGATGCATGTCTCTGGGAGAGGAACCCCTCCTTTCATCCTCTTTGAGTAGCCTCTAGACCTCTGCTCTGACCTAAGCCTTGGTCAGAGACATCAGGGTCCTGTGCTGTACAATAGATGGTAACACACAGAAAGAGGGCTTTCTTCTTTCTTTCCTTCATTCCTTCCTTTTCTTTCTTTCTCTGTCTCTTTCTTTCTTTTCTTTCTTTCTTTCTTTCTTTCTTTCTTTCTTTCTTTCTTTCTTTCTTTCTTTTTCTTTTTAATCAAAGTTAGTGTGAAACAGAACCGTCAGTGTGTCTGTCAGGAATAACCTAACTGAATTATACTAGAAAACCAACCCTGTTTATTGACCATGCTTATGTTTCTTCCTGTGTCTGTCCCTGGTCAGGTTGTTGCTTAAACATCATCTTATGCTTCTGAGAAGGACATGAGGTTGATAGGTAGGGTGACAGGTTCAACACCAATTTGTAGATAAAGCGACTGAAACCCACTCAGACAAAAAGTACCCTCCCATCTCTCCGTTTCCTCTCTGTTTTGAATACCGGTGATTCCCCAAACTCCAGATAACCATTTTTCACTAATATAAGCTCAAAACTGTACAGCGATTACTATTATTGCCATTGCACTGAAAGCCAAGGTAGGCTAGACATATACTGACTCAAAATGATGAGTCTGAGAATGTATGGAAAGTAGGAATTGAAATACAAAAATTAAAATAGTAGAGAAAGAAAATGGATGAAGGAAATCAGATTAAGTAAGAATTTTGAAAGAAGACAAGATTTTTTATGACAAATGAAGCAAAAGGTGAATTGGGACATGGATGGGAGATCATTCTCTTTTCTTATTCTCTTTAAAAACTATTGCATAGCTACTTCTCCTACACCCACCATCCTCAGACATCAACATGTCATCAACATGTGTCTTTAATATCTTATTAAAAAACACAAAGGAAAGCCCTCTTCCAGATAAACACCACAATGCCCACCTCTGCCTCCTCTCTCCTATTCTTCCCTTCACTCCCCACTTCCTTAACTCATCTTTCTATCTACAGGAAGATGTGGGAAGTAATTGAGAAACTATTTTTTAGTGAATGAGGTTTTTGACCACAGTCCAAAAGAAATCTCCAGAGATTGCTTTTAAACTAAAAGCAATTTCACACCAGCAGAAAACTTTAGTTTTGTGGAACAAAGTCTAAATGGGGGAAGTCAGAAAATGCCTTCCAACTAAGAAGCTTGTTCAAATACAGTGGCCCAATTACTACTGAGAAGTATCTCTATCTGCAACCAAGAAATAAAAAGATAATTTCTTTAATGATATTGTCATTCACCAGGACAACTGAAGATACTCAATTACTTATTTTACTTGCAGCCATAGCTTTTATCAGATATATTTTTGCATTCAAGGTCAGCTTCCTTTGTGGTAGTTTTTATGTAATATGGAGAGAACAAAGACACTATATGGGGGAAGCAAATTTAGACTCAACCTCAGCAATAGTTTATAGATAGACTCTCTAAGAATTTTTCTAAGAATAATTTTATACAAAATATTTCAAATTCATTTACCATTATTCACTGATTTCCTGAACCTCCTAAGTCATGTGTTTATTTGCTACTAATGTCTGAAAAACACAGAAAGGCGAGGTTGATTTGCTCATAGGTAGAAAGGATGATGCAGTATCAGTTAATTTTCTTCTTGTATATTTATTTCCTATTGGCAGCTTGAGATGGTCCACTGACCTAGAGACCGCTAAGTGCTGTGACTGCCACTCTTCCTCTTCCTCGTGGCTTACTCTGTGAAATGACAGAGCCTGAGGGACCAGGCACTGTCCTTGGCAGCTGCTTTGTACATTGACTTAGTGGTTTGAAATCTCAAGTTGGTATTTTGTTCATCATGTTTTCATATTCAAGTTGGTTAAAAAACAGTAACTAAACATAGTTTGTACCTTCCTTTAACTTCTAATTATTAAAAGTGAAAGTGTATCTTTTCATGTCTCTGAACCCATTTCAAATATTCCTTTATATTTAGTGTGTTCTTCTTTCATGGGATAATTATGATTTTTATTTTGGCGGTTTAAAGTGTGAGGCCAAGTGGGGCTCCTGAGAGGATCCTCACAGCACCGGTTTCTCTTTCCTCTGAGAGGGCAATGCCCTTCACAGGAAATGACTGATGGCCATCTTGGTGGTTCTTACTCCTGCTTTCTCACGTCAGGTCCTCCATCTTGGCTCCAATCCATCTGATCAGCACACAAGCAGGCTAGAGTTCTTTGCCATTCGAACATTCTGCAGTTTCTGGAGAGGAGCATAGTAAAATACTTTAGTGGAGCTTGGCTACTTTGTCTTCTTATCTAAGGCATGAAATTATATGCCTTATAAGTTTGAAAGTAACAAGATAAAATATCAGAAATTTTTTAAGCCTAGACCAGTTACTTCATTTGTCTAAAACTGTAAAGATCCATATAAAATACAGACAAAAAGTAAAGCTCTAAGTCATTTCCATAATAGCTTCTAATCACCAGATTGGGAAAAAAATAAGAATTTGAGTAATGACATAATTTGTATTTTGGATGAATTCCAATACCCAGTGTTACATAAAATAATGATTGCCATGTGAGACGGATACATCTAGTGGCCAGTTGGATTTAAGTGATTTTAAAACAAGTGCTCAAAGAAGGTCAGTTTGGGGTATCTTGCTGCTGAAGACAAAGCAGATCTGCTTACATGTTGGCTTTCTGACAGGACTGGGAATTCCCACACTTCATGGGAGATGTTGACGTGAATCTTCCTGGGCTGCACACGCCTCACATGCAGTTCAAGATTCCCTTCTTCCAGAAGATCTTCAAGGAGGAATACCGCATCCACATAACAGGTACGCTGAGTGTTTCCTGTGAAAAGCGAACCACTGATGAGGGCATACATTTAATTAGCTCTTAGTCATCTAACAATGCAAGGTGGGGCTAGGTGGGCTGCCACCCACCTGGGCTGCAGGTTGATGGTGGTTTGGACACGTGCGATGTTAACACACAACAAGCTCTTGGGAGTGAATCAAATGGAGACAGTGATAAAGAGGGTTCACCTGCTTCTTGCCTGCCTTGAGCAGCTTATCACAGCCACACTCCACTGGCAGTAACTGGTAGAAGACTGTCCTTAGAGACGGGGCACATGGCGACACGGCCCCTGCTTGGGGAGCCGCTGCAGGATCTGCTCTGCATTCTGGCGTGTGATAACCAAAGGGCGGGGGACAAGCTCTCTTTAATAAAGAGTGTTTCCTGCCATGCTTCATGGGCCAGTATACATTGATATTAAACACTGGGGTGGCATTTTCACGGTTCCCCGAATGAATTTTCAACATAGATATACTCTGCTTCTGCTCTTGCTGCTAAGGTGAAGACAATGTGGTCTTGAATCTTCAGTCAGTCCATATGCCTTTAAAGGATTAGGCCACCGACGCCTTGATTTCACAGAACCTACTTCTATGGAGTAGCACAAGTTTGTCTCAAGAGAGTCTTTTGTGACTCTCCAGATTATTTCGCTCTCTGATTCTTCATGCTTCTTAAACGAATAACATCTCAGTCATTCTCATCCCAAAATGATATCCTGGAGATACATTTTCTACCTTCTTTTCTTTTTAACAACAAGCAGACAGATACTGTTCATATGCAAAGCATGAATGCAAGGCATGCTTTAAGGACAATGGGCCTAGGATCCCACACCTGCTATAATGAAAACTGCAGAAGAAATCTGTGCTTACACTACCGTCTGTGCTGATGGATAAAAATAGCCCAAGTGCAGAAAACATTAACATCTGAGTACCGAAAAACCTCAGCTTCCCAGTAAGGAAGCTGTGTTTTGGCTCTGAGTTTGAGGCAGCCTTCCTGAGTTTGCGAATAAGCTCATGAATAGAGAGTATGCTTCAGCTCTCTTTTCCTATTCAAAGCGACCAAGGCCCGTTTATTAAATTCACTCGGTAAATCAATCCATTTGAGTTCAGGTCACATAGTATGGTTTCAGAGTCCCCACTTAATCTCTGCAGCATGCTATCTACTTGGACTTCTAAAGTAGCCATCACACATATAGCATCACCATATTCCTCTGGGTGGCTTTGCCTGGACCATCTGTCCTTGCTTCCTGCTCTTGTCTCAGGCAATGCTGCATAAAGACGGTCTCTTACTATCAGAACTCATTAAAGGTATACTACTTAAGCATAAAACACTGGGCTGTGGGAACAATGAAGATAGAAAATAATTGGAGAACAAATCAGTTTTTAAAAATTGAACTGTAAAAAAGTACTCAGATTAGGACTATTTTGCATGGCTTTTGTATCAATTATAGAAGGGGAAGATTCAGGGTTTTGTTGTGGGAAGTTTTCACTCCCGTCCCTTAGCTCCCTGAGTAACAGCTCATGAGATTCAATTATTATGTTACAAATACCTAGGCCACATAGCTAGGCTCTTCTCTGACTACCTCATAACTTAAAGTAACCCATTATAGTAATCTACATTTTGCCACGTGCCTGGTTACCTGAGTTCAGGTGCCATGCATCCATCCTCTTCACATCTTGCCAGCTGAATCCTGCATGCCTGGCTCTATCCCAGAATCCCTTCTGCCTGCTGGATGTCTCACCCACTTCCTACCTCAGCCATGGGCCATAGGTTTTTTAATTGACAGGTGCTGCATCCATATAGTACACAGGGAATTCCTTCTACAGGGTTTTTTCTTTTTTTTATCATTCTTTTTTTTAATTTTTTTTAATTTATTTATTTTTATCTCAATCACAGGTTGGGTACTTTGAATCCCAGGTGTAGCCCCCTCCCCCATTCCCTCCCACCCTCCCACTCCCTCCCTCATCTC
>CM053752.1:7547081-7570621 GCA_028658305.1 Pachyuromys duprasi | reverse complement strand
TGTAGGAGTTCCGCTCACCTGGCACTCACAATGCTGGCGTTTTAGGTCCCAGAGTTCAGTCTCCTGGTCGCTGCGTTGTTTCTGCTCTCCTACTCCTCAGACACAGTGTTCTCTCGTGGCAGCCATCTTGGATCCCTCCTCCTCTACAGGGTTTTCAGTATCTAATGTTTGTGCATGTTTTGTATCTAATGTTTGGGGATGTTTTATTTTTAAAAAGATAGGCAGAAATTCACATTTAAAACTTGTACACAGTCTCTTAAAAAGGCATGTGCTTGCAAGATTTCTGAAGCTGCAGTGTCATTAACTACACACCGAAGAAGTGCTGCGCATTCTGGAAAACACAGATTCAGTACCTCAAACCTGGTCTCTTGAACTAGAAGCTAAAAAGAAACTAAAGGCAGATGAATAGTTTTCCAGAAAGGAGACATAATATGACTAAAGCTTTTGGCAATGTTTGCTAAGAATTATACAGCTCTGGGACAAACCTGGCTGGCATGGTGATGGAATGAAGACAAGAAAAGCATATGGACAAATAAAAAAGCAGGGCTCAGTTAAGCAGGAAGACAGGGTTACTGTACACAGTTAAATCAAGGAGGCGTGTGTATGGTATCCATCTGGATCAAGGAGACTGGCTTAGCTCATCTCAGTAGGAACATTCTCTATAGGGGAACAGTCTTTAGGTCTTAAATATCCAAGGAGTGAAAGCTACACAGGGTGTTCTCTGCATATACTGTCAACAATCACACTTGGACCAGGAGGAAAGGCTTTTCTATTTCCCAGGGAAGACTTCCCATTTCCCCCAAGGATCTAAGACCTGAAGCTCATGGCATGGCCAGGCTCAAGTCAACAATAATCATTCCAGACTCCATTCACTCGGGCTTTCTTTTCTCCCCACATAGGTTGATTGACAAATTATTAGAGAGTCCTTAAATACATGTATTGGTGGGCTCTAGCCCCATCAGTTCCTGAACATCTCTGACATAATAGGTCTGAGGAAGAGCCAAGGAATTAGAGTTAGGAAAATCTTCTTTGGGTTATGTAGCTGATTGAATATTGTTCCATTTTAACCAAGATCTCACCTATGAGGTCAGAAGTTCTGTGTTTTCCCCAGAATTTACCATGCAAACGATGACTGCCTGAATCCACTGAAAAACCAGTTGAGCAGTCTAGTGGTTAAACTGAAAGAGTAAGGGCCTTGAGGTAAAGCTACACTATAAACATATTAGCACAGTTGTGGTATTTCCAGTTTGTTCGTATATGTCCATATCTGTTAGATGTTTTTTTGTAAAAATGACTAGAGTTTTGAGAAAAGCCAAACCTTTCTGTCTTTAATTTTGTGTTTCCATCCCTCTCAAGTTCCTGCTAATGAGCTAAAAAGATTGCTACTATGGAGAAACAGCTAGTCTTTAGGGAAGTAGTTTTTACTTTATCACAGTTTGCAAGTCTACTGCTCCTAGGGAAAACTGACATCAAATTTCCAAAATACTGTGCTTCATGATGTGTTTTAACACTGTCTCTCTTGCCTGGAAATTCTGTTAAGCTGCAGATGCTAACTTGTTGAGTAGCTCCTCTGTCATGTACAAATTAAGGAAGATTTGGACGATTTTTAAAAATAAGTTAATATTGTATTATCTCTGGAGTAATTAAGAGTGATGCCCTCAATACCCATCAATGGATCTCAAATAGTATGTGTCAGAATCTTCTGGAAGATTGTTTAAGGAAATAAATTCATCAGCTGTATGTGCTTGAGTTTGGGGGCAGAACCTGGGATCCATATTATCATAAACACAAGGAAAAGCTGGGCTGGCAAGCAGAAGACTATGCTCAGTGTGATGCTTCTAAAGAAGAGCATCGTCTATAGGTATAATCTCTCGTTTCTTAGCTAAGATAGCAAGGCTGGAAAGGGGGACTTCCCAAGCCCTTTGGGGCCCAGAGGATTACAATAGGAGTAGGTTTCTAGATGTTGAATGTTGAGCTACAGAACTTGAACTTATACTGTTGAATTTGAGGTTTGCTTTGGTGTGATTGGTTTTATACCCTGGTCCTTCCTTTTGTAATAATAATGCTTACTTTTATTTTTTTTCAAACATACTGGATGTTTAAAAAACAATAATTTTTAAGACATCAGGGACTTTAAAGAGTTGGGCTATGTGGTAGTTTGAATTAGAAATGCCCCCTTTATGCTCAGATATTTGAATGCTTGGTCCCCAGTTGGGAGTACTGTTTGGAAAGACTTAGGAGGTATGTCCATGCTGGAAAAAGTCTGTTACTGAGGGTGGGTGAGGGGGAACGTGGGGCTTTAAGAGGATATAGCCTCTCTGTACCTCCAGTTCACTACTCTACTTCATGCTTGCTCTGAAAGAAGTGATCTTTCAGTTTCCTGTTCCTGCCTGCTGCTTATTGCCATGTTTTCTCACCATGATGGACTCCTGCCCTTCTGAACTGTAAGCCAAGACAAACTCTTCCATAAGTTGTTTTCAGTCATGACATTTTATCACAGCAAAGTAATGTCCCAGGATAGTTTTCACATTAAGTTGGCACGAACTAGGACAATTTGAGTGGAAGAAACCTCATTTCAAAGAATGCATCTATAAGATTGGGAGGTAGGGAAGCTGCAGAGCATTTTCTTAATCAGTGACTGATGTGGGAGGACCCAACTAATCCACTGAGGGTTGGGTTCACTCCTGGGCTGGTGGTCCTGGGTTCTATAAGAAAGCAGGCTGAGCAAGTCAGTAGGCAGCACTACTTCATGGCCTCTGCATCAGTTTCTGCCTCTGAATTCCAACACTGTTTGAGTTCCTGCCTTGAATGCCACTGATGGTGAACTGTGGTTTGACAGAGGAAGCACAATACACTTTTTTCTCTTCAAGTTACTTTTGGTCACAGTGTTCACATCACAACAATAGAAACCCTGAAAGAGTAACCAATACAGAAGTTGAACAATTCAGAGACTGAGCTGTTACTGAGAAGAACCTGTCCATTTAAAAAAAAACATGGAAGAGTTTGGACTAGAAAAACAGTTGAATTCTGTAAGTCTGTAAGCAAGCTTAATGGTCTGTCCTAATGGGAGCCTGCAAGACATAGTGCTAAGAGCTATCCAGGCTGTAGTGATCTAGCTAAGAATATCTCAAAGACAAACAATATTAGCAACTGATCTAGAGGCCATTCCTGTGATATTTTGGTACAGAGTATCTTTGCTTTATGCCTTTGTCCTGAGAACTTGCCTGAATCTAAATTAGAGAGTAATGGGCTGTGTTCGTTATCAGGGGAAATTTCAAAACAACATAATGTTGAATCAGTGGAACAGTTGTTACTGATGAAGTTTCTGCAAGTCTGCATTGAAAAAGAGCAAGTGGAGGAGAAAGAAATACAAAATGTATAATTTGGAGAGGAAAAGAGCACTAAGAAACAATGTTACAGCTAAGGGATGTTCTAGAAGAGAGACTGTAATTGTTATGGAGAAGAGTACAGTTAGGGAGAGCCTCCTTGTTTGCACAGGAATAAAGGAAAAGGTGCCCTTTGAGTAGAACCCCACTCAGCTAAACTTCCAGACTGTGAAAGGCCTAAGCAGTTTTCTAATCCTAGAAAGCAACTGCACATACAAGCTGCCGCTAATGTAGTTCAAGGTGGCAGGATCCATCCCAAGATGGGAGTCAAATTTGGTTATGTCATTTACATGATTTTAGAGATAGAGGCATGAAGGATGGAGGAGTGGAGGGGTCATGGATTCTTCTTCTGTAGTTTCAGAGAGTCACTGAGTCCAGGCAGCCTGTGGTTGGGGAATCCCTTGCATGAAGTCTCTGAGAGGTCAATGCACGAATATATGAAAGTGAAGCCTCTTGTATGTTGCAGTGGAGTCCCCCAGTATGTTAGAAGTGCCCATGGTTGTGAGGCATCTGCCATGGAGGGCTGCATACAGAGAAGGGATTCATTGTAAGAGAGAGGTGTATGTTTCAGGAAGCAATGCCTCAGGGGCAAAGCCATCAAAGCCCTTGACACTAAATGTGGAGCTACGGGATTTAATGTTTGTCCTGCTGGCATTTGGTCTTGCCTTGGTCCAATATTTCTCAACTATATCCCCAATCTTTAGGATGATATTGTCTATTATGTTCCATTTTGTATTAGAAGTATGAAGTTTACTTTTTGATTTTCCAGTGAATTACAGTTAAGAAATTACCTTGAGTCTTAATAGACTTGGGGCTTTTAAACAGTCGAGACTGAAAGACAAAGGGGACTTTGGAGTTGAACAAAATGCATTCTGATCATGATACAGTATCGAGGCTACAGGGGCTGGGAGTGGAATGCAGTGGTTTGAATGAGAAATGTCTCCCCTAAGTTTGGGTATTTGAACACTTGGTTCCGGGGAGGTTGTTTCAGGAAGTTTAGAAGAGTTGGCCTTGCTGTAAGAAGCACGCACTTCGGGAGGGCACTGAGAGAATATCACCCCTCCCTTCTTCCAGTTGACTCTCTTTGTTTCATGCTTGCTGTTAAAGATACAGCCTTCCAGCTTCTCACTCCTGGAGCCTGCTGCCATGCTTCTTCACCTGATGTATTTTTTCTCACCTGAAAGGTTTTCTTCTGTAAGTCACATTTGGCCATGGTGTTTTATCACAGTAGCAGAAAAGTAACTCAGAAGGATGATATTGGATGTAACAAAATAAACAGGGGATCTTAGGGACAAGGGGTGGAAGGTTAGAGTTTTAAAAGTGATTTGTCTGTGTGTCAACTTAGCAAGAGGTATGGTGTCTATCAACTTGACACAACCTAAAAAGTCACTGAGGAAGAGGGAATTAAAGAACTCTTTAGTTCATGTGGGCCTATGGTAATATCTACAGGGGATATTCTTAATTGTTAATTGATACTGGAAGATCCAACCAACTGCAGGCAGCACCATTTCAATGGCCAGAACTATAAAAGACTGAAGAAAAGTAGCAACGTGTCATAAGCAAGCAGACAGTGTGGGTGCGTTTGTCTCTCTCTCCTCTTGACTGACTGTTGCAGACCAACTAACTGACTTAAGTTCCTGCCACTGTGATTCCCCCATAATGATGGATTATAATCTCAAATAACAAGCTGATATGATATAAGTTTATCATAGCAACAGAAATGAAAGGAGAACACTTATTCAACTGTTAACAAAAGCTGATGAGCACAATGCTAACTTCAGAGAAGTGACATGGCCAGTAGAAAGGGCACATGATAGATTCCTCCAAAAACTCTAAGGTACAAAATGTAATATCACTCAATGGGGAAGATGACTGGCTAGGTGATCTGGGAGGAAGCAGAAGCCAGGGATAGAAAGGGACGTTGCACACTCAGTAGATTCCTCTGTTGAGTTACTTGCCCGTGCTTGTTCTACACTGACAAACCTGTGTGAGGATAGTTAAGGCTCTCCAGAAAGCAGCAGTGAGCCTGTCCTGGCACGAGCTATTATATAACTATGCACTAGATAAGGCATTGAGTGTGTCACGAGGTAACTGGGGACACAGGGCTGACGCATGGACTCTAACTCTGCTGCTATAGCTCTCATCCAGTCCTGGAGCCTCTTTGAGACTGGTGTCTTATCTGTGCCTTGGGGGTAGCAATGAACCTATCCTAAACCTTGTGGTAAAAATCAAACTTCTGAGTAAGAACACAGCACCCAAGGCGCGTCTACCGTGTAGCATGCGGAGCATAACCTTTACTGTTTTGTACTTGACACTTGCCATTTTGTTCATCCAGAGTTCTTGTTTCCTGTTTAATCCAACATTGGGTAGCCTAAGAGAGATTTTTTTTTTCACCATTTATCCGCTATTCTAACTTGTCTGATGTTGCCTCTAATCCCCGAGTTCCAGGAAGAAGAAAGCTAAGAATGGAAAATGCTGCCTTCTAAGGAAATACTCTTATGTAAAGGGCTTTCTGACACTGATGAATTCCCATTGACATTTTAAAAGCATTTAGGATTGGAGTAATTTTTAATGCAGAGTCCAAGCTTGCTTTATTTATGCATGTCAAAAATAACTTGAATTATTGCATCTGTTTAGCTCATCTGGATCCCCCTTGACAGATGGTTTGCTACAGTGTGTATGAGCTTTCGTTTTAAAAGCTAGAGTACTGCTTATAAATACAATCCTCTCTATCCCTGTGTGTTAAAATGTACTTTTTCTTGGAATTTCAAGTCAGCAACAAAGAGGACAATGGTGAGCCATTAAGACACACTGGTACTTTTAGCCCAAGTCCATTGTTCTTAAATTGAGAACTAAAAGCAATATATAGTTCTATCTTCTGCCCTGCCTCCCTTTACCTATACTGTGTGCATAGAGGATTTAAAAAATGTGATGGACAGAGTCTCTGGAGGAAAGAAGAGATGTCCTCACGACGAAGTCTCCAGTCTCCTCTGAGTCCTATTAACGCCAGTCTCGGCGGAAGCTCTGCCATCTGTCATCCCAGCCAAACAAAAGAAGTGCCCACTGGTGGCCATCATCTGAGTAAATTAGGAGGGGGTTGAGGGGAAAGCCAGAAGGAAGGCTTCTGTAGCAACGAGGAGGGAATTCACACTGCTGGCACAGCGATGCCCACGGGAACCCTTTCGGCAAAAATGAAAATGCGGATGTAAACAAGCCTCCGTAGCATCTATGTTCTATTTCTGTTTCCCAGATGGTGGGAAGGCACCGGTGCTTCACGATGGCAAGGATGTGAAAAATAATGGGCAAGAGTCCTTTGTTTTGTTTCCACAGTTTTATGTTATTTATTTGTTTTGTTTCCATAGTGGTGTGATTTTTAGCAAATGAATTCCTAAAAAATTGTTTTCTTAAGGAGTCTTCCTATGTCAGTCAGATGACAGGAAGTCCTGGGAAGGGCAAGGCCGAGGCCCATGCAGGAGGACAGTCTGTCCGACAAAACTAATGAGAGACTCATTATAGGAAATAAAAGGCACTCTGAGGACACTACATTTATCCGACATACACAAAGACCTTCTTCTACACTCCCAGTTGAGAATTTTCCCAAACCTCTCTGGAAGCAATTTCTATTTCAGTGCCCTTGTACAGGTGTAAGAGTTAACCATGTTTCCTTCCGTATAAAGGAGCAATTCTGTTTGTCTAAAACTAATCATCATTCAAGGCCATGCTTGTCTTCCCCAGAGCCTGGCAGAGCCCAAGCTAACCTTCCCGACCAAGTCAGGCTGTCTTGTCTTCACTTATGTATGTGACCATTTTGTAACACAACTCAAACATCCTTCAGCAACTGTCCTCACATCCAGAGGAACAACTCAAATATGTCATTAATTATAATCGTCGAGACACGAATATTTTTCTTCTCTGAACCTTCCACGTTAAATCAATTGTAACAAGAGTCTAGAAGTGATTACATAATTAAAGTAAGCATTTGACTTAAAACACACAAAATTCATTCCTTATATTTGGGGTAGCACATCATTTCACAAGTTATAAGTTGCTTCACAGACATTTAAAGTTAACATCAAAAACCAAGCTAGAATCTAGGAGACACAGAAATGCAAATGACTTTGTCCCTAGTCTCAGCAAAGTCATAGCTGAATGGACATCAACTTTGTCATAAATCTGCTGTCTCTTCTCTTTATTTTCTTCATTTACAAATAGATTTACTAAGGACTACTTGTGCTTGTCACATTGGATTGCTTCCTAAAGGATGCAATGACAACAGAAGCACTTAGATCTTAAGCACATACTTTATCAGGTCAAAAGTACCACTCATTCATAAATTAGTAAACACATACTCTGTTTGCTAAATAGAGGTCCTGTGACCCAAGCATGCACATGCTTTGTAGACATTCCTAAGTTACCTGGGGAGAGACTAGGGGATGTGCTAACCTGATAAGTCCAGTTTTATTGCTGTGTCTGGAAGAAAAGAACTTTGATGATGAACAAGACTACTGATACAGCAGGTTGCAATTATTATTATTTCCAGTATTTGTCATCTTTCTCAAAGCTTCCCAGTGCCCCACAATGGCTGTTAAGGACATCCATAATAGGCAGTATGAATGCTACAAACACTTGCTCTATATATCTAGCCAGTTGGCACTGCCCATCTGGCAGAGAGGCTTATATAGGATAGCTGTATTACAATCTCAACTGGCAACTCCAATGAGTACATGATTGAAATTATTTTAGATGCATTTGGAAACATGAAATGTTCGTTCTATGTTACAAATATGAGCATGCTATGGATTTTTTTCCTCAGCTTAAAAAAAATTTCCCCAATTATTGTCAATTTGTGTCTTAAATGAGGGTGATATTTAATGAAGACTCATTTAAAATTACATATTCAAGGATTCCATAAACTCCCACAATGTAAAAAGATAACATTTCCATTGCAGTATTATTTCTGACAATCAATAAGACATTAAAATGGCAGACTACAAGAAAGAGGTAACCCCGCCAACATCATGCGGTGATTTCTCATTAAGGCAGACAGAGAGGTATTTCAACAAAGAGATTAATAGAAATAATGTATGGATTCTGTCCTACCTCCTTGCTGATTTGCATTATGCTATGTAGTTGCAGCAACAGAGGGAATGCAAACACACTCACAGGATTAATATGGAAATTCCAACCCTCTAGCTACTGTTGATCACATATTCACAACAGCACACTTGGCGGAAAAGACATAGAAGCATTTCCTGTTTGGTCCTTTTTTTCTCTTACATACTTTCATGCAGGCCATTTCAGAAACTAAGCTTTACTTTTTTTATGACAAACAGTGTTTCCCAAACTGTACACACTTTTAAGTACAGCTTTCTTACTGTGTTTTGCCTGTTTTTTTTTTTTTCAATAATTGGAGATTTTCTGGCTTGTCCTATAACAACAAGGCTTTGGAAATGTTTCACAGTGTTCAACCAGGGAGGCTTTTAAGGCTGAGAAGAAACCTTAAGGATTGTGAAGCTCAGCTTCCCCACTTCATACAAGGGCGCCAACACACAAGATTGAGTCTGCACTGCCTGATTTTGGGTTATGGGATTTCACATCTCACAGGGCAAAGGAATTCTTTAAGGGGAAAAAGCATTACCAAGTTAACAAAACACTGTCACAAATCAAAGGATGGATGGTTAATAATGGAGCTTTGTCCTGTGTGCAAAGGGCCGTTTTCTACTCTTTCAGCATCATCACGATTTAGTTGAGTGACCACGGCAGTGGTGGAACAACATTGTCGCATACGCAGGACATTAAAGTTACTGTGATATCTTAGGGAGACTGCCATTCTCCAGGGTCTACCCAATGCAGCTCTTATTCCCGTGTGGGCTCCCAAGGTTGAAGGAGAGGCAGAGATAACAGAGCTGTTGTTGGCCTCCATGTTTACTTACATGAGGAAACTCTTCTCAGAGCTATTAGCACTATGAGTAGACAAACCAGTACTCTGTAATCTGTAGACACCAGTGCTCAGGAACTCACAATAGTTTATCAAAATGAAAAAAAATTATACCCTTTAGGATAGAAATACCTTTGTTACAACACTCCCATGCCTTTCTGTCCCTCTGGATTAGCAGAGTAGGGAAAAGAAATTAGTGAAATAATAGTGTGCTACATTTTTGGCAAATATAATATATTTCTGACACCTTCCATATATAACCTCCCATTTGACTCCCCCAACCCCCAACAAATACACGCAAATGCTCTGAGAGAGTTACATTTGGATTATTCTTCATTTCACAGAATACAAAACCAGGATTCCAGTGACAGCTAATAAATAGGATTTGGTGGGAAGAAGAGGCAGAATCAGAAAACTCGTTAACTTTTCTCACACTAACTAAAATAATGGTGGACAAGAAAGGCTGAGCTGGGCATCCTCTAAGTTTGATGTCAGGGTGAGGCTGGCATGTGCCCTGTCCCCATGGCCTTCCTTCTCACAAAAGATAGTGAAACTGAAGTTACACAGCATGGTTTCATCTTCTTCCTTCTACTCCATGGCACATGAGAAAGAGCGTTAAAAACTCACTGGTATAATAGAGTGAAGACTGACCCAACACTGTTGAAGTAGCAGAAAAATTATAGAAACATACAAGAAAAGGTTTCCTCACTCCAGTATCCTTGTTTACTTTGGTCACTGTTCACTCACTTCCATATTTACTCTGAGTTCATTGGCTTTTTCTCTTCTTGTTAACATACATAAAGCATCCACCTAGCCAACAGGAAAACATTCTTCACTGACCCCACTAGCAGCCCTGTTTCGTCTCCCCACTTCAGGGGTGGTGATAACTCCGGCTTGTGATAAGCTAGTTATCCTAGAAACAAGGAACTCTTTCTGTTAGGTTTCCCTTCTCATGGTTTTATTTTAAACAGAACCAAGTAGTAGACATTTCGGCAAGGTCCTCTGAGGTAAAGCTGAGAGATCCCTGGGCTCTGCCATTCAGTCCAGCTTTGTAACACATGCATTTTATAACCAAATAATTCATATAACGTTCAAGGCTTCTCAGCCTTGCTTCTTCCTCAAGGGCCATGTGAATTGCTACCATGTAAATTGCTGCTTCCTCCAAAGTCCTTCCTGCAGAATTTTCTCCTTGGTTTTTATTCCATATTTTCAATGTCTGTTGCATTTATAGTTTGTATCCCTCATTAGCATCTCTCAAAAGCAATCTGTTATTATGGTCTGTTACATCTCTGTCCTGTTTTTCCCAACAAGATGATGAATTCCCCTTGAAAGGTAGAAACTTGTATCTTCCCCATCTGGTACAGTATTCTACATAATGTGTAGTGTGATCTCAGTAGATGTTTAATGATACCATGCACCTTTGAATTTGATTTTTGTTTTTGCACACTAAATCAGACAATAACTTGGGATGTTGGGAACACTGGTGTTATATATGGTAACCAAGTTCAAGTCAGCCCTTAGAGCTTCAAAACTAAAACATGTTCATACTGATAATCAACCATAAGTAAAGGCAAGCTACAAAAACAACACAGTACAAAGATGTATACACTGTCAGTTCCTTTAGCTGAACTCTTCAATATGCAGCAAGTGGTGACTTCTCCTTTAGACAAAGAAATTGTCATTGGTCAGGCAGGATTTTGATGATACCATTAACAGTTAGTGTTTAAGATGACTGAATCATTATCTACAAGGCATAGCATTAGCATCTAATAAGCTCATGAGATGTTAACTTCAAGAGATAATATTTTTTTCTTCATGGAAGGAAACAGGGGCTTTAAACAATTTAAGCAAGTAACCTAACTCCAATAGCTAGCAGGAGGATTTTGGAGCAGGATGCACCCTCCTCAACATTATAGGATCCAATAAGGTGCACACAAAGTGTTTTCAACCTCCTCACAGATCTCTTTCCCCAAAAGCTGCACAATGTACAATATGCACAGCCCTGTGAAGGGGGAACTGTATGGTGTCCAATGCCATCACCTTCTAATTAGTAACCAATGTGGGCACAGCACTTAAAATTATGACTAAAGCTTCTATAGTCTGTTTTATGTATCATTCCATTTACTACAACAAAACTCAAGGGAGGTAGTAACGTTATTATAGTATACCTAATGTTATAGAACTTGTAAGAAATAACAACAAGTATAATAGAACTTATTATCCCTTAGAAAATTTCTGCAGACTTTGACTGGGAAGACACATTTCAATGGCATGTTACTAAACACCATCATATGCATATATGTATGATTTATGTAAATATATTTAATTATGTATATGTGCATGTTTGTGAGGGAAGATGCCTATGGAGGCCAGAGACATCACATTACACTTGGAAGTGGATTATAGGCTCTTGCGAGCTGTGTGATGTGGGTGTTAGGTACAAACTCGGATTCTCTGTAAGAGCATTGTGTACTCTTAACCACTAAGTTGTCTCTCTGGTTCATGTATAATATTTTAAGTACTAAGAGGAAATCATAATGGTTAAATTCTCTCTAGGTAGTATCTTCCAGTAGTTTATTGGCTTTGGTTGTCTATTTCGTATATGCAATGTGTTCAATGAGCATTTGATATAAATTTTTTAAGTCTTGAAATGAATGTTCAGGGATTATTGATCTGAATCATATCAACTAATGGCTTAATCAACAGGTCTCTTACAAACAGCAATGTGAATTCAATTGACATTCTACTATGCCTCGCATTGTGAGATGATTTATTTCTTCTCCAGACCTAATTATAAAACTGTAAGAAATAGTCAATCACCTATTGGACTTTCTTTAAAATGTTATTAGAATAGTTTTTAAACCACTAATTAAACTACTCTAGAGAAGAACCTAAGACTAACTTTAAATCTAGCCATGGTGCATCTAAAACAAAGAGATTTAATCACATTACACTAAATCTTATATTACCATAAGACCTACTGCCAAAGTCTAAGTCATTCTACATTGTCATTTCACTTTTGATAGCACTACACTTTCAAAAAATTGTCAGCAGCTCTGGTTCCTCAACAGTTCACATGTGTACCATTGTCTTTATTTTAATGGAGAAAATCTTATTACAATTTTATCAGCTTTTGATTAATTCAGTATTTTCTTTTAAATGCAGGTAAATGGTTTAACTACGGAATTATCTTTCTCGTCTTGATTTTGGACCTGAACATGTGGAAGAACCAAATATTTTACAAACCTCATGAATATGGACAGTATATCGGTCCAGGGCAGAAGATATATACAGTGAAGGACTCTGAGAGTCTAAAGGATTTGAACAGAACCAAGCTCTCTTGGGAATGGAGGTCCAACCACACTAATCCGCAGACTAACAAAACCTACGTCGAGGGAGATATGTTCTTACACAGCAGGTTCACAGGGGCTAGCTTAGATGTCAAGTGTCTGGCTTTTGTTCCCAGTTTGATAGCTTTTGTGTGGTTTGGATTCTTCATTTGGTTCTTTGGACGATTTTTGAAAAATGAGCAAGGCATGGAGAATCAAGATAAAAGCTACACTCGGATGAAAAGGAAATCCCCCTCAGAACACAGCAAAGACATGGGAATCACCCGAGAAAACACCCAGGTCTCTGTGGAAGATCCCCTGAATGACCCCCCTTTGGTGTGTATCAGGTCCGACTTTAACGAGATAGTCTACAACTCCTCCCATCTGACATCGGAAAACTTGAGCTTGCACTTGAAGGAATCTACCAGTGCAATGGAAGTTGATCAAGACTCAACAACCTCTCCAAGTATGCAGACGAACTAGAGTCTCTTAGGCGGAGATAGCACAAAGAGCGAGCCTGAGCGTAACTTTAAAATCATAGTCTTTCATTTTGTAAATGTCAGGTTTACATAGCATTAGGTACAGAAATACAAACAATGCCACAACGGTGCTCAACATGCTTTTTCTAGACTCATTGTTTTCTATTTGTATTATGAGACACGTGCCTATTGTACGTTTAATGGTCCTCTAGAGATTGCTTTTCACAACCGCACAAGCTATTTACTGACTTTACAGCGAGGTAGATTAGCCGATTACCCATGTATCTGATGTTCAACCATAGTGGTGCCTTGAGACATTTAACTGTTTTTAACTGTACCAGACATGAAGTGTGGAATGGTTCTCCAGTCTATTTCACATGGGATTTTTTTTATACAACTATTTTGATTTACACTTGATGTCTGAGCAGGACACAGCTTATTTGTGGTTGTGGAAAGTTCTCTAGGTTTACTGTTTAGCAGAAAGTTGGTGACTTTGACACTGGACGGCAGAGAAGCATAGTGATTGCCTTTTAAGTTTTTTTGGCTGTCTGATGAATATAAATACAAATGTACAATCCGGAGAGAGGAGAACTGAAATCCAACATGGGTCATTGCTCCAGAAATGTGACTTTCTCCAACCACTAATTGTGATTAGGCGATAATACCTAATTATGTTTTCCTAATTAAAGATAAATTGCTGCCTGATTAATAGTCTTGCCCTTTTCCTTTGGGAACAAAGGTTAAGAGGAACAGTTGGGTGAGCTCTCAGATTTATCGGCATTTCCACAATGTTCTAGACAACCAAGGAATTAAAGGTATAATCATGTGAAGGTTGCACAGCCCGTTGTCTGCAATATTGTACGTTTTGCTGTAAATATGGTTCTGGACAGTGAAAATGGGAAAATGTACAACAATATTGAACAAAGGAATTCTGAAACCTTTCACTGAAATCTCATGTGGTGGAAGATGCTCTACAAGGGTCTGTTTAATGTCTTTTGTGTATGTGCATTTTTGTTTGGGTTTCATTTTTTTTAAAGATGTAAACATCGCACATTAATAAACAAGAATTATATGCCAGTAACTGTGTGATCTAGCTGTTGCTTTGCTTGTCTGTTTGTTTGTTTACAGGATTCAGTCATGCCCTGGCTTAACAAAAACTTATTTAAATGGATTTTTAAAAGCTCGATTCTAAGCAAGGTAATAAATGGCACATTCCTAAATTGCTTTTAATTTTATTTTGCGAATTACAGTTACATGTTTCTCGAAGAGCTGAAGGAAGATCATTTTTTCAGGTAAATTATTTATTTTCCTGTCACATACTGACACTGTTGCGATTTGTCTTTATGATTTTTTAAAATCTCTCTTGTTTTGATCTGCTTTTGAGCATGCAACATGCCGAATTTAGAATGCAGAACAGAACTATGCATTTATCTGTCACTTGAGAGCCAGCTTTAATAAACATCTTGCTATACTTGTTTAGTAAGCAGCTGGAACCATGCCCCTGCTGTTTCTTTTGCCTTTAAGAGCCGTGCATGGTGCACTTGGAATCATAAATATCTCTGGCACTGAAAATAGAGAAGACAAGCTGACCGTGGTCACCACTGACCACTCTGGCCAGATAAATGTTATTCTGGCATGAGCTATCCCTAGCCAAATTTGCCCAGCATACAGAATTGAATTCTTAGCTCTGGGACAAGTGAATAATGCCACCTGGGGCCACATTTTTATTAATTCTGGAAAAAAATCATTTTCTCATAAGAAAAACTGATTTTAAAACTAGATGTTTATTATTCACGTGGAAACTTTTTGAGTCATTAGAGACTTTTAATGTGGGTTTTGAAAGAAACATACTTAATGGGGTGAGAAGATAGACAAAAAATAATAAACCTTAAGTGTGATACATTTGTGTTTTTAGGAAGTGTCTAGAAAGACTTGATTACAAATATATATATTTATATATTTAATGTTTATATACATTAAGTACCAAGCAGAATAATCTCCAGGGATGGTATCTTAGTAACCAAGCAAGATCTGAAACTGCCGAGGCCTTAACTACCAAGCTGGGTGTCCTGGGGCATTCCTTTCATCTACACAGAGGTCCCTCCTTTTTCCCTACACCTTTTAGATATTATGTCTACCAAGTAAAGACTGTAAAGAGAAAGGAAATCAAAATTAAAATGCCATCCATTCACATTTAGTCCTGGATCCTGAGCCAGACAGCAGCAGGGTATGGCTCGGTGGGGCCTTTTGAATACCAAATAGTTTGCTTTTTAATAAGGGTGTAAAAGAGAGGTGCAGTGAACAATGCAGAATTCGAAGAGTTAACATCAATATTTGAAATCATAAACTAGTAATCCTGAAAGTGTAAAAATGGGGCAGTGCCTTGATGGGCCATGCTGAAGGACTGTGCACAATTGTATTCCTACTATTCTGTAATTGCAGTATTTTCCATGCAGTGCAGAATTTGGATGAATCTGGCACAATTTAATATATTTACAGAGCACTCCATTAGTAGTTTAATTGGAAAATTAAGTAAACACTATGAATTTAGGCCTGATAATATACACTTAGAAATAACCCTGACCACCGCGTGGCCATTTGTATTACAAAGCCATAGCTAAGTCACCCGTTTTCTCTACACGCTGGCTACTTACTGTGTTCCTTTGCCGTTTAGCATCTAAGATCACCACTGACTGACTAGGGTTGTTCAGAATGATTTCTTCTCTGTTCTCCCCATGGGCCAATCAATTCTCACAGTGTCAGATTTCACATCTAATGTGTAGAAGCTCTCCAAGTACTCAATTGTGAAGGCAGGGGTGGGATCAACCTTCTTCATGTCACCCTAGGGCCTCATAAGCCTTCCGCTGCAATATCTGCCTGCCCTCTGGGTCACCAAAACAACCCCACATGAAATATGAAAAAGACAATGGTGATAAATCACTTTTAGCTGATCCCCCATGATGCCAACTGGATAATTCAAGCCAAGATCGTAGAACATTACTATTGTTTATTATCTGTCCTCACTCTGAACCGATACCTGTTTTTAAGACAATTGGTCTTGCAACTTTGTAGGAGCGTTTGCGATAATGTTGACCTTTCCTGCAAATAAGAGCATCTTGGACTCACAGATGATAAAATTTTATTCTTCTGGCTAATGCCTACTTCAACTCATAAATGCAAAGGATTGGGAAGATTGGGGATTGGTACATACACAAACCTAGCACTTACTACTGCATTATCATCTCAACCAGAGAGCTTGTTGAAGAGGAACAGGAAGAAGTGGAAATTCACAATAGAAAGAGAAGGTGAGACAAGTGGCGGAGACCAAGTAGCAGTTGCCATAACCAAACCTTAGAAATGAGGGGCTAGAGAGATGGCTCAGAGGTTAAGAGCACTAGCTGCTCTTCCAAAGGCCCTGAGTTCAATTCCCAGGAACCACATGGTGGCTTACAACCACTGATAATGGAATCTGTTGCCCTCTGATGGTGTGCAGGTGTATGTAATAAATAAATCTTTAAAAAGAAATTTAAAAAAAGAAGTGAAATAGTGGTTTTACTGTGCACAAGCTTCAAAACTATAGGGAGGGATGAAGAACTTGTACACAAATTCTACCATTCACATCTTTTGAGTCCAGTACTTTGCAGGCTACAAAAGACAGTCAGAAAAATGCATACAGTCGGATGGGTTACATAAAAAGCTGGTTTCCTGAAGTCATTCTATGTCTGCCCCTGGTGCAGTCTGGGAAGGGAGGAAGAGAAGCTGTGAAGCAAACACCAAAGGTAAGTACAGCGAGGTAATCGAGCAGTGTGAGATGGGAGAGACAAAGAGCAAAATTTCACACTTCAGAAAGGCTGAAGGAAAAACAGCCAGGCTAAGTCAGCAGCCACCGAGACTGTACATACCTCAGAAGCGCCAATGTAACATACAATAGAATTACAGTAACAAGTTTGTAGGTGAGCCCAGCCTTAATAAGCTTACTGCTCCCACCCAAATCTTCCCTCAGTTTGTCAGGGTAATGACACTATCATTTTGAATAATTTTTATTCAAATTAATTACCATATTTAATTTTCAAATTAACCATCACCATGGGAGGTAAGCAGGATTAATTACACTCTACAATGAACCTGAGGGTCAGAGATGTTTATCTCTGGAGATGCCCTAGATCACAAAGTTAGCTCAGTGCTGAGTCAGGAATTGAAACAGATGTCTCTGATTCCCAGACCCTATCTTTCTATTACGGTCATAAACACACATACGCACACACATGCTCAAACTATTTGTTTCAAACAGGATCTTTGATGGCTGACTTAGGGACAGTTTCAGAAACACAAGACTCTTGATTGCTGGCTATTCTTACATCTCAAGAAGCTGGGTTAAGTATTTAACAGGAATTCCTGCAGCCTGCTGGGATGCAATTTACAAGCTCAATCACATGATTGAAACAGACAAGGCTGAATTAAATGGAAGGCACAGTGAGATCATTCCCAGGCGTTTTTAACTACAGCCCTAAAACCACAACACAAATTGGTAGGAGCACAATGTGTAGCTCCGGAATTGGCTTCCCTGAAGATTTCACTCTTGTTGAGAAGGGTAGATAGAATGCTCCGAATGCCGCCAGGAAGCAACAGAGGAGGAATAGATAATTCTGAATGTTTAAACAAGGCAAAAAAAATAAAATAAAATAAAAAAAATAAAAATAAAAAAACAAACAAAAAAAACCATTTAACTAATTAGTTTTAGGAAGCATAATTTGGATGTAAGCTCTGGCTGTTAACAATGTTTCAAAGTGACCATTTAAAGTGTATTGTAAAACGCCTTTCTCCAGGTGCACAAACTGTCCCTTGGCAGGGTTGCCACTGGGTGTGAAGATGCCACCTTGAGCACTGGTGCTCATCCCAGGTTGGGGATGCCTCACAGGGTTTGGAAGAGAATGCATAAGCCTTTAGCCTGTGGCTGTGGCAGATCCCTGCAGGGGTAGGGCAAGCACACCAACCCTAATCTGAACCCTGAGGTAAACACCCTCAGGCCCCTGCAGAGCCAGCGCTCAGCAGAACCACTCAGCTTGCCTTCACCTCACCAGCAGCTCACAGTTGATGCAGCCACTGAGCACCATTAGGCTGTTTGCTCCCAATTCCCCTCTCTTGTCTCTTGCTTTGAACTCTACAAGCTGAAATCTAAAGCCTTTTTCACTTTTAACAGAAGTTTAGAGCCCTTAGCTTAAAGCAAGTGGCTATGTTCTCTGAAATCAATGGCTGTAATCCTTCAGAGATGCTGGGCCAGACTCACTCTCCAGCATTTCCTAAGGCTCTCAAGTTCTAAACCGTCGCCTTCCTTCTGTGACTGCTCTCCAAGTCTCTTCCCAGGACTTACTCATTCCGTCAGTAATCCACCACCTTTCACAAATCCTGACATGCGTGTGCTGTCTCTAGCATTTAAAGAGATGCTACAAACACAGGAGCCCAGCCCATTAGATTATCCTGCAGCCCAGGCAACCATTTCTGAATCAGAATGTCCTCCCCATCTTAAATGTCGAGAAAGAGCCTCTCCTAGCTCCTGTGGAGGAGGGCAACATTTTCTGTAAGCTGTGAGATGCTTTGTAGAATAAATATCATTTTAAGTCAGGATCATGGTTTTCCATACAGTTTACAGATGTACCTGCTTTGAATCATGGTCCAAGTGACCTTAAGATAAGCCCAGTAGAAAAGAGCTATACCTAAAAAGCTACTGAAGAATAATTTTATATAATTTGGGAGAGAGAATAATGGTGAAATCAAGAAAAGCACAGCTACACAACTATCACTTAGTTGTTTTTTTTTTATAGCCATAAAATTATCTTGGAACAAATTGTTTTCTTCAGTTTGAGAATAAACAGTTACTGCTTAAAATATGCCAGAAAATTGAGATGATCTAGCAATCCCTTTCCAAAAAGTCCTCAGATGAAGAGACGTTATTATCTAGTACCTTCATCGACTGACCTATTCATTTCACATCAGCCCTCACCACTGCCTCTCACAGTGCTCACCAGCTTCTCCTAGGATAGCTGTGGCTGCCTTCAGTTGGCCTTCCCAGCTCTCACCTTGTCCAGTGCAAACCATGTTCCACAGAAGAACAATCTCTCTGAAGCATAAACATCATTGCAGCACATCACTCCTTTAATGGCCAATCTCCTTTAAGAGCTGCACACAGCTCCAAAACTGACAACAGTTTAACACAGTCAAAAAGTGTTTCCTGCCATGTTGAGCTGAACTGAGGGTTCCCAGGGCAACCTCCCACTTTCCTATTCCATGACTCAGGGACTCAGCTGTATTTCCAGAGGTTTGATAGCCTCAGGGTCATAGAGTCCTCCATGTACACAGATGACTGAGGAGGAAGGACAGCCAGCTTCTAGGGAGGGGGTTCAGGAATAGACTTAAGAGTGAAACACCCCACTATCTGGTTTCAATCTGGACATTGCATCACCCTTCTCAAGTTTGTGTAAACATGCTTATCATTTGTTTTCTGTATTGCCAATAAAACCAACCAGCCAAGGCTGAGCAATGGAGAGAATAGGATGGGACATTCTGGTCAGCACAGGAGAAAGAAGGATGGGAGGAGAGATCTGAGAGGAGAGGACTGGGAAACATCAGGAGAAATGAACTGGACCAAAGATATGGCTAAATAGCAAGTATGATGTGGGAAATCAGAATGGAGGAAGCTATGAGGGCTTGGGAGGAGGGGGAGATTTAGGATGGAGTAGTTATTGCCCAGCATTGTGCTCTAGGTTAATTAAAAATAGATAGATAGATAGATAGATAGATAGATAGATAGATAGATAGATAGATAGATAGATAGATAGATAGATAGACAGAACAGTGAAATATGGCTTTATGTACTCCACTGGTCATGACTCAATTGTAGTGTCTGGCCACCTGCAAAGGATGCGGGGAAATGCCACATCCTTGTAACCACAGTGGACTAGGAATAAGCCTGAGGAGTTTCCTAGTCAAAAACACACATGTGCGATGTACTCAGGCATATTTTATACTAGAAGCTGTGATTCAGTAGGTTTTAAATTTCATCAGTCATTCTCTATGAGCATGAGCTTGAGGACACTAATGCTCATTCCTGTCTGGCACTCAGAAGTCTATGTCCTCTTGTTTTGTTTTCTATCCCTGTACTGTGGCTCCCATTCATCCAGCCACCTTTAACTCCTTACAGTTCAAAAAAGCCAAGGTACCACTTGGTTCAGTCTCATGTTCATTCCCCTTTTTTCTTCCATGAACGTTTGGATCAACTCAAGTACATTATTATACTGTATATTCTTCACCTGCAAATGCATGAGTGAGTACCTCTTCTTTGAATTTTTATGTGACTTAACCTTTTTGGAATCTTTAGGATTCTCATCTCTCTCTGAGGAACACACACACACACACACACACACACACACACACACACAGAGAGAGAGAGAGAGAGAGAGAGAGAGAGAGAGAGAGAGAGAGTATTCGTATATACTATTTATCCCTGAGTATCATGATGGCATAGCATATGGAAAGGAATTATACATCAGTTTTCTTGACTAAGTAAAACGTGAACAGATAATATACATTGAAGAAGCTGCGCGTTTACAAGAGACTCATTTGACTAATGCACCATTTCCAAATTCTCCAATTCTCTCTGTGACAGATACTATAATGTTCTACTAGTCAAATTTTATAGCTTAAATTGGCAATGGGGGGTTATTTCTCACATTTGATAGGTACAGTGGTTTGAATGAGAATGGCTTCCATGGGCTCAGATATTTGCTTGGTCCCCAGCTGATGAAACCTTTTGAGAAGGATTAGGAAGCGTGGCCTTGATGGATGAGGTGTGTCACTGGGGGTGAGATTTGAGGTTTCCAAAGACTCCCATTCCCAACTAGTGTTATCTCTGCTTTATGGTTGTGGATCAGCATGTGAGCTGTGAACTGAAACCATTAGCCAAATTAAGTGCTTTTGTATATGGTTCTTTTCTCATAGCAATAGAAAAGTAAATAAGACAATATGGCAGAGGCAGGACAAGGAGAGCAAACTCAAGAAAACCCAGTTACAAGAGAGTATCACAGTTAAACCAGGAAGATGTGTGCTATGAAGGGGACACTGAAAAACCTAATCAGAAAAAAAAACCAAACCAAAGCAGCTGTAAAAATCAGCCACTAGTCAGAGCGGGTAGCCAAGAGTCCACAGATCCCATATCTGATGTCATGCTCTTGTGCACCTGGTATTCACATCTATTAAAGACTGCAAAGGCTGAGCTTACTATGCTTGATTGTGTAGGCAGTTACATAATGGCTGTGCATCTTTCGGAACAGTGTTTCTCAAGCATCCTAATGCTGCGACCCCTTAATATAATTCCTCATGTTGCAGGGACCCCACCATAAAATTATTTTATTGCTATGCTGTGACTAATTTTCCTAGTGTTGTGAATTATAATGTAAATATCTGTGTTTTCTGATGGTCTTATGTGACCCCTGTGAAAGAGTTTGACACCCAAAGGGGTTGCGACCCATAGGTTAAGAACCACCATTTCATTAAGGAAGGAAATGTTGTGTTTCCCTCTGTACATATTTTTTTCAGCAGTTTTTAATTGTATGGATGCAGAATCAAAACACGCAGTGACCTCACAGGCAAGAATGGTCATTGATGTCAAGATGATGAACATGTTTGCAGGTTTTACGTGTTCTCTGGAAGCCAAAATTGAAAAAAAAAAAACAGAAATAAAAAATACCAGTCATGGGCTCTCAAGGCCAAATGAATTGATTATAGCTGTAGTCTGGTAACTGGTAAGTCAGGGTTCTTTTACAAGCCTATTTACATGTTAGGAACATCAATTATTCCTCCCGTTTGAAATACATGGTTCTTGTAATCAATTGCTCTGAGTTAATGTTTAGAATTATTCATGAAAGAGTTATATTTTAATGGCATTTGATGAGTACCAGCAGCAGCATCCATTAATTTGATTAGTTTTATATGGGCTGGAAGAGAAACCTGGCACACACCCTTAAGTGAATGGATAATATAGGGTCTGAGCATGTGCACGCAAGCCAGCCTGGCCATTCTGTGGTCTGGCACTGCACTGATTGCTGAGGAGAGCAAAACGTGGAAAGGACATGACTTGTGTCCTGCCGTTCTGTCTCGTTGATATTTTATCATCAGTTGCCTTACTCACCTCAAGCTGTCACTATTAGAAGTTTTCTTTTTCAACTCTACCCGTGGCACTACTTCCTGTTGCCCTTCTTATGACAGTGGGCCAAGCTGAAAGGGATATTTAATTTTTTCAATCTAAGGGCAGAGATAGGTCGTAGTGCAAACCTCAGAACCGGAGTATAAATCTGAACATTGAGGACAACAGCAGCCAGAGCCAAGACACTGATTTTCCTGCAGTGTACATCAATCTGAGAGAGTCGTGCAGCATCTGTTTCAGAGCGAAGGAAATGCTCTTTACCCAAGAGACCCAGTGAAGGGGAAGGTGTGGTATTGGACAAGTGGAAGTCACCAAGGTATTGAGAGCTGGCCAGTTTTAAGCAGGAAGCACCCCGTGGGAGAGACCAAAGGAGCCAAGGAAAACCAAGGAAAGTCTTTGTGTTCCTCTCCATGGCTGGTGGCAGAAGTAGAGGTCCACTGCCCAGATCCCTCATGTGTCCATCTGCAGGGGATATAGTTAGTAGACAGTGTTCTGCTGTCAGCTCCTTCAGGGTCTACCCCTGTTGCAGTAAGTCCCATGTCCTGAAACTGAGCTATGGCACAAGGTCAGAAGAGCAACTGAACTCCACAGCAATGCCCAGGATACCAATTTGCCCAGGACAGAGGCAAAAGGCTAATATTATCACTTGAAAGTAGACAATACACAGCCAACCTAACACTAATTCCAATTACAACTGTTGTAGCCAAGGCAGTAATTTTGTTACAATGATAGTTGTTTGAAGACGAAAGCCCATGGTTCAAAAGGATGTAGAAGACCTGATCTAGAGCAGCAGGATGATACAACTACAAAGCAATTGGTGCTGCAGGATCCTGCTTAAACAATAGAGTCAGAAAGTCTCAACTGCAACTCCCTCCTGGCAAAGACAGCATGGCTCCAAGCAGGCTTGAGCACTGGAAAAATAAACGAGATATGGATTTAAAAAAAAAAAAAAGGAACTAGTATTTATTTATTTATTTATTTTTAAGTAATATATTTACTTTTATATTAATCACAGGTTAAATACTTTGTATCTCAGCCGTAGCCCCCTCCCTCATTCCCTCCCACTCTCCCCATCCCTCCCTCATCTTCTCCCTGCCCCCCTCCAAGTCCACTGATAGGGGAGGACCTCCCCCTCTTCCATCTGACCCTAGCTTATCAGGTCTCTTCAGGGCTGGCTGCAATGTCCTCTTCTGGGATCTAGTTAGGCTG
>CM053752.1:7503141-7546581 GCA_028658305.1 Pachyuromys duprasi | reverse complement strand
TGTTTTGTGTTTGGGACTTTTCTGATTTTATTTTTTCTTTGAGTGAGGAATCAATTTCAGCAAGTGTGTCTTCAGCTCCCAAGATTCTCTCTTCCATCTCTTATATTCTATTGGTGATGCTTACCTTTGTGGTTCTTGATCTTTTCTCTAAGTTCTCCAGTTCCAGGTTTTTCTCTGTTTGTGTTTTCATTATAGATTCTAATTCTGTTTTTATGCTTTGTAACATTTCCTTCATCTGATTGACTGTGTCTCCTATTTTTTTGTTTGTTTGTTTCCTCTCTGTATGTCTTTAATTGTTCCTTTATGTGGGCAGTTATATTCTTCTGTATTTCTTGGAGGGCCTTGTTCATTTCCTATTTTTGTTCCTCTAGTAACTGTATAAGCATAGCTTTAATATTATTTTCCTGTGTCTCCACTGAATTAAAATCTCCATTGCTTTTGGGTGTCTCTGGTGGTGCCATGGTGTCCTGATTTCTGTTGGGTGAGTTCTTATGTCGACCTCTGGCCATTTTTTATATACAATCAAGGAGCTGTTTGTTCCTTGAAGCTGAACTTCAGACTAGAACTGTCAGTCTCTGGTGTCTGGAGTATTCTTCAAGAAGATCAGGGAGTTCCAGTGGTTTGATAGTGTGTATTGTTGCCTCAGTTGTCCTTGTGGGAGGAAGGCTGCTGGCACAGTTTCATTGTTGGGGAGGGGGAGTAATTGTGTGTGTGTGTGTGTCTGTGTGTGTCTGTGTGTGTGTGTATGTGTGCACGTGTTCACGTGTGTGTGTGCTTGGAAGATGTCTTAAAGGGGAGTGCTAGGGGAGTGTATATGGTTCAGCTGTGGGGTTTGGGAGCAAGCACAGGAGGGGATGAGGGTTCTAGAGCATTTAGCAAGCGCAGACTGTGGGCAAGCGCCTTTGCAGGTTTCCTGAATTCCCAGTGTTCTTCACTCTGTGGTGAGTTCCACAGGCTGGACTCTGAGGTCAGTGGGTGGTGCTGCAGGTGGGACACGTACTCTGTACTCTGTTGTGAGCTCTGTGTGCCCGGCTCTGTGTGCTAGAAGCTGTGACCACTGCAGGTTGGGCACCCCTCTGGTCTAGAGGCTTCACACCTCACTCTGTGCCAGAGGCTGAGTGTCCCGGTTTGAGATGGTGGCTGGGGGCGCTGCTCTGGTCTGGAGTCTCTGTGTTCTGACCTGGGCTTGCTGCTAAGGGCTCCCCTCTGGTTGGGGATTTGGCACCTCCTTCTGAGCTAGGGGCTGTGCACCCCAGTCTGGGACACCTTAGTCTGGACCAGATACTATATGTCCTGGTCCAGGGCGGCAGCACCGGCACTGTGGGAGGTGCATGTTCAGCTCAAGGCTCGCAGATGTGCATCTGCCATTTCTTCCAGGTCTGGAATGGTATCTGAGGTGCCTCAGTCTGGACCGGAACTCTGCATCCCGGTCAGAGATGGCAGCTGGTGGGGTGGCAGGAGGCTACACGGTCAGATCAGGGCCAGCAGATGTGTGCCCCCGATGCACTGGGACTGGAATGGTATCTGGCATGCCTCAGCCTGGCCAGGAGACTGTGTGTCCCAGTTCAGCATGGCAGCTGGCGGCACTGAGGGAAGCCTCGTGTTCATATCAGGGCTGTCACCCTGTCATATCATATCAGCCAGTCACCCGGAGTTTTTCTAGGGATTAACTGGGTGTCCCTAGGACTTTTCCACTTGATTTCTCACCGTAGGAATTATGCTCACCTGGCAATCACAAAAGCTGGTCTTTTAGGTCCCAGATTTCAGTCTCCTGGACACTGTGCCGACACAGCTGTCCTACTCCTCAGACACAGTGTCTTCCCGGGGCCGCCATCTTGGATTCTCTAGTAGTTCTTTCTAAGCTAGAAATTAGATTCAGAAGACCTGGGTTCAAGGCTGTCATTCCCACAGATGAGAAGCCTCCCTGTGCGGTTTCTAGACCTTGAGGCATTCTGAAATATAGAGCCTATTGACAAGAGGGAAAACTGGGCTTTCAGCAGGACCTGTCTGGAAACCAGAAAGCTACATATCACAGTGATAGTTGTGCTAGTCTCACTCCCAATCAGGCTGCTGGCCATTTGTTGAGGTAGTATGCAGTGAAAAAAAGGAGAATCCTGAGACATTCTGAAGACTATCAATGGTGATTCAGGCAGAGACTCTGGGTATCTTAATGGCTTCTTGATAGATTGGAGACTATTCAATGGCTAAGTTATAAATGGAGTCCTTGTGGAAGTCTGATTTAGTATTAGCTCCAAGAACTAGCCCTGTGCTCCCTTCTTTCATCTCTGAATATATGGTTGGGGTTGACATATTTGACAGGAAAAGTAACTAGCACATTGTATCTTCAACACTTGGAGTATTCCAAGTGGAAACCTGGGAAACAGACCATGTACACTCAAGCAAGAGAATAATAATAAAATAAATGTGAATAAAAGACATTTAAAAAATATCTACATGGTGACACAGGTAAGACAGCCCTGAAGGTGTGGGCAAGCTGGCTATAGCACTTGAGAGAGTTGACCCCACCCCTCATTGCTCTTGCAGGGGAGTGGGCACAGGAGAGATGACCCTGCCCCTCACCAGTTAAACTGCATCTCGCCTGGGCAGTTCAGTAGAGCTGGCTCCAGTGGTATGGGCATGGGTGAGCCAGCCCAAGGACATGAAAGGAGAGATGACCCTGCCCCTTGCCATCTGGGTCAGTGCTGGGGAGCTTGTCCTGGAGGTGTAGGATCAGCAGGGTTGGTGGGACTGACCAACTCAATTACCTCCCAAGCCCAGATCCAGGGCTTTTAGTCTGTCCACTCCAACATTAATTCCACCTATGAACTACTAGGTCACAAGACTGGGCTTGTTCTGCAGAAACCAACACAGCAGGGTCTCCAGGCCACAGGGCAACAACAGGATATCCAAGAGGTTTCCCAATACTGGTAGTGTAGCAGAAGCCAGGAGCCTTGAAGTAGACCAATGATGAACATTCACAAATAAAGACAAAAGGGTCTCTATTGTGTGACACCCTGTGACACAGCACAGCTTCCACAGTGAGATTTTGTTTGTTTGTTTGCTTGCTTGTTTTGTTTTGGGTTTGGGGTTTGATTTTTCTTTTCTTTTGGTAGGAGGTTGCAAGGGTACAGGGTGGATATGGAAGAACAGGGAGATGAGTGGGATTGGGCGCCTGAGGTGAAGCTTACAAAGAATCAATAAAAGGTTTTAAAAAAATCTACATGCAAGACTTGTTACCCTTCTTGTAGCTATTTAATCCAGCACGGTACAAAAACTGACCAGATAAGTCACGAGGTAGGCTGCCCCAGTCCTCACCACTGTAGCCATAGCCGCCACAGAAGTGCAAAGCACGGCATCTCTGCTTCGCTTGTCTTTATCCTCATGTGTGCGGCTCTTGCTTTGCCAAATGCCTTCTCTCCTTAATCAAGAGAAAGTACCAGAAACCATAAACATTTGCATGGAGTTGAAAAATAAACACTTAGAGTGTTCCACAAGAATTACTCCCTTTCCTTAGTCATAGGATAGTGTGAAAAAAAAAAAAAGTATGAATGCTCCAGATGTCCTTCCTGTCTCTCAGGGTGATGAGGGAAATCATCTCGAGGTGGTAGCCTCATCATAGGTATTGGTAGTGGAACCTTATCCCCTAGGCTAGGATTGGAGGACTAAATACTAATACTACTTTAAAGTACTTTCTCTTCATGGTCTGAGTTCTCTCAAATCCCATCACAGGTTGAACGGGGCCAACCTGTTATTTGAAACTGGGGTGTTTGGTATGAGGCAGAAGCAGGGCCACTGAGCACACATGAACTACATGAGATGGTAGGTCAGAGCCCCTCTGGCATATGCCTAGTGTGATTAAGTCCCTGGCTGCAGTCTCCAGCACTGACAGAGAACAGACAAAGAACACCTGTGTGTGTACACACGTGTGCATGTGTGTGCACGCACACACATGCTTATAAACACAGAGCATGGGAGTGGAGTGGAGTGGGGTGGGCACTAGTGATGTCCAGTGCTTTACTTGATTTACCTGCTCATCTGCTTTGGGTGACTGGAAATTTTTTTTTTTAATTAGAATATACAGAAACTGATGGTTATAAGCAAATGTCCTAGCTAGCTAACAGGGGTCATGAAAGAATCTGAAAGGACATTAAGTAAGCCATCAGCAAAGGTTAAGATATTTTTATCCATGCTCACCACCCCCCAACACACAAAAGCATTTACAGTAAGGAAGCACTAACCCAGAATGAGTCAGCAGTGGATGCCAACCTCTGCCTCTGTTTTATGAGCTCCGAGGCTGTGTCATTGTGGCAAAACAAACAAACAAATAACGAGTAATAAACTGGAACAGGCAGGCTAGAGCGTGAGCACATACACAGAAACGAATGCGGCCCCACAGAGAGTGCTGTGTTATCAGTTATGTTTTGCTTGTCAGAACCTAAAGGGATTTTCCCCCTTTTTTCAGGGAAAAAACAGTTAATTTGTGCTCATTAAGACAACAAAAACAATCTGTCATCCTGACCCTCTCTGCCATCTTCCTAGGAGCCTGGGGGCTGGCTGACCATAAGCTATGGGAGGCTTGGCTGCCTGGCAGCTGATTAGACTGCCCCAGCAAGGTACCCCTGTGGATAGGAATGTTTAAATAAGTGCAGAAGAACGCTTTCCTCATTCTGCCAAGGTGTTCAAGGATTTTTCTAAGGGTATTGGGCTGCTTTGAAATGATCACCTTAGTGGAGGGATGTGGGCTCAGATGTCTGCCTGCATCCAAAGAACATGTTTATTCCTGCATCTTGGGAGCCAAAGGCAAAATACAGGATTAGAAGAGGGAAAAGACAGTGGATCCACAGACACAGGCAGTCTTGGCCTCTCTGCATTGTTAATAACGTTGTTGCTGAGCGCATGCAGGCATAGCCGATAATCCATGGCAGGTGGGGACGTATTTATTCCAGAGTCATAAGGATGCAACAGCAGTGGTAGTCATTACTTGGTTATAAGGACAGCTGCCTTTGTCAGCGCCTTGCTGTCATCAGAAGAAAAGACAATCGGAGCTTTCGTGGGTACTAATCTGATATTGCATCACCTTTATTAGCTGATGAAGGATCAACAAGGCATGCTTTCTTCGGTTCTGTCCAGAAAATGATGTAGTTTGGAGCTATTGTTTTAGTCTGTGTGCCTGTTAAACAAACGTCCATGTAAACTAGTACTTACTACATTAAAGCTAAGTGGTGACAGGTACATGTATGCTTTGTTCTGAGAAACTGTAAACACAAATATCTGGACTTACACAGAGTAAAACATTTCAGCGGAAATGTCAGCAAAACCCATGCTCTGTAGAGATCTCTAAATAGTGCCTTTAGTAAACACCACTTAACGAATGCAGACATAAAAGAATAACTGAGGGGTGGACGGATGGACGGATGGATGGATGGATGGACGAATGGATGGATCGGTGGGTGGGTGGATGGATGGATGGACGGATGGATTGGTGGGTGGGTGAACAGATGAGTGAATACATAGATTGGTACAATGTAAGTGATAGGAGAGCTTTGCGTACCATATTGCCAGCAGTACTGCTTGCTATGATTTTAGTTTCAAATGACCGTCCCAGGCTCCTGGTTTGAGCTCTTTGTCCTCAGCTAATGGGATGGTTCGGGAGGTTATGGAACTTTAGAAAGTGGGACCTGTCATGACGTGAGCAGTCTCCACGACACATCCCTGCCGCTCTGCCATGCCACCCTCATCCCCGCCATGATAAACTGGAGTCACTAGCCCAAATAAATCCTTTTTGCTTTAAAGTTGTTTCTCTTGAGTGCTTTGTTTCAGAGACTTAGAAGAAACACTTCATTTGTTTTCTAACTGCTATTTTGAAATTATCTAGTTCAAATTATCCAGAATCCAGTAGCATGTCCCTGAAGCATCTTCATTTCATTTAACCTTTCTCCCCACCCACAGCCCAGTCTCACCAGCGTTGAAGTAAATGGTAAATCATTCGAGGTAAATGTGTATAATCATTCCATTGCCATGATGCATGGTGGCTTGTATAAATCGGTTCTTTTTAATTGTGTGGATTGATCTCCTTGGAACTCTGTTTCTTTGTGTGGTGCCAGCTTAGTTTTTGTCCACCAACCCTCTCAACCCTCCCTTCTAGCCCACATCCATTCCTTTGTGTCAGCCACTGATTTCCACAAACACTTTCTACCAGCAACCCCACAGCCACCACACTGCTTAGGACAACTGCAACCAAATAATGGAAAACTCAACCAACAAAGATGAGCTCTGATGTCAACACCAAGAAATACCTCAAACATCCTAACTCCAGTTAGCTAGATGCCAGCACAGAACACAAACGTCAACAGCCGAGACAATATATCTCAGCCAGAAGCCAGTGACCCTATTATAGCAGACTCTGAGAAATGCAATCTAGCTGAAGCAAAAGACGAGGACTTCAAAATAGCAACTATGAATATGTTCAAGGACCTTAAGGAGCATATGAATAAATCCCTTAATGAAGTCCGTTAATCATGTGGGTTGCTACATGCCACCGAACTGACACGTCTTCATAAATTTAATAAAGAAATGGAAAGTATGCTATGCTTGAGTTTCCAAGCTGCAGTTTTGTACAAGCACTTAACATAAGAAACATCAAGCTTCATAAAGGCCAGGGTTCTAGGTCCTGGGGTCGCTTGGCCTTGTTTTGATGATGAACTAAAGCCATTTCTATCCCTGGATCCTAGATTCAGGCCCTTTAAAGCCTATTTCTTCTTCCTGAGACTAATCTCAACATACAGGAGTCAGTCATAGAGTTTCTGATAATATGAAACCTCTAAAGACATGGCAGGGGGCTTCTTTTTTCCCAGGAGGATTCTTAATCCTATATACCAATTTCCACAGCAAAGTCCTTGCTATGTGTTAACTGGTACCATTAGAACCCCAAATTGCTTTTGCAAAAGAGCTAGATTCTGGATTGTCTCTCCTTACTGGGTAGATTAATTAGTTTGCTTTGTACCAGGTGCTCTGCTCTCAGGAAAGCCCGAGGGTAAGACTTGTTTGTTATATTAAGGAGGGGTTTGTGAAAGAAAATTTGGAACATCTGATAGCCAAACACAGAAAGTCGCCTTTCAATACCCACTCTCTGTAAATTCCTTCACCTGCGTTGTTGGCTCAGGTAATCCCCACATAGTTTCTGTGACAAGCAGAATTCTTGTCTCCTTTTTTGGGATTAGGAAACTAACACCAGCTTCTAAACATAAGCCATGTTGAAGATACAATGAAAAGCAATGCCAAATTAAGACGATGAGGGTCTACAGAGTGACACAGCCCTGCTTGGCACTGGGCACCTACACTGTACACATGCAGCAGCCTGGGCACATAGCCAAAGGCGTGGAAGGTGGAGGTCAGTTCATTTTCTTTCTGTGTGCCACTGTGGTCCTTCACTGTGGCTGTACAAACAAAATTTATTTTTCATGCTCCCTTGGCAGCAATTTATGGAATTTAAAGTAGGGAAAGCTCAGTCTCACCAAATCATACTTGACTACGGATATATTGCATGCACCTCTTCTCAGCAAGCCTTTTGTGAAAATTAACACACTGAGAATGTGCAAATGGTGATTCCTTTGGGCCGTGTCTGCTCTGTTAGGCTCTCTTCTTTAGACCTTTTGGAAAAAAAAACAAAACAACATTTTTCTCAAATGTGGCCTCGAGGGGGGAAATGCAGTTTGGAACCTGCTGTTAGTTTTGTTACATGATTCTGTTAGCAGAGGACTTCATATGGTGCCAAAGATAAGCAAAGAGCAATCAGGTCTGGAAGGACATTGTTCTTAATGGTCGAACATCCTACTATATTTAGGTAGAATGTCAGGATTTACATAAGCAAGTATTCTTTCCTCAAATCCATTTGTATCCCATATCTCAGCATTGCCACAGTGAAATTTACTTTAAACTACTTTACCATCAACAGGGTGATGCAAGTGAGTGTGTTTAAAGCACACTTTGGGGCAGCCAATTGTACTAATAGGAGCTCTCATTTCTTGGACAGTCAGCTAGCCTGCTATCATTACATTAGAAAGGTCACAGTCCAAAGAACCTTCTGCAGTATCCCAGCTATGTTAGTGTCTGATCTGATCTAATGTTTCTACACAGCAAAGTGAATGTCAGAAATAAATTCAATATTTGAGGCTAGGTTAATGATGCTTCACCTAATGTCCAAAGAGCAATCCTGGAAAATTCCATGGTGTCTTCTCTCAGATAAGCCATTTCAAATTTGATCCCCCAAGGGCCCTGGACTGGAGGAGGCTAGTTTCCAATGCTTACTTACAAAAGTTAACTAGATCCTTTCTAAAATACTGTCCAGCCATCCTCAAGGGAGACATTCAAATAAGCTCAAGCCAGCCACCAAAAATGAGGGAGAGGTGCATGGAACAATCTGCAGCAGCAAATTATCCTAATAATAACTCTCATATCTTGGATGGTCAGCTAGCCTACTATCATTACACCAGAAGGCCTACAAGGCAAGCTATGTGTAGTTTTATGCCCAGTTAGAATATATTTACTAAATGTCTAAATATATGCTAGAACATGATCTAAGAAGACATCTATGAGTTCTGTGCTTCATTGGCACAGTTAACCCTATGACACCTCAAACTTGTGAACACCACATAGAAATCATGTCATAGTCAGGGAACAATTCAGAGTTCAGAGAGTGTTCTGTTAAACAGTAAGTAGAGTGACTAATAGCTACAAGACTTTTGACTTTTTTCACGATAAATAAATGGTACATGTTTGAAGGCAGAGATGTTTATCTGTATTAGTGAATCACTGAAACAATATATTCCTATGTAACAGGTAAAATAATAAATTGAAATAACCTCTGGTTGGATTTGGAAGCCCATGGCAATGGGGAGACTCATACTTGGTACTATAGGTCTCACCAGCAACCCAATTCTTAGGGGGTCATAGGCCCAGGGCAAAGAATATCAGATGGTGAACTAACCTGTCATAGTAGCAAACTGCTTTCTACATATATATGCTTATATCCATAGACAAAAGCTACTCTCATCCTTAATAAAAGAAACCTGCCTTATATTTTTGGTTGTGAGCCTATCCTTTAAGAACCAACCCATCTCTCCAGCCCAGAGGGGTCAAGAACACCACAAGAAGACCCACAGAATAAACTAACCTTGGCCCACGGGGGAATCACAGAGATTGAATCACCAACCAAAGAACATGAATGGGCTGGAACCAGGCTACCTACACATATATAGCATGTGCAGCTTGGCCATCATTTGGATCCCCTAACAATTAGAGTAGGAATGGTCTCTGACTCTGTTGCCTGCCTTTGAATCCCTTTTCTCTAGCTAGGTTGCCTTGTCTGGCCTAAGTGGGAGAGGATGAGCTTACAGTCCTACGGTCCTTGCTGGATAGTTTGATGTGCCAGGGTGGGTTGGTACCCATGCGGGGTGGAGAGGACTCCCTTTCTCAGTGAAGGGAAGAGGGAAATGGAGAAAGGGAGTGTGAGGGTGGGACTGGGAGAAGAGAGAGAATGGGGCTATGATCAGGCTAAAAAGTGATTAATGAATTAGCCAATTCATAAATAAATAAATTAATGAAAAAGAAACCTTTTTATTTATTTAATGATAAATAAATTAATGGAAAAGGAAACCTTTACCTCTTTTTATAGTAAATAACTGAGAATGTCAAGGCTCAGAGCCACCCAGGATGCAGAGAATCAGGAATGATCATGGGCTCAGCCCTAAACCAAGTATTTATATCACCTTTTCTCGGCTTAGGGGGCACTGCAGGAAAGAGGGGGGGGGGAGAGAGGTATGTTAGAGCCTGGAAACAGGGTGAAGGGCTATGAAAGCTAGTCTGGAGACTTCGCACAACTACTGCAACCAGTAACTCATCACAGCTGTTATTTACCTGCACTGGGCCCACAGGACAGGCCCAGCCAACAGTCAGTCAGTCAGGTAGTCATGGAAGGGAGAGCAGCTCACTGGGCCTTTCCCTTTACAACGGAACTATTGGCTATTGGTGGATTCTGGAAGTGGAATTACTCACTGTCTGTAGTTGTGTACCCACTTTTGCTGGCTAGTTTTGTTAGGGTCCATGAATCGCCAAAGAAAGGCCCTAGACTCAGATGATATGCAAAAACAAAGAGCATTTATTTCTGCAGACAGTTCCAGCATGCTGGGGTCACCACCGTCACAAAATGGTGGTGACCCCAAGGAGAGCTTGCAGGCCTCCTTTAAAGCCCAAAAGGGCTACATGACCTCTGTTGGGATTGGGTGATGTCCATAGAGGCTATATGACTCTGATTGGGACTGGCTGGCTGTTTGGAATTAAGTCCTCTCAGTTTTAAAAAAATATTTATTTATTACAATTTAGTCACTTTGTATCCCAAGTGTAACCCCCTCCCTTGTGCCCTCTCAGTCCCATCCACCGTCCTTCTTCTCCTCCCATGCCCCTTCTCTAGTCCACTGATAGGGGAGGTCCTCCTCCACTTCTCTCTGACCCTAGCATATCAGGTCTCATCAGGACTGGTTGCATTGTCTTCCTCTGTGGCCTGGTAAGGCTGCACCCTCCTAGGGAGAGGTGTTCAAAGAGCCACCAACTGAGTTCATTTCAGAGACAGCCGCTGATCCTCTTATAGGGAACCCACTTGGATACTGAGAAGCCTACGGGCTTCCTCTGAGCAGGGGGTCTAGGTCCTCTCCATGCATGGTGCTTGGTTGGAATACCAGCCTCTGCAGCACTCCCTGGGCCCAGGTTTTTGGGCTCTGTTGGTCCTTTTGTGGAGTTTCTGTCCCCTCCAGGTCCTCTCAGTTTTACATCAACTTGATACAAGCTAAAGTCACCTCAGAGGAGAGAATCTTAACTGAGAAAATGACTCCATAAGGTTGAGCTGTAGTTAAGCCTGTGGGACATTTTCTTAACTAGCAATTGATGTGGGAGGGCTCATCCCATTGTGGATGGGGCAATCTCTGGCTGGTGGTGCTAGGTGCTATGAAAAAAAAGCAGGCTGAGCAATCCAGTAGGGGCATTCACCCATGGCTTCTGCATTAGCTCCTGCTTCCAGGTTCCACTCCAGGTTTGAGTTTCTGTCTTGGAATTCAAGATTCCGAGGATTCAGGATATGTGAGCTAAGTAAACCCTTTCTTCTCCAACTTGTGTTTGGTTATGGTGTTTCATCACAGCAATAGTAACCATAACTAAGACACCACTGATGAGCCCAACAGGCTCCAACAAATAATTCCAGACCCATGATCACACAGATAAACTCACTGGGTCATAAAACAAAGTAGACAGGAATATATGAGAGAGATTTGTGGGGAGAAGGTAGACAGACAGGGTTGGTAGGGAGGTGGGAGAGTAAAATAGTCAGTGTGCACTGTCTATGTGTATAAAACTGAAAAAAATTAAATTGATAAAAAGCATTGAAGAGCATCTAAGACAGGAAGACTGTCCACGTATGTCAAAACACTTTATACTTAATGATTTTTCACTAAGTACCTACCCTGAGAGATTCTAGAAACTGAAGTCAACGGTCACAGTTTCCATTTGCCTCTAACTAAACCTGGGAAATACATTTAAAAAATCTAAGATGCTGCTGCCCCTCTGGTCTTTACTTCTGCGGCTACTTCCCCCAAAGGGAGTCCTTTCATTCTGCTTACTACAACCTCCAGTTGTCCTTTTCTTTTTCGTGTGTATTTGGTGTATGTGTACGTGTGGGCATATGTGATGTCAGGAGCCCCAGTTCTTCACCCACCCTATGTATTAAGTCAGGATCCTTAACTTGAATCCAGAGCTCGCCAATAAGGCAAGGCTAGCTATCTTGCTAACTCGAGGGATCCTGTCTCCATACCCCAAACCCACTTGTCATTTAATGGGTCTGGTTCTCTAAACCACAGTGTTCATGCTAGCTGCTCCTGTATCAGGTACTTCACCTGCTGAGACATCTCTCCATCCCCAAGGTGTCTTCTGTCTTTCTTCCATATTTCTGCCATAGTATGCCACAAGGGTAACACATCACTTCCTACACAGAAGCCTGCAATAGACCACTCTAACCATTCAATAATAGAATATGGTGGAAGTCCTTAAATCGACAGATAATTGAAATCTGACACCTGTTTGCTTTTTAGCTTCTCCCAGTTCTCCAAAGGTTACCACGCATGCCAGTCATTTGCAAGGTCTCTTCCTCTGCTCTTGGGGCTTCAATATGTAAGGAACACAAACCCTTCCTTATCTATGTTTCAAAGCTTTATATTTTATCACCTCCTCCATTAATGTTTCTTGCTCCCTTAAAACATGAATAATCTTTTCCCACTTTTATTACTCCATGTGGATTAAGTTTAATGACTATCATAATTGAGTATTTATCCTGTCTAAACTAGAAAATTAAGCTCAGAAGGAATGAATCATCCCCAATTTGTATGCCTTATAGGACAAAAATTCAGTGAATACCTTTGAACTACACACTACATATTTGCACTTAATTTTACTTAGTGCCTTCTTGACTATTTAAAATAAGTGGTATCTTGAGGTCGAGGGTATAGCTCAGTTGATAGAGTGCTTTCCTGAAATGCACAGCCCTTTGGATTTGATCCTCAGAATGGTATATGCTGGGTATGGAGATGCCTGCCTGTAACCCCTGTCAGTGAAGAGGTAGAGGCCAAGTTCAGAAGCCCAAGGTGTCTCAACTACACAGAGAACTGGAGGCCAGCCTAGGATATAGGGATGCTCTTTAAAAATGAGGCGGAGAGTAGGACGACAACAAGTATCCTTCAATTTCAAATAAGTGTAAGTATTGTGGCAATGGTACCAAATGTGACTATCATGATGGTGTATTGTCTAACGTTGTCTAAGATGCAGATAAATATCCACTCACCCTCATGAGCAACAAAGATAGGCCAACGTGATGACTTTACCAAAGTCTACCTTGGAAAACTGATGAGTTTGGGGAAAATAACATAGGAATATGGGAGAGATGGATAATTATACTACTCAGCTTCCTTTCCTTCACAGTGCTCACATGGATCCAACCTTGCTTAAAAGTTGCTTGCTCCCTATTGCAAGACGTTCAGGTTCTGATTGGTTCCTGATTAGTATAATTTGTTTTAACTTGGTCACTGCTAAGGTTTCTATTTGCATGCTGAATCATAGATTTTTTTTCCCCTTTCTTTGTATTAGAGGTCAGACATGAGGGACAAGTCATGCAGGAAGCTCCAGGGAAGCAAGGTTCATGAGGCTAAGGTAGGCTTTGCAGGGATGAAGTTGCCTTTGTATCATACATGTTCCTGTAAGCAACCCCTCACCCGTTTTCTTGTAAGCATCCCCTGTGTATGCACAGGGTCATCACTTGGTCTTCGATAAGATTGTTGCCTCACTCTGCCATTATCCTGTCTGGATGAGGAGACATTTGTTTATATCTCCCCAGGAAAAGTCACACAACACAAATGGCACTGGATCAGAGACCAACAGGGCCAAGGATGAGTTGTGTAGAAGAGATTGTATGGCTCCTGGAATGGGGGCGAGCCAAGCACCTGAGGCCTATTTAGATGAGTGTGGAACTGTGCAGAAGAAAGCCTGTAATGCTGCCTTTCTGCATGTGGTGTGTGATGGTGTCCTTTGGTGTAGCTGTAGTTGTTTGCTCCCTGAAATGTGGTGGGATATGCAACTAAGTCCAAGCTATCTGAGTAGAGAGTCTCTGGAATGCCCAGCATGGCCATCTTCTGCTGCTTGGCCTTGGGACATGCCTCCTTGATGAGCAGGCTCATCCTCATGAGTAGGAGGATGACCTCCAAAGAGCTGAAGGATTATAGAATACATTGCCGTCTTGAAAAGGAACGTGTGTAGGTCAGGAGTATAAGCAGACTACTGTATCACTTGCTTAGCTTTGTTGTAGATAACAAGACATGAAACTGAGGCTTAAGTGTCTTCCCAGAAAGAACTTGCTTCAGTGAGGGAGTAATTAAAATGGGAAAAAGACATGTAGCTTCAGCAATAATCTCCAATTTAGAAAACAGAATGGGAGAAATAAGAAAAGGTGACATGGACTTGCTAGCTGGCTCTTTCCTATAGCTGTCAGGATGCAAAGGAAAGTTAACCAGTTCATACTGCTTATGTAACTTTGGGATGGGGATGGGGGTCTGATGAATCTTCTCTGCTTTAGAAACTTCCTGAGGTTTATGGGTTGTTTACTTTTTGAGACATAAGGAACATCCCTTCAAGATGGAGTTTATCAATTGAGAGGAAATCGTTGCCCAGAACAGTGGCAGAAGAACTAGAGGAGTTATATTCACAGATTATGTACCCAAGACTGAAAGACATGAACCAACAATCTAGGATGTGAAAGTTAGAACACACAGCTCAGAGATTCATGAAGCAAGAGATTCGAACACCACATATAATCTACAAATTGGTAGCAAAGCAGGAACAAGAATACACTAATATAAACCATGGGAGAAGGATTTTTCAGTACCTAGGAGAGCAAGCCTGCAAAGCTGGTAGACAGAGCATCATGGCCTTTTCTCTAGATTCTGTGCACACGTATCTTAATTCACCAAAATTAGCGTCTTTGAGTTTCATCAGTAGTATACCTGATATACATCTTTTGTGTTTGAATCACTCTTATCTGTGGGATTTCCTCAGAGTGGATTGTTCCTGCTTTATGCACAAAATGCTAGAAGCTGTGTAACAGAAATTAATTTGTGGCTTCAGGTCTGGAGGTTGGGAGATATTGAGGATTGGCAGAGGAAAGCTTAATAGACCCTTGTCTATACAGGCTGCATTAATGCACCCAGCTAGAGGTAGACCATCCATTCTCAGTAATTCAAGAGGTTAAGTTCAACAGTGTTACAATGAACAAATGACTGTTGCTCACCTAAATCTGGTTGCATGTACAAAAAAAAAAAGCTTGGAAGTAATCACTCTTATCTTTAAAACAAGGAAAAGTGGAACACATTGAAAACCTGCAACTCTTCTTGAACTCATCAGAAAATAGAGGGCCAGGGGCAAACTCCCACCCTGAAATTTGAAAGGACAGATGGACACAAAGTGAGGGAGGACCCCAGAGGAAGTAAGTGTCTTTGGATCAGGCAGTGCAGAATCCCCAAAGTGTCACTGATACCTGAAGGATAATTTTAATGAATTCCAGGATGCTGGGTATGAATTAGCTTGATAGTAGAACTTTTGAGCACTAAGTGTCCCATCTTAAGATGCTTCCACATTTTCCCAAGTTTTACTTCCAATAACTCCTCAGTTCTCATGGTGAGCAGAGAAGGGAGCAGAGAAATCCACTCCTATTTTTCTGGTGGCAGAAGGAAAAATTTAAATTACTTTCAGGTTAGAAAAAAATAGACTGTTTGTTCTTCACAAGCTTGATCTCTCAGACAGGTTTGTCCTAGTCTTATCCCTCCCAAGAGGAAGGCAGTCACCCAAAGCCGTTAATGTGCAGTCTTCCTAACCCACATGCACAGGGAAAGCACAGTCAAAGAAATACTTGGGAGAGTTGCAGTCCCACAGGCCTACTAAAAGAGTAAGGATTCAGGACTGGAGAGATGGCTCAGCAGTTAAGAGCACTTGTTGCTCTTCCTGAGTACATGAATTCACTTCCCAGCACCCACATGAAAGCTCACAACCATCAGTTCCAGCAGATCTGGATGTGCCTACAAACAGGCAGGCAAACTTACTAATCTGTAGATAAAATAAACGAAAAATAATTGTTTTCAAAGGCCAAGGTTTCACCATAAAATTGCAGGCTGCTTCTCTGACCCAGTACTTTCCCACCATCTCACTAGGCTCTAGTATAATATAGAGGATTATATTTAAAATGTCTGCAAGGTTCTATACAAGGAACAGTTCTTTGGGAAAGTCCCAAGCAACTGGGGATATATAAGTAAGACCCTGAAATAAACCGAAGCCTACAAGATCACAAACAGCTATGGTTAACATTAAACACAGCTCAGCACTCAGCAAGAAAAGCATAAAACTTTATTTTAAAAGCCCATTTTCTTCAGTTTCTGTTATGGCATACATCCCTGTAATTGACAAAACACAATAAGACATGTTCAAAGGCAACAACCAAACAATATAAGGAGACAAAGAAAGGAAAATAATCAGATGTATAAATTTTAGAATTAGCATAGAGAGAATTTAAGCAATATAATTAGTATGCTAACATTTCTAATGGAAAAATTATGCATAACAGAAGAATGGATGGGTTCTGTATGCCTGGAAGAGAGACATATAGATAAAAAATAAACAGCAAATGGAATTGAAGACATCACAACAGAAATGAAGGACACCTGGTCATTAAGATGGGTAAGGTGCTTTTCAGGAGCCTAATGACCACAGTTCAATTCCTAGGACCCAGGAGATGGGTAGAACTGTCTCCTGCAAGTTATCCTTTGACCTCTACTTGTGTGCATGTGGCACGTGTACACATACTCACACACCACCACTACCAACAACAATAAGTAAATGAAATTTAACAATAGATAACTGAAAATGTCTTTGTTGGACATATACAAAGAAAACATTAATGGACTGGAAGATGAGGTAAAATCTGAAATACAAAGAGAAAAAAAGAGTGAGCAGAAAGCAAAAGAAATAATTTGAAAAATCACTGGCTAATTTCAAAAGTTGAAGCAATTGTATATTTGTAGTATAAAAGAACAGAAAATAAGGAATATTGAGTTTAATGACTTCTGAGGTTTTCAAATTTGATTACACACACTACGCCCATCCTGGCAGGATTGAAGATATTAGGAAGAGAAATACCTCACCGGTTTTGGGACAACGGGCCCAAAGAAAGTGAGACTTCCCCTAGGAATTTCATGCAGGTAGAAGGCAAGGTTTGAAATCCTGGTGCCAGCAAGAGAGAAAGCATGTCCACTGGAAGGAGAACTTACAGTGATGATGACTTGGAGGGCAAATCTGTAGCCAGGAGCCCAGAGAGTGATGTGCCAGTAATGAGTGGGACAGCATTTTTACCAAGACTGCTAAGTTATGCCTACTTCTTATAAGCTTTTAAAGCCTAAACTTCATGTTAGGACCCCCAAGGTGGACTAGTTGCAGGATTAGGTAGGGCCACTGGACTATATTTGTTCCTCTCTCCACTGTGGCCCCACTGAATGCATTTCCCTTTTCTCTGATTTTCACTTTGTCTCATCCCTATAAGTGATCCATGGAGAGAGCTGGCTGAGCCCAGTCCTTGCAGCTGCCAGGGTTTCATTTCTGACCCCGAAAGCTCCGGTTACAATGCTAAAACAGGAATAAAGAAACATCAGGAGTTTATCGAGTGGAATGAATGGCAACTTATGTACTCAATGTAATCAATGTAACCATATCGTACTTAAACTAAATAAACTAAAAGAAAATTAAAACAAGAATAAGAAGTCAAGGAAAAGCTCTTGGGTGCCAGACATAGAGAGAAGCAAGGATGACAATTATGTAGACTGCTTGGCAGAAACCAGGCAGGAAGAAACTGGAACAAGACTTTTAAAGCACTTTAGTACAACTCAATAACCTGGGGTTTTATGTCCAGCCAAAAAAAAAAAGAGAAAATAAAGACTCTCTTGGACAGAATATGAAGGCATTCATTGGCAATACAGCATCAGTGGAAGAAATGTTAGAAGTTTTTCAGAGTAGAAAAATTGTATAGGTCAGGATTCTGGTCTCTCTAAAGAAAGGACTAGTGTCAGTGAGTGAATAGAATAAAGAAAATCTTTTCAAAAGCTTAAAAACTAAGTATAGTTAATAAGCTGAAAGAAGAAAAATGGGATTTTATGAAATGTTCTATTAAACCAGGCAAAGAAAATAAAAAGAGGGTAATATTTTTTTAAAGGAACAAGTAGAAAATGGTAAGATAAGATGGTAGATATTAAGTGAATGATAGCACTATTCTAGCCTGCTCGGCCCATCACAAAATAACAAAGAGTAGCCAGCTTAAATATCTACAATTAGCCTTCTCACAATTCTGAGGGTTTAAAATCTAATATCAAGGTTCTAACAGACTCAGATTCTAGTGTGTGGGCAAGTTCTTCCTGGCTTATGGACGGCTTCTTTGTGCTGTGTCCTCAGAGCTTCCCGAATCCATGTTGACCAGCTGTGCATTCAGCCATAGTGTGGAGGGATGACAGAGAGAAGAGGGGAGACAGTTGTGGTGATGAGTTAGTAGGTTCTCATCCCCACAGGTAGATACACACATATGTGTGCTTGAATATGTATTAAATATAAGTGAAGTTTAATAATATATATTCATGAAAGAAGTATTAAAATGGAAACAAATGCAAGATGCAAAATTGTTAGCTCCTCTTCTCATTGCTATGGTCAAAGACCCAACATGAAGCACTTTAAGGTAAAAGGGTTGATTTTGTGTCATGTTTTGATGATATCTAGTGTTAGGGGATGAAGCTGAGAGGATAAAGGGTGATAAAAAGAAGAACCCACAAAGTTGCAAAAGTCAGCTACAGCTGTTCATCAAAAGGAGGATAAATGCCTGGAGTGCATAAACAACTTAAAAATCTTACCACTAAAAAACCCTGACAATCCAGTCAATGACTATGAAAAACAACTGAATAAACATATTCCATGATGAAATGCAAATGGCCATTAAATCCATGGGAAAAAATCCTGTCCAATCATCAAGAAAATGTTAATGGTATTATATTGAGTTTCCACCTCACCCCAGGCAGAAAGGCTATCACCAAGGGGGGAAAAAATCAACAAATAGAACCAGGGTGTTGAGAAACTAAAACCCTGTATGGTACTGGTGGGAATCTAAGTTCTAACTGTCTCTGCAGAGAACGGACAAGATAACACCATCCTGAATCAGAGCTGCTGCAATTACAGGCCAGATCCTCTTGTGATCCCTTTGAACCTTCCCTCATGAGTGTCACAAGCTTTCACAGGACCCTCGAGAGACTCCTCCCATCTCAGGAGTCATGTAAGAGGTAAACAGACAACCAGAGTAACATTTTTTAGTGTGGTGGCTGGTATCTGTCAGTACACTTCCCAAGGATCTTTACGGGAAGGCAGCTGTATATTCAGGAGGGCTCTCCAGAAGAACAGGACTGTCTACCAACAAAAGGTCCAAGAATCCAGCAGGCACTCAGTCCATGAATCTGGAAGTCTCAGCTGGTCTTCAGCACATGTCAGAATCCTGAAGATTCAAATGCAGTGAAAGAGTGGACTTGCTCGTGAGGGCAAGCAGGCAGAGCGAGCGAGCTTCCTTCGTCCGTGTCCTTTATTGAGGCTGCCAGCTGAAACTGGTCCAGATTAAAGGTGGATCTTCCCATCTCAAAAGGCCTGGATTCAAACTAGGTCTTCCCACTTTTTAAATTAAGAAAACAGTTCCTCACAGGTACCTACCTGCTTGAGTTGTAGTTAATTCCAGAGGTAGTCAAATTGACACCAAGAAGAGCAATTACAAGCTGCCTATAGGTCATTAATGTTCCTGTGAGTAACCCCAACAAAGTAATTGCCTCAGCAAGCCAGACTTGAAATCTTTTTTGTTTGTTTGTTTTTGGTTTGTTGATACTATCTCTATATGGATTACATAGCAGTTTATTCACATCTGCCCAGGAAAAGTCACAAAAGAAATCATTAGGAAAATCAGTCTAGTCATAGCACTACTCTATGGTCCAACTCTGCATATGGCCAAAGGCAGAAAGGTCATATATGCTGAAAATATCTGCTTACTCATGCTTGTGATGGCATTATTCACAATGTCTATATATCTATATAGTGGCTGAATAGCTTAAAAAATGTGGCATGTATACACCACAGAGTATTAGCCACTCCTTAAGTAGAATGAAATCATGTTGCATGCCCAACTAATAAAATTAAAGATGGAAAAAAAACATCACAACAGATCACAAATAAATTCAGAAAATCATAAAAACAAAATGTAAAAACCTATATTCGATAAATTGGGAAGTATAAAAGAAATGGGTCAACTTGTTAGATATATCTCAACCACCAATTAAAAACAAGATGTGATCAATAATTTAAACAGGTCTGTGATTAGCAAGTAGATTAAAGCAGTTTAAAGAGAGAGAGAGAAAGAGAAGGAAAGGAGAGGAAGAAAAAAATCTCCTAACTCATAAAAGCTCAGGTCCAGATGGATTCATAGCAGTATTCAATCAGGCCTTCAAAGAAGAACTAAAACCTAGCCTTCTCAAATGATCTATTATAAAATAGAAAAAGAAAGCACACATCCAGATTCCCTTTTTAACACTGGCATTATTCTAATAAACCTAGATAAAGATTTACAAGCACACAGAAAGAACAGAACTTTAGAGAGCTATGTCTAAAGAACATAAATTCAAAAACTCTCATGCTAAACATTTGCAAACTATATACAGGGACACATTAAAAACATCATTCACCAAGTTGACTTTGTTCCATAGGTGCAAGGGATAGTCCAAACTACATAAATTAACATACGTAATAAGTGATGTAAATGGACTCAAAGATTTTTTTAAAGATTTATTTATTTTATGCATATGAGTGTTCTATCTGCATTTATACCTGCCAGAAGAGGGAATCAGTTCACATTACAGATGGTTGTGAGCCACCATGTGGGTGCTGGGAATTGAACTCGTGACCTTTGGAAGAGCAGACAGTGCTCTTAACCACTGAGCTATCTCTCCAGTCCCCAGACTCAAAGATTAAACAAAGATCCCAGTGCTGAGTGTCAGAATATCTCCTTATGAGCTGCTGGTCATAGAGGCCCCAGAAACCACCCAAACAAAGCATGTTTTTCCCATTCCTCTTGGTGCCTAACAGAACTAGATGATAAAGAGACCACATGTTTTCATTGCAAGATACAGGAAAGGCAAGTTGGAGCTGAGCCGAAAGCTCCTCCTGCTCTCTAGCTCTCATAGTCCTATATGGTGCAATATAAGCATCAGGAATGAGGAGAGAAAGGTCATCAGTGGTCTTATCCAGCTGCGAACCCTGCCCACCACAACACCACAGTGTGAGGCAAGATCAGACAGTACTGCAGGAGCGGCATGGCTGCCATGTGGTAACCGACTCCTTTCTGGTTAGATTTTAGGCCAACTCCACTGGAGGAATGCACCTGTTACTGTTCCTGTCAATGCCCATTACTGGGGCAGACATAGATCCTAGATGGAGACCTGCTCCTGTTGTTTTGCTAAATGGGCCTAGTGTCAAATTGCCCTTTTAATGTATTTACACCTTAGATGTGTGCTGCCATCAGTGGTGGTTGGGCAAAATTCTCAGAATAGTTAATATAGAGACTAAGAACTGGTCACTGTGCTGAGAACAAGAGGTTGCTGAATGTTCCAGCCTAAATGGGACATTTGTATGACTGCATCCACCCAAGTCTCAGGGAATATCAGAGAAGAAGGGAAAGAAAGAACAGAAGAGCTGAAGGAGAGAAAGGAGTGTGGTAAAAACAAACAAACAAACAAACACGGTCTTCTGGTCATGACATGGCTGTTGCCACATCCATCCATGAACGTATTAGTAGTAATGGGTACCTACATTAGACATCCGTGAGACTGAGCCCATCACTATTTCATCAGGGATGGGGGAGGGGCTCCTAAGGTCCCACCTCTCTTAGAGGAACTTATGGGAGTTAATGATTGCAGATAGAGGGTTGAGTCCTGTTCTTCAGTGGGGTAGCTACAAGTACATTGCTCCTACTCGGGCAAGAGACCATAAATAAGTACAAATGAGGAAATAAAGAAGTATGAGAAAGACTTGGAAAGAACAAATTTGGTGGTGGTGGCAGGGCGTGCTAAATAAGAGAGAATGCAGAAAAAGTTCTGAGAGCATGCCAGCTCACAGGAACTTAAAGAGGCAAGGTTTCTAAGTGTAGAATGGTGCCCTGGCTGGCATTCTGGGACAGCAAGAGTACATTAGCTAGAAATTATAGATATGAATAAATTATACATCTACTAGACAGCCACATCTCAGCATCGGCTCATCAATTTAAACAGGTATTCTGTACCTTAAGGTGGTAAGAGCCCAGGAGCCATGGAAGTGTCGATGGGGAAAAAATGGACTTTCTGCTCCATTTTTCTGTAAAAATGCTTAAGGAAATAAAGACTTGCCAAAGTGATGAGTAAATATTCTTGGCTCACTCTGTCCACAACACACTGCTCAGCCTAGCCTGCTGACAAAAGCAAGGAAGACCTCAAAGCCATTTCTGCATGGTCAGAGACCCCAATCTTGTCTACTTCCCGAGGTTCCTGGTTATTAAAAATACAAATGGATCAAGATACATCTATAGAAAATGATTACACTGAATATTTTTCTTATACATTTTAAATGCTTCAAATAGAAAAATGGACATATGCAGCACAGTGTAATATAGTTCTCAAATATAGGCACAAATATTAGAATGCATAACACATATTAATTCATAACCTATTACAAGCCAATGAGTCACAACAATATGTTAAATAATAATGTATTAATTTCTGGTGTTTTCAGAAACACCTGCAGTTAATAATAATAATAATAAATAAAAGAATAATGGTAATATTCAACTATTTTTAACAGGTAACACTGAGCATTTACTAAGCCCTATACAGGGATAAAAAACATCTTTTCAACAGCCATGAAGTGGATACTATCATAATCCTTGTTTTACAGGAGACAAATTAAAACCAAATGAGGACACAATGTCCCCAGCAGAGTGTCAGCAGGCAAAAGTGGACTAAGTGTGCTCAATAGACAGTCTGGTGTCACCAAAATTCCAGCCTGCCTCTACCAAAGTTCATAAAGGCATGGCAAGAAGCTACACTAGTGTTTATTATTATTATCCTTTGGTGATTTCAATGTATTTAGATCCTATCACCCACCTTACCCCGCTCCAAGTCCTCCTGTAGACCACTCCCCCTAAAACGCATACATTTTTAAAAATCCTCCATTGAGGCTCTTTGTGAGGACACAAATCCATCCACACAGCAGTGTTCAAAGGCCTCTGAATGGCCCCCTGTTCTCTGGAAGTCCTTTAAGGTGGACATGCACCAGACAGCAGTCCTTTCTGGTTTCTGGAATAGCAGCATGTGTACTATTCGCAGAGGCGGGGGGATAATTCAGTGCTCTGCCTCCAGTGTGAGCAATTCCTCTCTACCTCGAGGCGTTGGGGGATCTGCAGTCCAGTGCAGGGCCTCAAGTGGCAGAGAAAGACCGGCGCCTCCTGAGAGGGGACATTCACGAGGATTTACCTTGCTGCATGGACAGAGCTGGCAAAGACTGCTTTGGCCAGAGTTGGGGACAAAGGAACCCAGAGCTTCCACACTGAGGTCACAGGGTGCGCCCCCTCTGTCTGCGCTCAGAACCTCAGCCTACTCTGAATGTATTTGTGGTTATCACATAGCATTTTGTGAATCAGTTTAAAAGAATAAAGAGGAATTCGGAAAAAAAAATAAAGTATGTCTTCTTCCAACCTGAACATTTAAAATACCATTTCTTTGCCTTCTGCCAAATTATCTGTATTAAAATTTCCTCCAAACACTATTTTCTAAATACATTGTTTAATTAAGAAGCTACATTAAAATTTGAAGACCGAGTTGGGCATTGTAAGAATAATATTCCAGCAGCTTTTATTTGGAAAGAAAACCCAATTTTCTGTTTCAAAACTAAAGCAGTAAGGGAAAATACCTGTGTTTCACTCACCTCTTAAAAGCAGCTCCCACCAGGATTTTTCCTTGTATTTTGCTGAATGTAGAGGCACTGTGTTGCTTTCCTGTGATCCTGGATTAATCAATTAACCTTGGTTGCTTCCTTCTCTGAAAGTAGAAAAGTAATAGTACCCAACTCCCCAGGTCCTTTCAATCAATTACTGTCTTGTCGAGTTCAGCCTTGCTAGTCCCATCTGGATTTGTTGAGGGTTTCTACCCTTCATGAAGGCAGGGAGAGGGTCAGGAGAATGTCCCTTGAATATCCAGTCTTTCCTTACCATCTGTTTGTACACTTACTTGTTTATGCCTTATTTGTACATGGCCTATAGAACGTGTATCTGTCAAGGAAGACCATGGTGATCTGCATTATCTGTTGGGCCAGGACATATCACGCTTCTACAACCAGGATCAGAGATACCTAGTAATCAAATGACTCTTATAGCCAGAGGCTCTCCTAAGCTCTTACAACTAGATGTGCCTAATAGCTCAAATGACCTCTATACTATCTGTATAGCTAAGACCAGGCCAGAGCCTTTTGGCCCTTAAGCTAGTGCGGGTAGCCTGTCTCTAGAGCCCATCTTCTTGAAAGAAGTGGGACACACCCTGAATTGAGTTTCCCTGTTATTAAGCTCCCTTAGGCTCTTGCATTCTTTTGGCCTCCTCTCCTGCAGTCATCCCTGAATCGTGGAGTGAGCGACTATAGATGTCTACTTATGGCTAAAAGAGAAGTCACTGTTCTCAGGTGAGGTTCTCAAGAGCCTCATCAGTGGTTGAGTTGAAGCTGATAACAATGATATATGAGTATAAACACCGTGTTTAGATGGCCATTTGACAGGCACAATGTATCAATCTAGAAAAACCATACAGGTTGCTTCCCCATTGGGATCTCTGATCTCTCCATGGTTCAGTAACTGGAGGATGCTCAGTGGCTTTAAGGGACACTGGTCCTAGGACAACTTGCATGACATTGGTTCTGGGGCTTGCATGCTTCACTTCTCTAAGTATATCTTTGTAGAGCTTGATTCCACATCACACCAGAAAGCGGTCTGTCCAGGAAGCCTTCAGTGCAGCCCTTGATTGAATAACTTGTTTTCTCAGTCACTGAGGTAAAGCCAGTTAGGATCCACCTGCTGCAATCCTTTGTGCGTCTCTCATAGTTGCTATTCTACAGCTGTGTGCTCATCATCTGCTCCTTTGCATGACCGCGACCAGAACCCTAGTGGAGACATTTGCTCAGGTTTATTTTGATCATAGACTCCAGTTATACACTGTTGCACTCCTAGTGACTTCCAACAGGAAGTGACAGTGGCTTCATGGGGCACACAGCTGTTAAGCCTTCTTACAAGGATCTTACCCTGTTCAAAAGCCCCTTGAACTTTTCTGTCCTAATCCCATGTATAAATCTCTTTATCAAGTTATACAGAAGACAGACATCTTTGGCAAGACAGGGAATGAAAATCTGCCAATTCCTAGGAGTCTCCAGAATGCCTGTAGCTCCTTTACATTTATGCGTGCAGGCTGTTGTAGGATTTTGTCACTAACATAATGCCATGCAAATATACAAATTTTACAGTTGTGCCTGGCCCTTGCACCTTGTGTAGATGGATCCCCCATCCTTGTTCCTTTAGATGGATCTGTATGCCTCTCTAACAGCTTTCCAAATCTGCCAAAACACTCAGAGGCTACCGTTATGCATCTATAAAACAAAACCTTTTCCACAGGAGGGGTAGGACAAGGCCACATCCTGATCTGCCATCTCATAATAAATAGTGGAGTTACCTTGGTGAAGCACTCTTTTTTGTTGCCATCTGCTCTAAACAAGTACAAGGTGATTCCAGAGGTTCATGATCAAGAAAATACAAAAGTCAAACATAAGCAGAGCTTAACACAGCATGGAAAGGTTCTGTCCATTTATATCAATTGCCTTCTCCACAGATTAAGGTTTGGTACAAAGCATGAGTAGGTAGTGCTCTCTTAATTAGCTCTCTGTAATCCTCAGTCTTTTCCACTGAGCCATTATGTTTCCATACCCTGGAACTTTTCAATAGAGCCTCCCTACATTTCTCCAACTGGAGGAGCTCAGGGGGGCTTGACTTAATGGCTACTACTCATGGACAAAGTAGCCTTGCTCTTCCCTGTTGCCCCTGCTGACTCCTGGGTCAGAGAGGCCCTAGGTTGGCACTGTGGCTGTAGCTATGGGTGTTACCTCCCCATTCACCATATCTGGCCACTGGGGGAGTTACAGACTGGACAAACCATCTCCATCCCTAGCATAACTGTTTGATTGAGAGAAATATACACCGCTCAGTCTGGGTGATAATTCTTCATCCCTGGGACAGGGTAAGTGATACAGCTCGAAGGGGGCAGTCGTGAGCCAAGGAATACCACAAAGTCACAGCACACAACAAACCTCACACAAGAGATTTATTGGGAAAGACACAGTGTAGAAGGTGACTGCCTCTGCTTTGCTTCAGCAAGAAGCAGCAGGAAACCAAGCAGACCACAGGCCTTATATATAGTTTCTTTGGATAGGGTGGGGCTTTCTAGGGATGCCTGGGATTGGGGGATTCTGTGTCCTGATCCTGGGAAAGCTCAGGGATTGGTGGAATCCTGTGGTCTGGTCCTTGGGTATGCTCTTGGATTGGTGGGTTTCTGTGTCCTAATCATTTGGCAAACTCAATGATTGGTGGGACTTTTTTAAATTGCCCTGGTGTCAGTCTTGGGATCAAGTCAGTGTCAGGATGTTCTTTACTTGACTCTTACAACCTCAAAGGGATTGGTGGGATGTCATTCTCAGAAATTGGGGAATTTTCAAGCTCAGGAATTGGTGGGTTTGGGGACTCATAGATTGGTGAAATTTTGAGATCAGGGAATGGTGCATTTCATGCTCAGGGATTGGTGGCATTTTGATATCAGGGATTGGTGTGTTTTTATGCTTGTGGCTTGGCTGGTTTTGGCAGGTTTTCAAGCCCAGAAGTGGGCTGGGACCTTTTACCCTCCAGAGAGGCTTGACTATCCCTGTATTCTATCACGGGTACCTCTGAGAACAGCTCCTCAGGCTCTGTGGCCTTCCAGAAGCTCCTGAGCACATAGTTTGTCTATCAATTTTTCCTTAGGAACTTCAGCTTGACACAAATCTTGGCACATCAGTCTTCAAGTGACCCAGACAGACCTCTTTCTTTCGCCTTTGATTTTCACAGATTTCCCCTCTTTTTCTCCTAAAGTTCTACTAAGGTCCATTTTACTGTTCTGATCACCTCACTTTTCACCCTCGTTTATATAGTTTACTTGCCATGGCGTTTTGAATAAGAACTGAAGGAGATCCCCCCACCCACCCAGCACACACACATGCACACAAACACAAATACACATATCGATGGTTTCCTTTCTGACCCTAGATTAGGCACAAACCACACTCAAACACCTGTTTTCAAGGAGAGAACCTTTATGAAGTTATTAAACAAAGAAGAAACGCTAACGTGGTGCCTTTTAGCTCAGGCAGAAAAACAGCAGCAAATGACCTTGCAGGCACAACTTTTAAGAAGAGAAAAAGGGGTTGGGGAGTTCATGTTAGAATGGAGTAGGATTTGGTGGTAGTTTTTTTTTTTTTGATTGAGCATGTTAATTAGGTGCACCAAAGGGGGCTTTTGATTGCTAGACTTCAATACTTTGACAGCTGGACCTTGGTACTCAGACTCAGGAGGAGGAAGTGGCCAAATAAGGCTAGCTTTAAGAAACTAAATGGTTTTTAGCAAGGCAGAAGGAATGGGGGAAAAGGGCAAGACCTGCCAGAGGCATTCTTGCCATGTTCAAGCTGGACACAGTCCCTTCAAGGATGCCCTCATAGGCTCATATATTTGAATTCTTGGTCACAGATTGTGGCAATACGGAAGAATTAGGAGGTGTGGTGTCACTGGAAGAAGTATGTCACTCAGGGTAGGCCTTGAAGTTTCAAAAGCCCAAGCCAGGCCCAGTGGCTTTCTCTTCCTGATGCATGAAGATCCTGATGTAGAACTTAAGCTACGTCTCCAGCACCATGTCTGTGTGTGTGCTGCCATGCTCCTTGCAATGATGCTAATGGACTGAACCTCTGAACTGTTAACAAGCCCAGACTAAACACTTTCTTTTATTAAGAGGTGCCATGCTGATGGTGTTTCATCACAGCAATAGAAGCCCTCGCTAAGACAATTGCCAAACCAGATGCTCACAAGGAGATGCTGCCACATCTCCCTTTCTTGTAGCAATTGCTCCTTTACACAAATAATTTCTTGTTTGGCTGCCATCATGGCCTCAAATGTGTTTCTACCTACATATTAGGGTTAGCAGGAGACTCTGCCTCCTCTTGCTGACAGTCTCAACCCTTGTGTGTTAATCTCAAAGACAGCAAAATGTTCTCTTTAACTCCATTCAGGGCATCTCCATATTTACATGGTAACCCCACTCACCAATCACTCTCTTGGCACAAAGGCACACTAACACACCCTGTGCAAAAAATGACAACTGTATCAGAATTTCCTCCATGTACACATCTTCAGGCTTTTCATCTCTAGTTGCATGCCTTCCTACCCATGTGCTAGACTGTGTACTCACTCTTCTCCACCTCGTCTTTGGTTCTGTAGTGTCCCTGTCTGGGTGCCTACTGTGATGTTTGACAAAACTTTTCCTGGGGAGACACAACACACATGTCTACTCACCCCAGATAGGAAACCCGTGACAGAACAAAGTACAGGTAGCACTAAAGTCCAGACTGGTGCCCAGTGAGTTTTACTGGGGTTACTTACGGAAACATAAAGAGCTCAATGACAACTGCATCACTAATGCCCACCCAAGCATCAGTTCTCAAAAGCTGGGAGCCTGGAGCATACTGTGTAGCCTGTAGGCACCTCAGCAGGTTAGAGAGTATCTTTTCCGGGTGCCTCAGTTGGTGTAAACCTTTTCCGGGCAGCTGGGGTGGCTTTTGCTTCTTCCAAGCAGATGGTCTGGTCTCAGAATCCTCTTCGATGGTTGGCTTGTCTAAGAATCTTCTTTGCAACTCAGCTTCACATCTCTAAGAGGGACTCTCAGCCTGTATTGTTTACTCTGGCAGGCAGGGACATAATGAATATGGTCAGTTTTAGGGACTTCCTGGAGCTCTTTTGAGTTGTTGACCTTCCCGTTTAAGGTATTTCCTTGCAGGGTGAAACATTTCAATCGTGGGGGAAACTGTTGTACGCAGTATCTGTGTGCTTGAATGTGTGTGTATGTGCACATGTGTGTGTATGTGTGAGGGGGTGGGAGGAGAGAGCGTTTGTGTGTGGAAATGTAGGAGTGCCCATTCACCATTCACAGTCCTCCCCTTCCACATGGTTCTGAGGTAGGATACTTGTTGTTCCATGCAGCATAGTCCAGGCTAGATGGCCTGTAAGCTTTGAAGATTCTCCTGTCTGTGTCTCCAATATCTCCATAGAAGTGCTGAGACTAAAGACTCAAGTTACTACATCTATTCATAACCACTCCACCGGAATTAAGTCAGTTCCACATCAACAATGTCCTATAACCACTACGTTTCACACACATGGAAACGGAAGCACAGCAAGATTAAGTAACAGCTTAGTAGCATGGAGCTAAGGATCAACAGAGCTAAAGTTAGTAGAGCCAGGATTCAGGTTCCAGGCTGAGCATTCTGATGACTATGCTAAGCAGTCTTTCACAGCCTTTGAGATAGTCACAATGGCAGGAGTCACTCAGCCTCACAGAGTGGCTGAGGTGCCTACACGGGTTCTTCCATGGTGTGCTTAGCCCAGGGCTATACTTTGGCACACCTGTCACAACCTCTAGCCCCTGTCACCCAGGCACACATACCAGTGAGCCCTAGGCCATCCATTTGCATTGCTGTTTCCTGAGTTGCATCTTCCAAATGCCCACATGGTCAACTCTGTTATTTTTTTTCCTAAGTCCTTCTTTAAATGCCACCTTCTTGGGTGGGCAAATTTTTATATTCCGTTTGCAACATGCTTGCCTCTTCCCATGTCCCCGAAGCAGCTCGCTGTACTCCTCTTTTCCAGTACCCAGTCGTAATCCAGCTTACTTGTATCCTCTCCACCTTGTCTCTGTCCCTCGTTGGTCTCCAAGCTCCACGAGGTTGGATTATTATTATTTTCTTTTCTGGTCGCATCAGTCCAATTGCCACAAACCACGTCTTGAACATGAGCGCTCAGCGTCTGTTGGATGATTGCCCGCTCTCTTCCTTCTCTCCTTATGTACGCTGTCCCCTTCTCCCTGCTGCTCCACTAGGTCAAGGAGACATTGGGTAACTCCTGTGCCACTCCCAGGCTAGGGCTCTGGTCCTTTGCTACTTTTCTGTCACCACCACTGAGGACGGTTTGTCAGAGTCCACGTCTGCAAGCTGCTGATTAGGGTGTCTCTACATCAGGGATAATGGCCACAAGACAAGAGCCATTCAGCTCTCCACCATACCCCCAAGCCAAGAACAGTGTTATGTGACAGGCCTTAAATACAAAGAAACAAAGAGCTACTGAGTACAGAAATGAATCCTTCCCACTTGCTCTCAGCCTGCATCAGATGACAAAGGGCTCTGTGAATCCCTTTGGTGAGTGTCTCATAGTCAATTTCCACTTTAATTTTTTTATCAGGTTTGCTGCTGTGATGGCTGATTTTAGGCCACCTTATTAAGCCAAATGTTTAGCAGACAATTATTTTAAGTGTTTCTCTGAAGATGTCTTTGGCAGGATTAACATTTCCGTCAACTGTCTGAGTAAAGCAGATCACCCATTCCAATGTGGGTATTGAAAGCACAAATGGAATTCAAAGGCTGATCACTATGGGTAAAACAGAAGAAACTCAGCTCGCTCCTCCTCTCTAATTGGCTTATTTTTTCTTATTTATTTATATCACAGGTCATTCACTTGCATCCCAGCCGTAGCCTCCTCCCTGTTTCCTTCCCAATCCCACCCTCCCTCTCATCTCCTCCATGCCCTATTCCGAGTCCACTGATAGGGCGGTCCTCCTCCCCTTCCATCTGATCCTAGCTTATCAGGTATCTTCAGGACTGGCTGCTTTGACCAGTACGACAGAGTAGACCTGCAATGCCAGCTCCTCCAGTCCCCAGACTGCTTTGTGGAGATCATGAGCTTGCCATTTTCCATTAGCCAATTTTCCTGAACTAACTGACATTTAAAACTGGATTTTAAAGATGTAATCTGTTGACCTCTCATCTACAACGTCTGATAATTCTGATTATCAACGCAGGGCATTAGTGAGCTGCACCTTTGGATTTGTCTGTGATGGTCTCTCCAGGAGGATTAACTAGGCATGGGAGTCCTAGCAGGGAGGTGGGTAGCGCCATCTCCAGAGCTGGGAGAAAGGAGGCAGGAAGATGCGCATTACCAATCATCTGTCTCCACATTATGGCTTGGATACACTGTAACCAACCTCATGCTTATCCCAGCCATCCCTGTCATGGTGGATGGGATGGACACCCTGATTTTGTAAACCAAAATATTCTTCTCCACTTAAGTTGCTTATTTTCCTGGACTTCATCACTGTAGCAAGAAAAACAACTAAGCAAGCCATACGAGAGCCACACCTCCCATATTAAGCCTTACCAATCAAGACGCCATTTCTTCTGCCTCTGTGTCTTTTGCTGTGTGGGAGAAAACATCAATTTCCTGCTCTAATTATCATGTAGTCTTGCACTATTTCTTTATATGCCTTACTTTCTTCCAAACTGAGAGTTTTGCTGTTTTTTCCCCTCAATTTCATTTAAGTATGTGTCCTTGTAGTATACCCACTAATAAAAATGTCTTGGGTATTTAATTTTTCTCTCAAGCCCCTCACCGCAGCCACAAACATACACCATTCTCCTTCAATGGATCTTAGAGACACAGAACAGGAAATATCCATTAGGCAGAACATTTCCTGACATTTAAGTGACACTACTTTAAACAAAAATAAGTAGACATTTGTCACTTTTTCCCCTGCTCCCTGACGATCCGGAGGTGAAAGGAGCACAATTCTTTAGACCTTGCCCTGGATTAATGAAAGGGCAAACTGCTTACCAAGGCACAACTGCCCAAACGTTAAAATCTCCAGCTAATGTCGTTCAGGAGGAAAAGGTTCCTGATGAATTTCTGCCTCCTAAGCCACACACAGAGGAAGGAAGAGCAGCCAGTGTAATCAGCGAGCAGCTCTTCCAGCGGCAGGATTTACACCCAGACATAAACGCATTCGCTGGGCAGGAGGAGCGTTTGCTAAGGCGAACGTTTTCTGAAAAATTGTAAAGCTAATGATATTGCGCCCACGGTGTAACCTTGAGCTCACTGCCAAACAGAAGGCAAGTGTAAACACTTAGTGGACGCAAACAAGCAACTATAATGGTCCTTCTTGGAACCCCCAGTTCCGCTGCTTCGTGTGCTTTTGAGGTCAGTGGAGGGGCACTCTTCCACTCATAGATAATTTTTACGCAGTTTTATATATTTTATGATCTGACTTGATATGGATCAGCGACACTTCATCAGTCAAAGCGAGATGCAGTAATTAATTGCTTTTCTTTCTTTTTCTTTTTTCTCCTTCTGAGACAGGGCTTCTCTGTGTAGCCTTAGCTGTCTCGGAACTCACTATGTAGTCCAGGCAAGGCTCGAACTTAAAGATCCACCTGTCTCTGTCTCCCAAATGCTGGAATTAAGGGCTTGTGCCTGGCTAATTAATTGCTCCTTATCTGGAAGTGTGTGGTGGGTTGTAGCATTCAGGGAAGTTTTGTTTTGTTTTTGTTGTTGTTTTTTATATTTTTAAATTTTGTTTGTTTTGTTTTCTGAACACTTGCAAAAGCCAAAGGAAAAAGCCAATTCTGGGACTGGGGACTTCTGTGGAACTTATAATATAGAGAGGGGATGGAGTCAAGTGATGAAAACAGAAAACACAGTAAACTTCTACTCTTCATGATTCCAGAAACTAAACATCTCACTGAACTGAATGATGGTCTCAGAAAAGATACACAGGACACAGAATGAAAGCATTTGTGTATAGACCCATTTTCTCAATCTTAGTTAATAATGATGATGATGATAAATGTGGGTTAATAGTAATTTATGATTACAGAAGTGTCATAAAGATAAAGTGACAAGATAACATATGTGAAAGTGACTTGTTAGTATCTGGAACAAAGCAGCCAATATATATCATTTGGTAATTATGAAACAATAGGAAATATTCCTCTATGGTTTAAACTACACAATGCTTATGTTATAGTATTTCCTTGTGATGAAGTTTCTATTTGATTATTATAAAAGATAAAATGGGAAACACATCCCACTTCAAGATGAATTACAGTCCAATGCATCTCAGTTACTTCTGGTATCTATAATTACTGGGTTTTGTTCCATCGTATCTATTTGTTTTTATATGTAATTTATTTATTTTTATATTAATCACAGGTTAGGTACTTTGCATCCCAGGCGTAGCCCCCTCCCTCATTCCCTCCCACTCTCCCCATCCCTCCCTCATCTCCTACCCGCCCCCTCCCATCATATCTATTTGTGTTCAAAAACAGAAGTATTTTTTCTGTGTCCATTAATAGATTAATATATTTGCGTCATCCAGAAGTTTGTCTACAGAAAGTAAAGATAGGTGAAATAAAGATGGCACTTCATTCAAAAATATCACCAAGATGAGGGTGCTCGGAGGGACCACTAGGCATGACCAAAGGGAGAGTTGTGGCAGCATCTTCCAGCTGTCCAGCTTCAGATCACCCTAATTCCTATCTGTTTTCTTGGACTGCCCTTTCAGACTCTCTTCAACCTTGTGTGCTACCCAGTACATGTCTGTATATCCATTTACTGCTTCAAACAGGTGTGGTTTCCCTGCTTGTATCTCTGCTTCTCTGTAGAAAAGAGTTATCACTGAAATCAGTTAGTAGGGATATCACAGGAGATGAAATCCTGTTTTGATGGATCACATGCTTTGAGCCAACCACCTGTGTGCCTGATCTTTGACTGAGCAACTGTGAAGATCTTTAGCAGCACCCCATCCATGTTTCTCCAGCTCTCATGACCACAAGTTCACCGGCCACCTAGATATCACTACTGACACCACAATCCAGAGATAAGTATTAACACCAAAGAATCCAAAGATTTCTCAAGCCATAAAAAATTAATAAGGAGAATTCATTTAAACTTCTGCTCTTTAAAATAAAATTTTAAGAAGTGATTCCCTTGTTTTTAATTGCTAAGTAGTAACCCATTGTGTAAAACTACCACAATTTCTGTATCCATTCCTCAGTTGAGGGACATCGGGATTGTTTCCGGATTCTGGTATTACTAATAAAGCTGCTACAAACATGATTGAGCAAATATCCTTGTTGTGTACTTGAGCATATTTTGGATATATGCTTAGGAGTGGTATAGCTGGATTTTGAGGAAGCACTATTCCTAATTGCCTGAGAAAGCAATTAAAAACAAGGAAACCATGAAATTTGTAGGCAAATGGTGGGAACTAGAAAAGATCATCATGAATGAGGTATCCCAGAAGCAGAAAGGCACACATGGTATATACTCACTTATAAGTAGATATTAGATATATAATATAGAATAAACATACTAAAGAAGCTAAGCAAGAGGGAGGACCCTAGGTGAGATGATCAATCCTTACTCAGAAAGGCAAACGGGATAGACATTGGAAGAGAGAGAAAACAGGGAACAGGACAGCAGCCTACCACAGAGAGCTTCTGAAAGACTCTACCCAGCAGGGTATCAAAGCAGATGCTATGACTCATAGCTAAACTTTGGGCAGAGTGCATGGAATATTATGAAAGATGGGGGACATAGTAAAACCTGGAGAGGACAGAAGCTCCATAAGGAGAGCAAAAGAACCAAAAAGAAATCTGGGCCCAACTGTCTTTTCTGAGACTGATACTCCAACCAAGGACCATGCATGGAGATTACCTAGAACCCCGGCACAGATGTAGCCCATGGCAGCTCAGTGTCCAAGTGGGCTCCCTAGTAATGGGAACAAGGGCTGTCTGTGACATGAACTCAGTCTGGCTCTTTGATCACCTCCCCCTGATGGAGGAGCAGCCTTACCAGGCCACAGAGGAAGACAATGCAGCCAGTCCTGATGAGACCTGATAGGCTAGGGTCAGATGGAAGGGGAGGAGGACCTCTCCTACAATGGACTTAGAGAAAGGCATGAAAGGAGATGAGGGAGGGAGAATGAGATTGGGAGAGGATGGGGGAGGGGGCTACATCTGGGGTACAAACTGAATAAACTATAATTAATAAAAAATAAATTTAAAAACTAAGTGAGCAACAATGAAGAAAATATGTCTATTTTTTCACAAAGGACTTTTATCCAGATTATGTAAAAGATATGATGACAGTGCAATTAAATTTACTATGTGAGACTTAAAGAGAGTTCAGGAATGATCCAATGACTAGGGGGCTAACAAATAAAACAATATATGAGTTCATTATTCAGGGGAGTAGTGGGAAAGGCTCAAGATTAGGCTAGCATATAAAATACTATATAAGCTTATTGTTCAAGGGATGGGGTGGGGACAAGGGTGGGTTGTAAATTGAAAGGCAGTAATGGTATAAATGATGCCCTAAGCCAAGATGTGAGAAGAGATAGGATGACATCTCTACAGAAGCATAAGTGGGAGAATCAGTAAAAACCACTGAGATTCGATGAAATCAGTAAAGAGGACAGGGGCAATCAGTATGAAAAATCACAAGTGTGTATTTCAGTAGCCAAGTCAAGACATGTTTCCAAGGAAGGCTTGGTCAGCACGTCAAGGCTACCTGTAAGATGATTATCAGGAAGTTCATTGGATTTGGTGGGTAGACAATGTGGCTGGCACTTGAGCAGTGTTTTTTATGCTAAGGTGTGAGTACAGAATCTTCCCTAGAATACAGTAGCCAGGAGCAGAAGAGGAGGAAGCAGTGCATATGCAGCTCTTGAGTAGAACATTTACTTGAGAGAAAAGAAAAAGTAATATAGATCAAGGATAATAGGGATAGGGGAAGAACTTTTAGGGTGGGTGTTGTTTCTGTATTGTAATAGACCCCCAGACCTTAGTAGACTCTGAGACTTTAGAAGAGCTGATGCCATCTTAGTGGTACCATTCTGAGCTCCGAATCCAGTAGGTAGTCCTCAACATCCACCAAAATGGGAACAAAGATCCAATCTGTAGTCTATGGTTCTAGGACCTGGGAAGGTCCCTAAATATGCTAACCTTGACTTTTGGCTTCTGTAAAAGCAAAAAAAAAAAAAACAAAAACTAATTCTAGCAGAGTACAGAGAAGGAGGAGGGTGATCTGGAAACAGCAGCAAAAAGCAACAGCATTGTCATTCTCTTGTCTTAAATGTTATGGGAAGAAACCTGAGTTCAGAGTATAAAGACCAGAGAGCATTTAAATAACAGTGTGAAATGGAGGGAATTTGTACCTCGATGCTTGACCATGAACACACAGAAGAATGATGACAGTTGGAGCTGAAAATGTAAATAAAGTGTAATCATGGAGAGCAATAATAGTAATAATGATAAATACGGAGTTTCCAAAGAGATAACAGGACTCTACCTAGCAGAGACAACAATCATAGGAAATGTTTTGATAAAATACAGAATATCAGAATTAACCCCTCAAAAGTGTATTAAAAATGTGGTGGTACACTCCTTTAATCCCAGTACTTGGAAGGCAGAGGCAGGCTGATTTCTGAGTTTGAGGCCAGCCTCGTTTACAGAGAGAGTTCCAGAATAGCCAAGACTACATAGAGAAACCCAGTCTCAAAAACAAAACAAAAAAGAAATGTAGACAATCAATTTCTATGGGGGAGTAGGGAAAATACAAAGCATGAGTAGGGAAAATACAAAGCATGTGTCTCTAAAACAACTCAACATGAGTAAGCATGCCTTATTCATGAATGTAAAGATGATTCAAATCAGGAAGTTTCACATCCTAAGTGTATTTTCAAAGTTCTTCTAACAACTTGTTTATTTTATGTGTATGAATATTTTTGCTTGTACATGTCTGTGGACCATATTCGTGCAGTGCCCGAAGACAAGGGCATTGGTTTGCCTGAAACTAGAGTTAAAGACTGCTATAAGCCACCATCTAGGTGCTAGGAATCAAACCTTGGTCCTCTTCAAGAACAGCCAGTGTTCTACCTGATGAGTAGGCTTGCAGTTTTGGTCACAAACCATTCCTTTTACTTCTTTAACTGAGTTAACCTTTTCATGAAGTCCCATTCATTAACTCTTGGTCTTACTGTCTGCCCTATTAGCATCCTTGAAGGCCCATTCTCATGCCTATAAACCAAAGCACATTCTCTACTTTCTCTTCTAACAGGTTCAGGGCATCAAGTCTTCTGTTGAGACCCTTAACATCAATAGTGGAGAATGCTCTTCTAATTCTTACCTTCAGTGAGGTATGTTTGTAAATACCATAATTTTCTTCAAGGATTATGTCTAAGACAACATGCAATGTTTTGCATATCTAAAGGCACGTGGTCAGATGGTCCTGTTATATTCTGAGTACAACTTTGCAGTCTATACTGTCCTTCCACCTCTAAGTGTGTTCAAGAGATCAAACCCAGATGTCAGCTTTCTATCACTGGTTGGCAAATGTTTCCCCCACTGAGTCATCTTGCCTGGAGTTTTCATTCATAGTGGCAATTTGTAAATATTCCTCTGATTCTTGGAGTTGAAAATTCTTTCCATCATTTATTTGGGTGGCAGTGAGAAAGCCTTCTAGTCATTCCATGACTTAGATAAAATCTTAATCCCTCTTCTCTCTTTGTAAATATGGACTCTCTTCCTTCTATTTATTCTATGACAATTATTTTGTAGTTAATTTCACCAGATGTGCCTTCCAAATTGTTTTATGTTCTCTGATGGACTTTTTGTACTATATTTTGAAAATTTCTTTCACTTAGTCTTTTAGATTAGATTTTTATATCTCACTAGTAACTACTTGATAATTTAAATTGAAAAGCCAGGCCTCTGAGGACCTATTAATGTAATGTCCCAGAAGACATTTGGGTTCCTTTAGAGCAATGGTTCTCAACCTTCCTTATACAGTTCCTCATGTTGTGATGACTCCCAACTACAAAATTATTTCTTTGCTGCTTCCTAACTGCAAGTTTGCTACTGTCATGAATTGTAAATATTTAATATTCAGGATATCAAATATGTGATCCCAAAGGAGTCATAACCCCAAACACAGGTTGGGAACCATTACCTTAGAAAGTGATTTCTTTTGATGCCTACATATAGACGTCATCCCCATTGGGGCTGTGTTTTAGTTGGTGGGGTTCAGTTAGATTGCATTGGTCATGGGGTTTTGAAACCTCAAAGTCCATTCTCAGTTAGACACCTCCTCCAACAAAGCTACACTTCCTACCTTTTCCCAAATAACTCACCAACTGGGAGCAATCCTTCAAACATATGAGCCTATAGGGACCATTTTCATTTAAGTAACCACATACCACTCCCAATCCCCTGTGTCCTTGTAGCCATATCATAATACAAAATTCATTTAGTCCCTGCAAGCTTTGATTTTTAAACCTACTTTATTTGGGGTTCTTAACTGTCTCTACCTCCCTTCAAACTCCGACCATAAGTGGGAAAAAACAGGTTAGTAGGAACAGGGATGTAGATCTCTTTAAACTTGGTTCCTTGTGGTGATTCTATTTATTGTAAGGATTCCAGCAGTCCAGCCAACCAGAAGCAGTTGTCAGCAGCCTCCTCAAAGTGTTCTCTAGAGCATTTCTCTCTAGGAGTGTCTTGAAGCATCCTCTTTCTCTCTCACACTCTCTGTCTGTCTGTCTCTTGGCTCCTATTTATACCCTCTCAGAGTCTGTACAAGGGTGTTTTTCAGCTGGCAAAAACTATACTCCTCTCATGAGGCAGCTTCCAGTTGGCAAAGATCTCGAGCCCTCTCATGAGGCTGTCATCAGCAGTGGATAAACTAAAAGTATTCCCACATCCTACTGTTGGGATTACAAAAAAAAACATATTTACAAAGCATAAATTAGTTTTTAAAGAAACCAAAACTGCCACTACAACTCCCACTTCAAAAGTCCCCATAGTCTAACATACACTTAACATTGTTTAAACGTTCAAAGTCTCTTTGGAGATGCATGCCAATCTCTTAACTGTAAGCCCCTGTAAAATCAAAATCAGAAAGCATACATTGACATTCCAAAAGAGAGGAGAAGGAACATAGTGGGAAAAAATACTGGTCCAAAGCAAGAAGGAAAACCAGTTGGGAAAACTCCAAACTCTGCATCTCTCTGCCTGATGTCAAAGCAGTCTTCAGATCCCATTTCAGCTTTGTTAACTGCAGCACACCTCTCTCCCTCTGTTGCGTTGGTTCCACTCTGTGTTAGCAAGTCTTGTTGGCAGGTATCTCATGACTCTGGCATTTCCAACATCTTGGGGGTCTCCAAAGCAGTCTGGGCTTCACCATCACAGCTTTGCACAATGGCCTCCCTCACCTCCATGAGAGGATTCTTCTGCCACATGCTTGGCCTTAAGGGCATTCCTTAACTGCAGAGGAAGATTTTGCAAGCAATTTAGTGTATATTCTTAATAAAGCCACAATGACCTGGCTAAAGCTGCCAAGTTCTTCTGCTCCCAGAAGTTGCAACTTGGCCTCCTCCTTAACTTGTGTTTGCATATGCTTTCCATTGGCTTTGGGGCCTAGGAATTCTCTTGGCATAAGAAAAGCAAGGCAGGATCTTGCTCTTCCTTCACTTTATTTAGCATCAGGCAGGTGCTGCCTTGTTCTATTGTTTCCTTTGGGGAAGTCTATGGTTCCACAACTTGCATGGTTTGGGATTTACCTTTGTGGTGTGAGCAGGATTTGAGAAACAACAAACGTATAGAAAGGCTGGGGTTTGTTGGGCTGCTCACTCTGCAGCCTGGGAAAGCAGCCTGCTTATCATCTACAGTACCAAGGAAGAAGTATGTGGAGGGTTAGTTAATCTCACTGGACATTCCCTGTAGGCTGCAGCCATCCAGAAGGATGCTGCTGCAGTTGATACAGACAAGAGGAGGCTTTGCCATTCCTGAGCCAGAGTATAAGACCTTGCTATTCTCATAGGTCTGAGACATTGGAGTCCTTGACATGACAGTGCTCATGGTCACAATACACGTTTATTCAGGGCTTCATCTGAAGAAGAATCTGAGGTCATCCCCTTTTCTGTAAATTGTGAATGAGATTTGGGTATTATATAATTTATGTATATAACGCGAAAGTGAATCTAAAGGCTGTGTAGAAATACTTGCAGCTAATGGATAAATATATTTTTCTGTCTTCCTTTCTCAGATTAAAATTCAGGAAGCATTCAATGATCCTCTAGACATAGGTACTTACATGTGTGTTCTTCTGTTTCTACCAAAATGGAACCAACTATGAGCAGATCTCTGCTCATAGTTACCCGAGGAACTCACTAAGTCCTTCCATAGCTGAAGAACAAAGAATCAAAACAGGTCATTTGATTCCTCTTTGTGTGTTTTCCAATGTTGCACAAAACTGTCCCAAAAATGAAATGTATATCCCTGGCTTTATAGTGTCCACTCAACAGCTGCCCATTCTGATGTCCTACCTGTGTCTTTTGAAAGTGTCCTACTTAATGGCTCAAGCAGCAAACTTCTGCTTTGGTTTAATTTATAAAAAAGTCTCTCTACTGGCAAGTTTCAACACTTTCTCCTACCAGACAGCCAATAAGCCCGATGTCGTCTTTCTTTTCTCTGCTGCTAGGAACTTCAGTTCAAACAAACTGCAGAATAGATTTTGGTAATCAAATCATCTTGGGTAAGTGATAACACTGGATTTCTTTTTTTTAATGATTATTTTATCTTTTTGAGAATTTCACATTTACATTTCTTCTGACTGTCCTCCCCCTCCAACTATTCCCCTCACTCCCTTTCAAAATTCATGATCTTTTCTTATTTAGTTGTTAATGTTTTACGCATACACCAATACATATAGTCTAACATATGTCTATAGTCTGCTGAGGCCATTCAGTGTTGCTCATATATTTATCTGGTTGAGGCTGACTGGTTGGGACAGGATAACTCATCAGAGGCTTATCCCTGGAGAACACTGTTTTATCCTTTCTCAAGAGCCAGTAATTATCTGCAGCTCTTCTTCAAGGGGTGGGAACTTGTATGATTTTCCACATCCACTTTAGTATGTGAACTGATGTTGTTATTGTGCTGGTATTCTGTAATATTTAATGCATAAAATGATAAGTAAAAACAAATTGTGATGATTGCCCTTCGCAATGGGTACTAAGGGCACCATTTCTGAATCCAGAAAGTTGGAGAGCCCCTGGGGATGCAGAGAACTGAGCAGGGGAACTGCTCTCTTTAAACAATGCTGGAGAAATTGAAAGGACCTGGAGGAAGTTGTTTAGGGAGCAAATAAAATGCCACTGAAAGAAAAGCAAGTGGTATACAGACAGGAAAGGTACAGACCAGATAGACTTAACATCCCGGAAAAGCCCTCAGAAGGTCTGGAGGCAGAGCAGAGAATCAGCAATGGTTATGCACTCTCCCTCTTTGGATGTACGCAGCTTGTTTTCTAGCAGGGGCCCATCAAGATACCTCTAGGCTCTTCCACAGCATCCCCTGCAAATGTATAATGTGTCCTACACTCTTCCTTAAACTGATCTCTCCTTTTTGCTGATAAGGTTGTCTGAATTTTGTGCCTGCATTTAGGCTTCTCCAGAGCTAAATGTGAGCAGCACATTGATGTATACCTCCTACTTCAAGGACCTTAGTTCAGTTCCCCTGAGAACTCTCCTGTAGTGTTCTTGTGGGCTCCAAAGCAGCCTCCAGGACTCAGTATTCAACAGGTCTGCTCATATCTAAATGAGGAATAAAACATCAGTCTGTGTGGACAGCCCTTATGCCTTCAAAGAAAGCTCTTCTGTGTCCCTCTTCCTTGGAGTCAAGAGCAAGAGCAGTCTCCAGAAAGGAAGAAGAAGCTTCTTCATTCCCATGGGTCTACAAGTTATTCTCCAATGCTAATCTTACACAGGGTAGCATGCTCACTGCAGCTTTGGCCGGTCTACTCTTCTCACTGGAAGTGTAGTCTCCTTGTGTATTTGAACTCTTCTAATTATGGGTAATTGCTCTGAAGCAGCTACTGCCTGGATCTCAAAGGCCCATCTGTAGGGCTATGTCCTTGGAATCAGATTCTGAGATTTGCATTTAGTATGTTGGAACAGAATTCAAACTTATGCCTCTGAGGAAAGAGAGGGAATGTAAAACCTCAGTGGAGTTGCAGCTAAATGTGGGTTTTGTCCAGTGCGACTCCCTGGAGCTGAGAGGACCCTTCAGAGCTTCCCAGACTAAGACAAGGAGCAGAACCCTGCATGAGTTTACTGTACCTTAGCAGGCAGGAGAAGTGAAGGGATGAGTAACTGTTCAATTCAGTAAAGAACTTCCACACTATTTTTAATTTTTTATGCTCAATGTGCCCTTCTCAATGGCAATTTGCCATGTCATTCTATCCAATATGTTATTATTATAGGAAATGAGAAATGCCAACCCAGCTGACTCAAACCCCAGTGACTGAAATCGAAAAGTTCTGAAAAGCGACACCACAATCACTACTGTTAGTCAAAGACCCTGCTCTCTGTATCCCTAGGAACATCATTCAACCTAGTGCCTTCCACCACCAAGAGCATCCCCCCAACCCATCACGGAGGCTTTGAATGTATTGCCTCTGCTTTCTCTAATTAGACCGTTGGAGACCTAAACAAATAACACAGTCACTTGTAACTTAGAGTCGAAACTGGCTCTCAAAGGGCACTATTGTATTTCCTGACAAGATTTGCTCATTACTCTCTGGAAAAAAAAATCTACATTTTGTTTGCCTTGTCTGCATTGGCACAAATACCACAGAAACACACTGAAATGCAAGTATTAGTTCCCACAGCACTTCTAACACAAATGTGTCTTAAGGAACTGAGTTACTGATATGATTTCGAGCAGTGATGCTTTACAAATAAATTGCAAAGTGGATTCAGATCAGGGATTACTGTTTGATTTCGGGCACCCCCTCCTTCTCTCTTTGCGTTTGTATCTCTATCTACAGAAGCACTGGGAAGAAGTGGCTGGAAAACGGATACCTGTTCTGTGCAAGAGAAGAGGTTGTGCACAGGATGAAATGCATCCAACAACGTAAAAGCTGTTCAGAATTCTAGTGGATAGCAAATTGAATCCCATGTCTACCTCAAGGATAGCTTCAGATGACAGCAGGGTTCTCAGCCTGAAAAGGCATTTGTATTCCACGTGGTGTTTACGTTGAGGTTTCTGGGAACACTTATAAAACATTTTGCTTTAATCTTTCTGTGAGGGAGCCCACAGGTGAGACGTTTGTAACAATTGAATATCCAGGCAATTGAACAGGTTCAGGCCCACCTGTGCAGTGACTGGCGGCACATGCTCACACAGGGGTCCCTCCCTCTGCCTGCTGCTGTTCACCGTCACAGGACAATGGGTTGTAGCACTCAGTGGTTGTGAGCCTCTGGTCAGCAACATGTGTAGATTCCCCTTCAGAGTGTGTTAAGAAGTATGGATGATGTTTGTGAGACACAAACCAACATTTAAGTGGTTGTTAATAGAAGAATATACCTCCACCTATAATGCACACACACACACACACACACACACACTCACACACACACACGGGCTCACACACACACACACTCACACACACACACTCACACACACACACACTCACACACACACACACACACTCACACACACACACAC
>CM053752.1:7411272-7502641 GCA_028658305.1 Pachyuromys duprasi | reverse complement strand
CACACACACACTCACACACACACACTCACACACACATACACACTCACACACACACACACACACACTCACACACACACACACTCACACACACACACACTCACACACACACTCACACACACACACACACACACTCACACACACACACACACGCACGCACGCACGCACGCACGCACGCGAGTATATGACACAGGGTTATCAGGGCATGGTACAAGTGAATCAGCTATGGAAATTTTAGCTGAGAAAAAGGCATTAAGGGGACCTGAATGACATTTTCTTGGAAAAATAAAGGCAGGAAGTGAAATAAAGAATGAACGGTGTGTTTTTCCCCCATATTTTCTTATTTCCAGAAGTGTTTACTTCAATAGCATTCTAGATCATGACCATTTTGATTATTTACTTGTGGGAATTAAAATTTTAAATAGAAATACATCATACCAAGCTATGCATTATAAATATAAATGATTTTAAAAATAATTTTCCATTAGTGTGTCCTAAAAAGTAATAATAGCTGTATAGTCTCCAGTATTAATTATGCTTGGGTGAACAAAACTCTCTTCTACCTCAGATTAAATAAACTGACCACTATTCCTTTCTCTAACCATCAGCAAAATGAAGGAGGGTACAGTTCATTGTCCCCTTGACAGGTATTTAAAGTGAAAAACACCATCACACTAACCTTACACCTTTCCCTTCCAGGAAGCCTTCCAGTGTCTCACAGGTCAATCACCACCATCTGGCCCAGGAGGTGATTAACAGCTTTCTTCCAGTCACACCAAGCCAGCCTTAGCATCTACTGCATACAATCAGGGGTAGAAATCTCTTACAGAATTGAACTTGGCCTGAATGGCACTACATACACTCAGAACACACTCTGTAAGAGTCTAAGAACCATCACCATAGTTCTAATCTCAGGAAGTTCTACAAAGCTGTCAGTTGCTGCTTGTAAACTCTGCAGCTTGAAACAGAAAACAAACCAAACAAACAAGCATGTATTTCCCTGTCAGTTGGATGCAAAGCTTGGCTGAAACCATATGAGCTTATCCCTCTCACTGATATTAAAAATGAGCTATTGATTTTCCTCACACGGCAGTGTCTGCTGAGGAAAACTAGCAGAGAGGTACTTCCAACACAAAGTAGGCCAAGGTTATCTTGCTATAAAAATGAAATGTTGGGAAAGTTTTGACAACATGTTGAACTAATTAAAAAGTACCAAGAATCACAAAGCAAGTTCCCATTATGTGAAACATTTAAGGGTTTCTGCCCCAAAACTCAGGTTATTCTGTCCATGGATGGTATCTTTTAAAGTATAGTCTTTCAGAAAAAAAATCATCAAAAATGGCTGGGTCATTTTAGAGGCAAGAAAGAAGACTCATTAGGAGGAAACAGGATCACAATGCAAGAAAAACAAAAGAGAAGAGTGAGTAGGCAGAAACTTTTGTCTAAAAAATGTCACAATAAGAGGCTAGTAATTATCATTCTCTGTATTGAAATCTGGAAACTAAGTCTCCAGAAACTAAGTTCTTTAGGAATCCGTTAAAACTGAGATATCTTAATGTTTCCAATAACAGCTGTACGCCAGGAGAAATAAAAAGGCTGTTCTCTCCTGAAGACATAAGCACTGTTTGCTTTTGATTTCTCAGATCACAATGTTTACAACCACACATCTGTTAGCAGTTCTTCCAAACAGGTTCGTATTATTAACTGGTGTGGGTGTAGCATATCAACCTAAAGTGGATCAAACAACTTCTAGTTCAAATTCCAGGAAGGCAAGTCACAATACTGATTAGTTTCTCTCTTATCTAGCTCTTGAGATCTATCTTAAAAGCTCTATCTTATTGTGTTATGAAGAACCAACCATGTTCAGAAATTGTTATTTAACTGGATACATGCAATACATAGAAGTAAGTTTATAAATGCTTTGTTCTGGCATCATTAGTTGCAGTAGCTAACTTGTTCAACCCATTACCATTGCTTTAACCTCTCTGGTCTTAATAGTCATAAATGAGGGCATGACAGCCAAGTAAGCAAGAGCATCAATTCTTGTTTCAGAATTAAACCCTGCGGGGTTTTAATTCTGCTTTTATTTACTGTTGGTTCTTCGTTGTCAAGACAAAATTCCTGAGGAAATTATTTTAATGTGGGAGAAAAATGATTTGGCTCATAGTTTCAGAGGCTAAACTCAGCCTAATTAAGCACATTATTTCTGGGTGTGTCAGGAAGTTTTCTATCTTGATGTGACAGAATGCCCGACAAGACAACACACATGGGTTTACACTCATGTGAAGATGCATGTGGAATCCATCATACCTGGGCGGGCATGGCAGAGGGAACATGAGATTGCTTTGATTCCATAGTTGGGAAGCAAAGATGAGTTCTGCACAATGCTTGCTTTTGATTCTGTCCAGGACCCCAGCCCGTGGAGTGGAACTGCCCATGTTTACAGTGGGTCTGCCCACCTCAGTTAAATCTCTCTGGAGATGCCCTCATGGACACATCAATAGGTTCGTTTCCTACTTCATTTGCAATCCTACCATGTTGACAACCAACCTTAACTATCGCACTGTGCTATCATGGGGTAGAACATGATATCAATGTGTCAGGTAGGAGAGAGGGGATATCATTTAAACAAATCCTTCCATGTCTTGCCACCTCCTCCGTCCTTGACTCTCTATCACTCTGATGCCATCAGTACATGCATCCATACACGAAGCCAGTGTCCTCATGTTCTAGTCTCAAATTCTCACTTCTCAGCACTCTTTGCTACATTGCAGACCATGCATTTAATTCATGAATCTTTAGAAGAGGCACCAACTGCAGCATCCACTTATTGACTGTGCTTTATCATTAATGTTTTATCTAACTGTGCTTCAGTTTTACCATCTGTAAAGTAAACAGTGTTAGCACTGGTGTGAGGAATAGATTTTAATTAGCTTTTTAGTATATATGAATACCTTAGAAAGTAAAATTAAGTATCTACTATACCAATTGTAGTTACTATAATTATCCCTGTTTGTCTTGCCTGTTTGTTTGTTTATTTATTTGAGAGATGGTCTTTATGTAGCCCATACTGGCACCAAATTCCCTATGTGGCCAATGGTGACCCTCAACTCTTGATCTTTCTCCTTCTACCTCCTGAGTGTTATGGTCACACGTTTGACTGTGCCCAGTTTATGCAGTGCTGAGATCAAAGCTCAATCCCAGCTCATGAAAACCAAGCACTCTACCAACTAAGCAACACCTCCAGTGCTTTCAAGATAATTTTAATCCAGAAAGTAATCCATTTTTTTTCACGAGCAAAAATCATCATAAAAGACAGAGGGATGACAAACCCAAAATGCAGTCTATTAATTTGTCACCTGTTGGCTAATTTCAATCCGGTCCAGTTTTTAGTTTCCATTTAATTAGCCTTGATATCTCTGTACCCCATGTAGGGCAAGAAGTTACAATGTATTTATGTTGTTGTGTGTATTTTGGAATGCCCACCTTATGGCACTCCGAGCATGGTTGTGAGGCATTTGTATAACTGGCTTACCTGTTTTCTGTTTTTCTCAAGTTTACAGCCCACTCCTGAGTAAGACAGCCAACTGCCTGTCACCTGATTCATCATCTTCCACGTCAGATCATTATGGTTCTGGGCCTGACTTTACAGAGCCGCCATCTTAGTGCAAATGACATGATCTTTCATCTCCAGTCTACATTCCCTCTATGCTCTTTATGTGTGTGTGTGGTATTTGCAATTCTAGCTGTGATTATCAGACGTTACTACTCTCTCAGCTCTCCTAACTGAATTCCACACAGCAAGGGAGAGCTTCTCTTCCATCCTAAATTCTCTCTCTTCTCCCTACTTTCCCCACAGTGTCCTATTCATTTCTTCCATGCTCTAAATTGTGTCCCTTCCAACGTGCATGTGATAAAATACTAACCACCCATGTAATCATACATGACTTTTAGGAGGTCATGAGGGAGTGGCCTTCATCATGGACTTGGAGTCCTAACAGGAGCAAACCAGACACCTTGCTGCCTTCCTTTACTGCATGAAGAGGTGGAGAGGAGGAAGTCTCCTGCAAACCGAAAGAGCCCTAACCAGAACCTAAACTTTGCTAAACACTTGACCTTGGTTTCCTAGCTTCAGAAGTCATTCTTGTCACTTAAAGCATTACTTTATGGTACTTTTCAGTGACAAAACAAGCTGACATAGTTTCCTGTACCATATTTCTCACAATCCATATTTATCTTATTTATGTGTACAGTCCCATAAAGGCTAGGACTCTGTCATCTGTCACTAGCGCACAGAGTAGATTCTGGTGACTCTTTTCTCTCTCTCTCTCTTTCTTTCTTTCTTTCCTCTGCACCTTAAAATTTTTATTAATTACAGTTTATCTACTTTGTATCCTCCCTGTAGCTCCTTCTCTCTTCCCCTCCCAATTTCACCTCCCTCTTTCTCCTCCATCCATGTCCCTCCCCAGTCCACTGATAGGGGAGGGCCTCCTCTCCTTCCTTCTGATCCTAGTCTATCAGGTCTCATCAGGAGTGGCTGCATTGCCTTCCTCTGTGGCTTGGCAAGGCTGCTTCCCCCTCAGGGGGAGGTGATCAAAGAGCAGGCCAATCATTTCATGTCAGAGACAGTCCCTGTTCCTATTACTAGGAAGCCCACTTGGACACTGAGCTGCTATGGGCTTCATCTGTACAGGTGTTCTAGGTTATCTCCACAGATGGTCCTTGGTTAGAGTATCAGTCTCAGAAAAGACCCCTGTGCTCAGAAGTTTTGGTTCTGTTTATCTCCTTGTGGAGCTCCTGTCCTTTCCAGGTCTTACTATCTCCCATTTCTTTCATAAGATTCCCTGCACTCTGCTCAAAGTTTGGCTATAAGACTCAGCATCTGCTCTGAAACCCTTCAGGGCAGAGTCTTTCAGAGGCCCTCTGTGGTAGGCTCCTGTCCTGTTTCTTGTTTTCTTCCTCTTCTGATGTCTATCCTCTTTGCCCCTCTGAATGAGGATTGAGCATCTTACCCAGAGTCCTCCTTCTTGGTTAGCTTCTTTAGGTGTACAGATTTTAGTATGTTTATCCTACATTATATGTCTAATATCCACTTATGAGTGAATATATATCCTGTGTGTCTTTCTGCTTCTGCGATACCTCACTCAGGATGATCTTTTCTAGTTCCCACCATCTGCTGCAAATTTTATGATTTCCTTGTTTTTAATTTCTGAGTAGTGTTCCATTTTATTTATTTTTTGAGACAGGGTTTCTCTGTATAATTGGCTCTATAGACTAGTCTGGCCTAGAACCTCCAAGTGCTGGGATTAAAGCAATGCACCACCAGAATATCTTCTGGTGGCTTTTGAATCCACAGCCAGTGCTGTATAAATGACATTGTTTTCCTAGATATGACACTTTACCTTTAAGGAATGTTAATGTTGGGTAATATTATTGTGTTTTACTAGGAATTAAACTTACAGTTTATTGATTAAGTTATAGATGCTATTCAATTTTGTTTTTCTCTGAGACAGGTATCTTATTATATAGCCCTGGCAGGCCTAGGACTTGTCATGTAGATAAGGCTGGTCTAGAACTCACAAAGGTCTGCCTCCATGTGCTAGGACTAAAGGATACCCTAGTTGTCTAGCTCATTTTTTAAAAATATAGGCAAGTTAATTTTTGTCAGTTTGGCTCCAGAGTCAGCTGGAAAGATGAAACCTCAAATAAGGAATTCCCTCCATCAGAGTAGTGTGTAAGCCTGTATGCGGGAAGACATTGATTAATGGCTGATATAGGAGAAACCAGCCCACTGTGGGTGATAGCAGCCCTGAGAAAATGGTCCTGGGTTGTATGCGAAAACAAGCAAGGAGAGCTGGACAGTAAGCAGTGTTCCTTCATGCTTGCTGTCTCTGCCCCTGCTCAAGTTCCTGCCCTGACTTCCCTCAACACTGTGACTAAGACATTCTCTCACTTTAGGTCATTTGTTTATCACCGTGGTAGAAAGAAAACTCTGACACAAAGGAAAGGAATCCATAGAGTACTAGTTGCATATTCTTTATTTTTAAATAAAATCTATTATTCTAATAAAACCACAAACAAAAAAAAATGTCCCACAGGTAGTTTTTGAAAGCCACTCAAACACTTGCCCAGTCCAAACTCTGTGAGTCTCAGTGAATTTTGTATGGTGAGAATAAAGTTGTGGGGTCTGCTTAGGGCTTTATACTTTCACTATCAGTTACATTTTTATTCATTATCTATACACACATGCACAAATGATGATGCAATTGAAACTAGAAAAATAGCTTTCTACCTTCTTTTATGACTTAGGCTTCCGTTTGCCTACATTCTGTCCTTTTGCATTACCTAATATTACCCACTCTTTGCCTTCTATTAAAATGCTACATTGTTTGTGAGTGAGCACACATACACATTACAGATACCCATATGAGGACGAACATGCTTTTTTTTTCTGAATTTGGGTGAGTTTCCTGAATATTTTATTTAAAAATGTATTCCAAGATGAAGAATTTTTTGTGATTCACAGTGCTTGTGGCCATTATATTATAGCAGAACTTGAAATCTGGCAACATCTGGCTTTTGAATTTCATTCTTGAATTCATACTAGACTACATAGTTCTAGAAGACTAATGAGAATGGCCAATCAATTTGTCTATTTCCTTCAAAAAATGAGGATGGAGACATAGTGGGAAAATGAAATCAAGGACTCTGAATCATATTTTTGGAGTGATGAATGAACAAACACACACATACATTCACCCACATACACACAAACACACACACACACACATCTTCAACGCTATTTAAGAACTACTTTACTAAGGTTTGTGGAGCTATCTGGGGCAAAAGATATTCACCCCACACAGTCTGTAAGAAGAATTCACAAAGTGCAGCGGCAAAGATGGATTCGCATATCTAGATCTAGTTTCCGACAACACAGAGACTCAGCCACAAGCTAGAGTGGCAAACACTGCAGGGAAGGGCATTCTGGCTCTGCCAGTTTGACCTCTGAGGTAGCAATTGCCATTCAAGAGAGGAACAGGAAATGGTTCTAATAGCTATTTCTTCCAAAGACTCCAGGGATGGTATGGACTTAATGTGACATGTAAAGAACAGAGTGTGGGCTTGTGGTTTAATCTAGGCTGGTGTACTGAGCACAACACAATGTGTTGGTGTACACACAACACATTCACAGTGCATAGCATTAATCTTTGCTAGGATTCTTGTCCTCAGTATGAGAAGAAAGTTCTTCATTTAATGCTCCTACTGACATTCTATCACACACATTTCACACAGTGCTCTAGAGTGTACACTGATTTCTCTCAGCAAGCAGACAACGCTATCTCCAGTTGATAACCCCTCACAGAGGGAAAATCAGCTTTTTTCAAAAGGGCCTCACTGGGTATACAATCCACACTTCAGGACATCCCCTACACCCAGCAGTAAATGGTCAACACAAAACAAGCTTAATGGTAATTTCAAAGGTTTTATTCATTTTATAATGCTTTGTCTGGGTATTTTTAAACCTTACATGCCTTTTGCTTATATATTATGGTTTTTAATTTTTGTTCTAATGATATTTCTCTGGGTGTGAATGTGCATGCGGTTTGTTGTTGTTGAGTTTTTCTGTTATGTTTTGTTTTTTGTTTTGAGGTGATTTTTTTTGTACTTTTTCTTTGGTCTTTTCTCCCCTGTTGATTTCATCCTATTCTGATTTGTTTGTTCTTATTTTTATTTTATTTTATCTTATTTTATTATTTTTAGATGCTTGTTTGTTTTCTAATGAGAGAGAGAAAAAAGGGGGTATGGCTGTGGGTGGGTATGGAGGATCTATGAGGAGTTAAGAATATATTTATGAAAAATTATTTTCAATAAATAAATATTAAGTAGATGCCCCCAATGAAATAAATAAATAAATAAGTATTCCAGTTTAGCAGTGAGTGCTCTACAGTCTCTTATTCCGTGTGCATTGGCAGTTGTGGGTGTCCGTGTTAACTGCCATCTACCACAGAAAGAAGTTTCTCTTATGAGCTTGTATAAGGCACTATGGATACAGTGATAAATCATCTGGTGTAGGTTTAACGCTATGTCCATTGAGCATAAAAACAGTAAGTTTCCACTAGTGCTTGTATGGTCACAGATTCTTGATCCCAATTATTTTTGGAGCCTTAAATTCAAGCAGAATGAGGTTGGGTATTCCCATAACTTTCATGCCACCACTGCACTAGTGAGTGTGTCTGGCCATCTTAATCATTATTGTGGTTCAGAGGATTCATGGCCAGGTAGGATTAGTGATTACTTTTCTCCTTTGGTAGTGTGCACAGCACCTTACAGCACTATGAGAGCTAAGTAGTAGAAATGAAGCTTCCAGGTGAATACCAGCTTAATTTTCCCATGTTCTATGACTCAGTATGTCTTCAGCAGTAGGGTCTTGCCACCACGTTCCGGAGAACAAGAGTAATAAATGTTTGGGGTCTATGGGACTCCACTGACCAGCCAATCCAAAGGTTTTTATCCCATTCCTGAAACTGGGCTTTTAATTTGATAGCTTATGGTATTGAGGAAGGGTAGTATTGCCCTACTATCAGATAACTGTATTAAAACTCTTATGAGTGTATATGTAAATATTATAGGAATTTTTATGGTGGTCCATTACGTATGGCTTTCTCACGGCTCAGAGAGCATCATGGAAGAGGGGGCAGAAAGACTGTAAGAGTAGGAGGTACAGGATGACTATAACAAAGTGTTGCTTTTTGAACGCAGAAGGGCGGTTTCAGGTAAAAATTGCAGCATTTGTGACAGCGAGCATAACACTGCTACAAGCTCAAGCCAGGCAAGATGTCAGCATTGGAATGATAGGTCCCCATCTCTAGCTGAGGAGCTCCTGCAGTTGGTAATGTTAGGGAGAGGGAGAGTAAGTTTTCTGTAAGGGTGTGCTCTCTGCTAGGCCAACCATAGTCTAGTTGATGGGTCCACAAACAAGGGTTGATGGGTGGCACAAAAGTGGATCCTAGGGATTAAAACAAAAAAGAGCACGAATTTGGGGGTGGTCTAGGGAGGTAGGAGTAAACCTAGGAGAAATTAGGGATGAATAATGGGGGCTGTTTTTAAAATACAGTGTATGAAATTCTGAAAGGATTAATTTTTTAAATGAAACCAAAAGGTACTTGGTTTCAAATCCAAAGAGAACTATCACAGCACCTGTGAAATAAAGAAATGGGAAAAATAAATTCTTCATTTTCTCAATGTTCTATTAGAAACAACCATTTAGTTAAACCATTTAGAAAGTTAAATATCTGAGAGTCTTAATGAGAAATACATGTTGAGACCAAGACTTCATCTCCAGAATTACTTTTTTAATTTTGCAGGGTCAATTTTAGAATACCCAAATGACTCGTAATTACAGATTGCTCTAGGCTTTCCTTTACAAATCAGAAGTAATTATTAAGACAACTTGACCTCTCAGTGTCACCATAGTTTTTATGCTTTGACTGAAACATCAGAGTATCAACTGACTTTTCAGATCCATAAATGTGATCATATTTCTGTAGCAAGAATTGCATCTTTTGCCCAATCTATATCGTTTTCTGACATTCCAATATGTGCAGAAAACTTTGGTATGGCCCTAATTCAAGTTTATTTTTATAAGTCTGAAAACTGCTTGAAGAAAAAAATCACCTACAAGAGCAGAAGCAAGCAGGTATGACACATTTATAACAAAGTCTTTGGCAGTGAAAGAGAATAAAACTTTGAGTACTACCTATTGGCTGTCACTCAAGGACATCTACAGGCCAGATTCATGTCTAGAACGAGAGAAAAACATAATGAAAAACACTGAAAATGTTGGTGTCCAAACAAGTGTTGCCTGAGGACCCTTCTGACAACTTGTAACACAAGAAGCAGACAGGTATTCTCTCCTCCAATCCTCTTCCCATTGACCTACTTTGGGACCTTCAGGTTTTGGTAATGATCTGTTGGAGATCAATGGCAGAGCCTACTGGAAGACTGGCACCCAAGGCTTCCCTCAAAAGCTAACAGAGCAGTAGCACATAGTAAGTATAGTTGTCCATTTTAACAGACACCCCTTGGGTCTCAGACAAATGGTTGGTGAACATTGTAAAAGCAGGGTGCAAGTGGGCTCCAGACACAGTGAAATTAATTTATAATAAAATCAATTATTATAAAATAAAAACAAAGAAGTTATGTCTAATGAATAAATAATCTCATGTCTGCTCACAGTTTAGATATGTTTTGGAACTTCAGATTAAACTTTGTCCTGTGTTAGTATCTGTTAGTTGAGTGCTGGGGATACTCCCATGAGCTGGTACACATTGGTCATTTTTATAATGTAGTGATATACTTTCAATATTATGTTAAGTATATATTAAATATATAAATAAAATTAAAATTATATTATGATAATATATTATATAGCAGTATCTATATCCATTGCTAATATAATTCTAATGTCTGTGAAATTGCCTAGTTTCTGTTCCTTCTTCTATTGCTGCAGGGATTTTTTTTTTTTTTACAATGACCATCCAGATGCCACTGAGTCTGGAAGAAAGATCCCCTAACACTGCAACTAACTAAATCGTATTTAGTTACAGAAGTGAAAAGAAAATGTACACAAGGCTAAAGCAGTCAAGTACTACATCTTTGGTCATCTGTGAAGTAAATTAGTCAAGTCAACACATTCACTTTTTTAAATTGATTATTGTGATGGCTAATCTTGGTTGTCAACTTGACTACATCTGGGACAAATAAAACTGAAGCAGCTGGCACACAGATGAGGAGTGTTTGATTGGTTCGTTTGAGGTAGGAAGGCCCAGCCTAACTCTGGGCCTCATCTTCTGGTGGCAGCCAACATAAAAGGACACAGAAGAAGGAAGCTTTGCTCTTAGCCTCCTTGCCCTCACTCTCACAGGAAAGCTAATCTATTCTGCTGCTGAGGCATTCCTTTGCTGATATTGGAACTGACTTTTTCAGGATTCCAATGTATTTTGAAGACCAGCAGTCTCTAGGGCTTCCCGTAGGACTCCAGCACCAGAATGGGGCTGTTGAGATGTTGTTCTGAACTAAACACCTACAGGATTGTTAGTCTGTCAGGAGAAAGCCATTGTCGGACTACTTAGACCATAGTCTAGTAAATCCTGTGTGTGTGTGTTCATTCTGTCAATTCTATTATTTATAGAAGTGTATAGAAAAATACACTTACCAAAGGAAAAGTAAGGTAACCTATTTCCTATATGGACAAGTTATATGTATATAAACCAGAATGAAAAAGTTTCTGAAAAATATTAAGAATATCCCATGTTTTTTTAAAAATTAAATATAAAATAAAATATGGACACACGGGCACATGTACAAAAATTGTATTTTTTGCTTTCATGTGCATGTCTAAGTGTACTTTGGCGCTGTGTATTATAATGAGTGTTTTGGTTCATAGGCTTTATTGTCAGTATTGGCTTCTTGATAAACTGCATCTGACTTTGCAAAATATTTGTACTAGAGGATACCGTTGGTTTGGGGGTTTGGGCTTGCTTTTGTCTTGTTTTGGTTTTGATAGATGGTCCTGGGTCAATGGAAATCTATCCCATGAACCTAGTTAGGACTTTTAGAATTCTCAAGAAGGTTACAGAAGAGATGGAGGTCAGACGCTTGTAGAAGAAATTGCCTTAGACATTTAAAAGACAGCAAAAGCTTGGTTCTGGCCACTTACAGATGAAAAATCTAAAATTATAATGGGCAAGAAGACAAGAGCTGAATATAGTTACAGTAGCCAAAATCACAAGTTGAGGTCCATCCAGAATTTGGGACTCTTCCCTCTTGCTCCATGGGGAAATAAATACCCTGTTCCCCAGGTCTCATCTGCTAGGTGATTTAAAAAGTCGTCTTGACCTTGAGCCAAAAATGAACATAGAGTGAAAGGCTCGTTTTAAATAGTCTAAGCTTTTATGTTGTTTCAGGGTGCTGTGCTTGCAAAGCAGAATTGGTGAGGTCTAGGTGTATCTAGCATGGAGAGATACTTTTGTTTTCTGAGCCTCAGAAGGAAATAAGGAGAAAGTGATGTGTGGACAGGGAAATGGGTGCTTGCAGCGGGTTGGTTTACACCATAGTTGACATAGCATAATCATGAAACATTTCAATGTCTCATAGACATTTTACCTTATAATTTTATGTCATAATACATTAGTTAATAAGCCAAGTCTGGTGGTGCACTTTTAAACTCAGCACAAAGACAGAAGATCAATGTGAATTTGGAGCCATCCTGATCTATAGAGCAGTTCCAGCAAAGCCAGGGCTACATAGGGAGACCCTGTCCCCCCCCCCAAAAAAAACCAACAAAACAAACAAAAACCAGCCAACCAGACAAGCAAACCAAAACATTGGTTAATATCAATGAGTACTACCAAAGTCATTCTATTACTTAGTAATTATTGGTCTTGTCTGATATTTTCCTTTTCTGAGACTGGGTTTCCTAGTTGTAAAATGGACAAAATAGCTGCTTCTAGACACTTAAAAGACTTGTGATAATCAAAGGACAGCATGTTCAATAAGCTCTGTATATATCTGGAGCATCAGGTCATCTCCACACACAAACATAAAAGTCCATGAACTTCTCATAAAGAAGTGAAATATGAAAACAGTGAACAAAGTAAATGAGGAAGGAAATAATAGGCTAGCCTGGGCTACAGAGTGAGACCTTGTTTTAACAACTAAAAACCAAAAGAATGAGGGTGTGCTTCAGCCTGATTCTTGAGATCCAGTTCTGGGCAGATGGGCTTCATTTAAGAATAAACTAAATAAAAGATGAAGAGGAAAAAAACAACAACTATCAACTTGCCACAGATTTGTAACTCATTAAAATAACTATGGAGAAGGCTGTCCTATATCCTTGTTACTCTGCAAATGTGGCATGCTAAGGAAATTAATAACAATTAATCAAATAATGATTAATAAGTAGGGGTTGCAGGTATGAAGAAAGTTTAACCTACTTGAGCATAAAATTTTTGAGCTGCCCTCCAGGCCCTTTAGCAATATCATTTACATGCAAATAATTGACACTCAATTAGAAATCATTTTGATCTTTTCATTAGCAGTCTCAAAGGGCTGCTAGTAAGCAATGTTTTGTTTCACTAGTTCCAATTATTGTATTAATTAAAATTTTGTTGAATAAACAAGTTCAGCTCCAATTACTTAATTAATTAACCAATATAATAGAAACACGATAATGAAAAAGACAATTTCATGACTGAGACTGAAATGCCATATTCATTTCACAGGAAATATGAATTACTGTGGTATCAGTACAGTTGCATTTATTTTCTGATTTTGGTCCTTTAAATCTTAAATATTTTACATTTGGGGTCCTTAGCTTAACTAGCTCTGTCTGTAACATGGCTACCTTTGTCTTCAGCTTCCACATCCAAGCTATAAAAGAGGGTTCTTCAGGAGCTAGGATAACTCACCGATACAGGCTGCTCTGCATGAATGGTTCACAATGCAGAGAAGGGAAAGCATTAGAGCTTCCCAGTCCCAGTAGCTTTAAGATAAGATAAACTAAGGGTTCAGCTCACAGAGACTGAACTGCCAACCAGAGAGCATGCATGGGCTGGACCTAGGCCCCTACACGTGTGTAGCAGATGGGCAGTTTGTTCTTCATGTGGGTACCCAATTAATTGGAGCAGGGGTTGTCTCTGACTCTGCTGTCTGCCTCTGGATCCCTTTCTCACAGCTGGGCTTCCCTGTCTGACCTCAGTTGGAGAGGGCATGCTTAGTCCTGCTGCAACTTGATGTGCCAGGGTGGGTTGGTACCCATGGGGTCCTCTCCCTTCTCTGAGGGGGATAGAGGAGGGGGTCTGAGTGGGACCCAGAGGTGAGGAGAGAGGAGGCTGGCAAAAGATTTAAAGTGAAGAAATAAATTAATTAATGGGGGAAAAAAAGCTAAGGGAAGTTTGATAGATCTCCATAGCATTGTGTTAGTCTACTTAGCTTTCTAATTCTCTGTCAAGCTTTGAACCTGTGCCAGGCTTAGCAGGTACTGTCTTTAAGAGTGTTGGGAGTTCCTGCTGAGGACCTAGGGAGCTAGTGAGATTACTGAGCATGAAAATGTTCAGCTCTTTCTCAGCTTTTAAACAAAGCTGCTCATTAATGAAAGTGGTGAGAGCAGAGGCCTGTCCTCCTCAGAGAGCCATTGACTTCTCCGAGCAAACTCCCACTGGGATATTTGCCAAGTCATAGAGGGCAGACGGGACAGGAGAAAGGGATGCTCACTCATACACAGTGAGGGATCACTGGACGGGAAGTTGGCCATTCGAGTGACCCTATCAGTTTTTGGGGTCCACTCCTATCCGACCCACCCAACCCATACCGGCCCTTAGCCACGGGCTCCTCAGCTTTCATGCTCAGTAATCTCACTCGCCATGGCCAGGAGGGTCTCATTATTTGGCCTACTCCAAAGGAATCTGGGGCGGTAGAACAACAAAACTCACCTGGATTGTCTTTGGGATGTTTTAAGAGAAACAGCATATAAAGCACTGTGGACAATGGAAGCCTCGTGGAGGACAGAACCGAGGCCCCTTTCAACTTTGCTCTCCAGCACCATCGCATACCTGCCTTACCTCAGGGTTCTAACAAACGTTTGGCTACATAATAATAGGTAAATGATTGTTGCAGAAAAATTAAAAGGCTATAAATGTTTGTTATTAATAGCCTACAATTATTGCTGCAGGTATTATTAACCTTCTACCTTAGATGCCAATAGCAATAGGAATAAAAGACACAAACACCTGTTGTATTTTTAATGTGCCTGGGGCTGAGCAAAATAAACCTTGTAAGATACCTTATACCTCCCAGATCCACATCCCATGTCATTTTATTTAATCATTCCTATCTGGGCTCCTTCCCCTCCAACATCCCCATAAATACTTACTTGCTTACTATGCTTTCCACTTGGAGCTTTTTCCCTCCAGCTGGCCCTCAGTGTTATCTCCTCCCAGCCACGTGGTTCCTCTTAACAGTCGCATGTCCACTCTGCTTCTTTCCCTCTCATTCCTCTGCCATCTCTTCTCTCTCTCCTTCCATGACCCTTTTTGTCTTCCAAGCCAATGAACATGAGCTCAGCCTACCTCACTTCTTCCCTGTTCAGGTGAGTAGGCAACTTTATTTAGCCAATCAGGAATAATTTTGAAGGCAAGGTTATATAAACGTCATTTTGGTATACAGGAAGGTTTGCTGGTAGAACAGTAAGTATCTCGGTAGTGATGGTGGGGTCAGGCAACTAATATATGACTATAAAGCACCAGAGCATACTATAACAAATAATGCTAAAATCACTATAGAATGAAACTTGGACTGGCTGTATAGATCCATGAATAAAGGTACCTACTGCCAGGCCTGGGGACCCAAGTTTAGTCTCTAGGACCAACATGGTGAAAACACACACACACAGCAATAAAATGTAGTAATGATCAAAAGAAAGCCTGTACTTAGGTCTGATATACCAACTTGCTTTGTTCAATTTCTTTCCTTTGTCTTTTTCATAATTTCTGCTGTTTTGATAAGCAGGTTCTATGGAAAAAATTAAAGTTACCATAGTGTTAATTACTATATTTAATTGTAATCAAGATAAATGCACATTTCAAGGGACTTAAGACTGGCTTGCATGAAAGTCTAAATGTGCCAGTCTGAAATATAAAGGTACTTGGCTGAACTCTGAAGGCATAGAATCTGGTATTTCATTAACATTTCCCAGAAGCTTTCAAAATGTTATCCAGTGTTCAGGCAACTCTCCAAGTTTTCTACTATACCTAATTTAAAATCTGCCAAAGCCAATGGTCATTATTTAAGTTAGAAAATATGCATTAAGTTAGTTCAACATCATGGTTTTCAAGATTTCAAGCATCCAGTAATGGTGGCTTAGGTATTTGGAACCAATTCTGTCACCAAGAACAGGAAAAGACAGGCATGAGACAAAATTCATCCCCCTTAAGGGAAACCATCAGAAAGATGATGGAATGATGGGAAACATCTGCCAACCACTGGCAAGAGAAAGTGCTGCTTACTGTAATGGGAATAGTTTTGGCATGAGAATATGTGATGTTTCTGAGCCTGCTTGGAACATCTCAGAATTTTTGCCACATTAGAAGGGTAAGGGATGACCATCAGATTCCATAAACCCCTGGCATTTTGGATTCAGATCTTGTAATCAGATCCTCAAAGTTAGTATTCCAGGAATAAATAAAGTTGACAAGCTCCAAATTATCCTTTTAACCCAGAATCTTCCATTAGTAATTCCTGGTGACTAATGTCCCTCGATACTTGCAGAAGGGAACAAAGTTACACTACAGAGATTATTCTATTGCAATGATTATTTCTCAGGACTTGTTCTACCAACGTGCTGCATACAGCCAATGACAAGCAAAGCCCACATGGTGAGATGGTGTGGAGGAAGGCTGGACAGCCAGGCAACTAGGAACACAGAGGGGCTCCCCATGCCCCTTGAAACTTACTAGATCTCAAAATCACTGGAAAGACTTGAAAATTCATTTGATGACAACACAGTTACTAGTATTTTTCTGGATACACTCAGAGATATAAAAGTATATAGGTCATGATCTCTTTTCTTCATGGAATTGATGGTGCAGTCATGGAAAATATGAATGGGTCTTTTCTCTTGTATTTATTGTTTCATGTTAAGATGGAAAAATTCAGGAAACCAAGCAAAAGTAGCTCCTATCATCACTAACTGTCCAAGTGTGGATAAGAAGCATTCATTGAAACAATGACCCCTAAAATATTGAAATTTCCTCAAGAATCTCATGGTAGAAGAAATAAATGGCTGAAGCCTAGTGCCACCAGGGAGAAACTTGTTTCCTGGGAAGACATTTCACATAACGAAGACAACTTGGATCACAGAATAGAGGGTAGCTGAGGCCATGATGAGATTATGACCTTGGTGGGACTGCTTAGTTCTGAATAACTCTGAACCTTTCTGTAAATCTGAACCTCATATCAAGATTCAAAGACAGGCTCAAGGGTAACTGGACCTCTTTGTTCCTCTTTCCAATGTGAGCATATTAAGTAAATCTTTTCCTGCTTTTCCACAGAGAAAGAAAGAAAAAGAAAGGGAAGAAGGAAGAAAGGAAGAGAGGGAGGAAGAAAAAAGTATGGAAGGAAAGAAAGGACCCCCAGTGGCTCCTGTCAAAGTGGCAGATACTGGAGAGACGGCTCAGCAGGTAAGAGCACAGGCTGCTCTTCCAGAGGTCCTGAGCTCAATTCCCAGCACCCACACAGTGGCTCACAACCATCTATAGTGAGATCTGGTACCCTCTTCTGGGGAGCAGATGTACAGTCAGAACACTGTGAACATAACAAACAAAAAATGTTTAAAAGGTCTTAAAGGAAAGAGAGAAAGAAAGAAAGGAAGGAAAGAAGGAAGGAAGGAAGGAAGGAAGGAAGGAAGGAAAACTGACCAGAGTGAATATGCAAGATTAAGAGGCAATGACTAGAGGAAGTAGATGGTGACCTGAGCATTTCGTCATCTTCTAAAATGACATGACTCCTTGGCCTACAATGTTTATAAGTCCTGATTCTACCACAGGATGATGTCTAAGTAATAAGCTTACTAAAGACTGAGTGGAATGATCAAACAATTCAAAGATAGAAACAGAAATAAATTTAGCCCAATGTGAACTGAGATTTCAGGTTAGCATCCCGTTCAGGGTTCAGGGTCCCACAGCAAGGAGAGCATGTTTCCTTCTAACGCTAAGGTCTGGGTTGGTGGAAAGTCTTCAGTAAGCGAAAGGACAAAAGATAGCATGGAAGAAGGTGAGTTCGTTGAAGGCCCTGGAACAGACTCTGCTGGAAATACCACCTGAGGCTTCTACTACAGCATGAGTTCTTCCAGCTCACCCAAAAGCTTATGTCCCAGCAACTCAACATGTTTTGTCTCTGCTCTGAGGCTCTGCTACTTGGGGACCTCCCTAGAGTAGCACACTCGGCTACAAGTGAGAGTGAAACAAATGCTGTTACTTCTGTTCTCCATCTTGCTGTCCCAGTTTCTTGAAGGCTGCTTACTTATTCTGGAAGGCCCACAGAGAAAGGACAGGCTTTCTGTAGTTGAACAAGTATCAACTCAATTGCAACACCCTGTCCTCTGCCTTAGGAACATAGTCTCTCTCTTTCACTTTCTCGCTCACTCTCGATCTCTCTCTCTGTCCATCTTCTCTTCTCACTCTATCTTCACCTTTAACCCTAAGATGCACTGCCTTTATTGAGCTTCAATCCCCACTTCAATTCACTGAATGTTTTTTTACAGACCGGGGCAGAGAAAGAAGGAAGACTGCTTTAGACCAGCCTAGGTAAAGGATTGAAAAAGGGTCCTGTTGTTCTCTTTAATGGCAACTGTTTTCAACTTCATTTTAGACAGATCAGATAAAACAAGATTGTGTACAATACCCACTCAAATCTTAATTATGACTCCACACACTTGTGTGCTGACTTCTGACCACCCCTCATGCTTTTCCTGATCATTGCAGGTGATCCCAGAGACTTGTAACTTCCTACACCTGATTTAGTCTCTCAAGATGCTCACAAACCACAGCAACCCATGCTTGAAATCCATAATTTCCGTGGTTTGCCAAGTGCTCTGTCATTATTCCTGGATAAAAGCTGTGAAAACATTTGTCCTTTTCCATCTTGTTGCTTCCTGTTTATTTTCTGTTTAGAGAGCAGGTTCTGCTGGCTCAGCTTAGGGTGGTGTCAAACCCCATCTCCTCACCTCTTGGTCCAGGCTCCCAGATTTGGAAACAGGGTCCTATACAGCTATACCTGGCTCCCACTGCTTCTTTACATCTTTATCACAAATGATATTTTGTTGAAAGTTAACTGTCGGATTCAAGTTAATTGTTGGACTCATTTATAGAGCGCTTACGAGTGGATGAAAAATATATGCTTTTGTAGTTTATAGTCTCCTATGTAGTTTATAGTCTCCTATTAGTTTAGGAGCTGCTAAATGAATCTTATTTATTCATGTTACCAGGTACAGAATAAATGCCTGTGGAAAACCAGTACATGGCACCTCAATATATGAAGGACTGCTGGGGTAAAAGCAATAAAGAAACAGCGTAGGTCCTGCCTCTGCCCCTAACTCCTGACAGATATATGGGCACAAGAGGTGTTCTTGTTTCCTCCAGAAACAGCAAGACCAGCCGCTGGAGGCCACTTCACACTCCTTCTCCAGAGGTGATGTAAGAAATGGACGTTGACAAACATCACCAACATCACTCTGTGTGTTCACCTTTTTACTTGCAGCTGCCGACAGAGTCTGCTTCCACCTTGTCTTTTTTTTTTTTTTTTTTGAAACTGTGGAATTGGTGTCCCCTTTTGTGAGTTCTGGGTTTCATAGATAAAAGAATTTTTAAAATGGACTCAGAAGAAGCTTAAGGCCAATTTTATTTGAGAGAAAACAGGGAAGTCAAGCTGTGAGTCTCAGCAGCATCTAGAAGGAGGGAGATGCATGAGAGGAAAACCCATCATTCTGAGTTAGAGGCGTCTTTAAGCAACTGTTTTCAGGGGGAATTACAGAGAAAGAGAGGAGATATCCAGAGTATCAAATGCAAACAAGCTTAAGATTTTAGCTTATTTCTGAAGGGGGAAAAAAGGGATAGTTATGCTTTTTGGACAGGCCTACAACAGATCTGGAAGCAACTGAAGCAAGGGAAAGGCATTTGGGAGTATAGGTACATCATCTTATTAAGGGGTTAATTATTTCTCCTATTGGCAAGTGTGTCTTCAGGTGTATCAGTTTTTGGGTGAATTGCTCTTTTGGTCAGGTGGTTGACAGGTCCATTTGCATTAACTCTTAAGGGCAAGGAAAGGCTTCCTTGCTATTATGTCCTTCTCGGAAGCCTCAAATGTCATGTCTCTGCCCAGGGCCATAGGTAGAACTCAAATCCTATACCTTTGACAACAAAGAAGAGTGTTCAATGGTGAATTTAAAAGAATTAAAGAGGAAAAAGAAATGAAACTATAACTGTGAAATGCCACAGTTTACCAGGAAGATATAACTTTCCCTGAATGGGCCGCAACAAAGCTTAATAGATTATCTTTCCTCCCTTGCCTCTGGCATTTTAAATCTTTGTGACACTCCCCCTCCCCGTCATGGTCTTTCAAAATCTGGGGATAGCAATTTCAATATTTCCCCTCTTTAAAATTACCGTGCTGCTAGGGAAATGGGAGCTGGGGTCCAACACTGATCATGAGGGTGGGTTCCCATTCTCAATGGCCTACAAACCTGGCTAAGAGTTAACAACTAACAACTGATCTGACAACTTTTCTAAACATTTACTGTTGTTGGTTGACATTTCTGTGTAAGCTGGGATTCAAAGCAGTATCGAGGTGAACCACTCACTCTGGGTGTCTCCTTTGTAGAAATAAAAATGTATGTTAATAAACTGCTGGTTTTTTCATGTTAGCCTGCCTGTTGCCCCCTGTAATGAAGATTCAGTTCCTGTTGCCCCTAGCAGCACTGGAAGGGATTCCCATATTCTTCTAGGGGCATCCACTCAAGTGAAAATGGATTCTCAGCTTGATGCATAAAAGATCCAGGGGGATCCAGTATAGAGTATAGAGTATAGAGCTGAGTTAGAGCTTATTAAAGATACGTAAGTGAAGATCACAGGGAAAGGGGTTAAGAGACAGAGATTGTGGGGACAGTACATGTTTGGACATCTCCAAGAGACTGCCTGACTTTGTTGTCTTTGAAATGGGCATTTATAAGGGTTTGAAGCTATGATATTCAAATGATTGTCAAGTAGCCTAAATGAGTCTGCAAGAATATTCCTGGAAGGCTCTTGATGGAATGGCAGTGCTGGGGTGAGGTGAACATTACAGGGATACAGAAGGCAGGGTATCTTCACTGTGAAGGGCCTTATTTGAGAGTCCCAGAGACTGTCCCAGAAATAAAATGAGGACCTACCCAAGGTCACAAAAGTTCAGGCTATAAGCCTGTTACATTGTTATCTTAATATAAAATATCTACATAGGAAAGCAATTTCACCTCTGTGTCAACCTCCAAGTCAAATTGTTAATTGCACTGGAATTTGTGCTTCTCAGCTAATGAGAAGTATCAAGCAGACTCTGGAGTGAGGCAATTTTTTCCCTTTCTGATGTTTCCATATTTTTATCTGTATCTGTGTTTCTATCCCTAGTTAGAATCTATTTTTAATCTATACAACTATGACTCCTCTGCAATAGGACATCTGTGTCAGAGGGAAAAGAGCCTTCAACAAGATGGTCTAGGAAGGAAAGATTCCTTCATGGAAATAATGTACAGTGTAGTTTGAACACAGATCTTGAATGGAAAGAATAGCGAATAAATCTTAGGGGCAGCTGGCTGATACATCCTGCCCTAGTTTCAAAACACTTTGACCAACAACAGCTTAAGGACATGTCTTAGCCAGTATTCTATTGCTGTGAGCACTCACCATGACTAAGGAAACTCAGAAGTTGGGGGTGTGTCTTAGTCAGTGTTCTATTGTTGTGAGCAGACACAATGACCAAGGTTATTCTTGTAATAGAAAGCATTTACTTGGGGCTTGCGTACAGTATGAGAGGTGTAGTCCATTATCATGGTGACAAGTATGATGGACTGAAGGCAGACATGGTGCAGAAGAAATGGCATAGAGTTCTACATCCTGACCTACAGGCAACAGGAAGAGAGAACCACGCTGGGCCAGGCTTGAGCTTTTGAAACCTAAAAAGCTATTCCTAGTGACGCACTTCCCCAACACGACCCTACTTCCTAATCCTTCTCAAGTAGTTCCACTTCTAGATGATTAAGCATTCAAATTCATGAATCTATGGGAGCCATTCTTACTCCAACCACCACAGGAGAAAGGGGCTTGTTTAGCTTTTACTTCCAGGTCACAATCACCACTGAGAGAATTCGGGGCAGGAACTCAAGGCAGGAACTTTACACAAACACCATGGGGGAAGTGTAGCTTTCCTACACAGTCTAGGACCATCTGTTCAGGAAATGGCTGGCTCTTCATGCATAATAATTCAGTCAATAGCCACAGACATACCAGCAAGCCAATCTGACCTAAGCAATTCTTCAAAAGAATGTAACAAGCACCTATGCGGTATTTGCATTATAAGGAATACTATGAGTGATCTAAGAATGGCAGCATAAGCAGGAGGATATGCCCAGGCTATATGCAAATACAATGCCATTTTATAGAAGTTTGAGAATCTGCAGCTTTTGATATCTACGGGAGGTCCTAGAACTAAAGACACAGACGTATTGCCCATCCTGAGAAATGACTGAATAAAACAGAACTTATTATATTAGAAGTTTGCAGCCAGAACGTAAGAGACCTTCAATGTTATACTGGAAACGCTAATGAGTTGTTTAGTTTTTGTTTTGTGTAATGAGACATTTCATACCTAGTTAAGCTACAGCGAATCTTACCAATTGTGATCCAATCATTCATTTAATTAGCAAGTGCTTACTGTATGAGATGGAAACTTCATTATTCAAAGCAGGAGCCAAGGATTACAGGAGAGATAATCAATACACAAAGTCAACAAATAAAAATTATACTGAGAAAACTGTCTTAGAGGAAGCAAGTTGGGGTAATTTTGATAGATTTGGGGTTCATCAGACGCCTGAAGGGATTTCCAGGTTCTCCTGTCCCAGAATGAATAATTGAGCAGGGACACACAATTATAACTCAAACAGACGCAGTTTATTAAGACACACTACAGTTCTAAGGCAGGGTAAGTGAGCCAGAATAGGGGACGTTTCAGAAGCTCAACAGCAATGCTGTGCAAAAGATTGGTGTTTTTGTTTGTTTGTTTTCTGTTGTTGTTTTTATTTGCTCATTTGTTTGTTTTTTAGATCACATAGGATAGGTTTTGTATGTTGGAATGGGAGGCAATTTTGTCAGCCTCCTTCCTCTCTCTCTCTCTCTCTCTCTCTCTCTCTCTCTCTCTCTCTCTCTCTCTCTCTCTCTCTCTCTCTCTCTCTCAGTGTTACAGTAGCTTATGGTGAATCACAGGCAAGCTTCAGACAGTCTGGAGGTGCTGCTGCACTTGAGCCAGTGGCTCCAGTCATTTCTAGTCTTCAGTCAGCCTCAGCCTGGAGGCTTCCAGATTCCTTTACCAACAGGGTTTTTTTTTTTTCATATGTTCATGTTAATTTTACAGCCTCTATATAACATCTCTAGACCTCAACTCTCCACCTTCCTCTCCTACTTCAAGGATAATATGTAGAGGAAAAATACATAAGCAAATAAATATGCCAGTGAAGGAAAAAAATGGTGGGTTGGGAAGACAGAGGGTTGCTCAGGGCAAAAGGAGGCTGATGGGATGTGGATTTGAGGGGCTAGTTAGGAAAGATACTTACAATCAGTGGCATTTGAAATCAGCAGAAGTGAGGAGAAAGCCCTGATGTATTTGTAGGGTTAGGGGTTCCGGCCACAGAGGTGGGTACAGTGTTTACTTTAAGGTCTTGGAGGGAGCAAGAAGGATGCTGCTGAGCCGCCATGCACTGTGTAGGGGGCAGTTTACATAGATGGAAGCGACGGCCTGGGGGAGGTGACAGATGACAAGGTAGCGGTGAGAGCTAATCAGAGCTCCTAATGTCCCCTAATGGTATTGGATTTGCATAGGAGACAGCTTGTCCATCCATAGCTGATTGCTATAGATTCAGCCAAGGTCTAGGTGTCCATTTCCTGTTGTGGGTTGGCCAAGGACTTGTGACAGGACCTTAAGTGCTAGCAGTGGGTCATTAGCACACCCAGAGCAATGGGGTAGCCATTGATACGACCAGCTGTTTCAGAGGGGAAAGACAGCTCCGGTGTCGCTGGGTGCTTCTTTAAGTAAGGGCTGGATTATTCACCTGGGGAGAAAAATGAATTATTGAACAGCACTCACTATTCTTTCCTTGCATATATACTCCCTTGCAGCATTTCCTGCACAGGAGCCTGGACACTCCACCAGGTAGTATGCAGAGGGAATGTTCTTCTCATTTTAGAAGTCAACTCAGCAAGACAGATGATTGAATATTTACATAATTAGAAAGCATGGTATGAATTTAAATAAATCATTATAGATACTGTCTCCAGGGCCAGCTCCAAGCCTCTACCTACTTCCAAACGAATGCAAAGTGAAGAACAGTGCCAGGTTATGCATCGAGCCTGAGCTCCCACAGTCGCTCTGATCCTAGTCAATCACTCCAGCGATTTTAAATTAGAGAGAAACAGCATTTTGCAGGTACCCAATCCTATCATTTGATTAACATTTACAAACAAAAATGGGTTCTCACCATTCTCTGGTGAGGCGTGAAATATTTTCTTTTTCTCCATTTGGAGGCTGAAATTTTTTCAAGAGTCACTTTAAAGACTTTAAAAAAAATGATCACAATCACAAACACACACACACACACACACACACACACACACACACACACAAGACAGAAAACCGAACTTGGCTCTGAGCACTGGCTGAGGAGACAGTCCTCACCTGAACCCTCTAGGAAGTTGGTGTTCTAGCTACTGTGGAGAGAGAAACCTCATTTAAATTGCCGTTTCTTTTATTTTCAAAAGCCTGCTGACTGTAAAGCTGGAGAAGCCAGACCTCTCTTACTTTCCTGTGTAACTAGTGTGTCTCCTCATTAGGGCTCATATCAGGCTCATCAGAACGGAGTAATGCTTCATTTTGAAAGCTTCCGTCTCACCAGGTAGGATAGATACTTGTCAATAATAGAAAAATGTGTGTGTGTGTGAGTCCTTTGCTTCCGACTCTGCCCAGAAGTGTCATTCAGAGCAGCTTTTCCCCTTTTTTCTGGATGTCTTCCCTTGAGTACACAGGAAAATGGTTTTACTACACTGGGTCCTCACAGAAGGCTGGACTCACAAGTTTGCTTTAGAAAGAGCATATATCTGCAAAAGGTCATGAACTTTGGCCAGGTTGAGCTTTTGAACCCTCAGAAACAATATCCAAGCGTCTCAATAATTTTCCCAAGCGCCAGTCGCCATTGTTGCGGAGAAACTGAGTCTGGAAGCCTGACATGTCGTCTTCTGTTCAAGATGAAATAGGGGATCAAGCGAGTGTCAAGCCCCGCCCACTGCAGTGCTGGCTGTGACAGCATCATGGATGCCGTGACATAGGAATATAATGTCCCTACAAAATCATGTACGACGCTGTTTGCTATGCAGCTGTTCAGTAATTGTTAACTATTGTGATAGTCAATCAGCACTACCGACTTTACCGGAAACACATTTCTGGGCCTTTCTAAGAAGCCTTCAAAGTGATGTTTAACCAAGGAGGAGAGATACACTCCAAATGTGGGTGGCACTATCCCATAGGCTAGCGTCCTGGACAGAAAAAAGGAAGAAGCCAGCAGAGCACAGGCATTCTCTGCTTTGTGGCTGTGGGTGTAACGTGATCAGCATCTTACTCAATCCTTCCCTCTCCTGTGCTCCTGAGACCAGGAGCCAACAAACCCTTAAGTTGTGTCTGTCAGGTGTCTCCTCATGGTTACAGGAGGTCAGACTAACACGGAACAACAAGAACAAAGGCCATGTCTATTTGGTTTGTTGTTTCTAGGCAGGTAAATTACTATCCAGAGGAAACACTAGGGAAGCTCTGGAGAGAATACACGGAGCAGTGCATCTGATGACAATGGAAGTAACCTCAGAGGCTCCCATGGCTGACAGAGAGTGGGGTGGGGATGCAGAGAGGACGTTCATGTACCCTGTTTACCACCTGTATTTTCACATTTATAAACCTCGTCAGAAAGGGTGGGGAGGAGGGTGGGGAGGAAGGTGGGCACCAGCTGCTCCCTGAGGAACAGCTTCCCCCTTCAAGGCATTGGATTTGTTTCCTGCCTACTGTTCAGCCCCGAGTGTTCAAATTTAGAGGCATTCAGTTAAGTGCTAATTAACCAATTAGCAACTGTCACGTTTATTTTTTTTAAGCTCTCAAGGATTGCTTCTCGTCTATATGAAATGTATGCTTAGGCTTATAGATATGGAAACCCTATCGCAAATGGACAGACACATGAAAATTTCTTTTTCCTGCTCCCTAAAACAGTAGCTTTTATACCATACTCCAAAGTCCTTGTTCTTCTCGCACGTGATATCATTAGCTTTCTTCAAAATCCCGACTAAGCTCAACAAGACATAAATGCCAGGACAAACCTGAGCAGTAAATATTTGTAGGATGGAAGGACAACCATTTCCGGTTCCCACTCATTTACAGTCTATAATGCACTTATAATAGCAAATAAGGGCATCTGCTCTTTCCCAGTGCACACCAAAGCACCTGTGTGAGGCAAGCTTCCTAGTTTGTGGCTGGTCCTATGCCGCTCAGGCTTCTGGTCACTTCTGACTGGCTCTATGTCATGAAGCAGGCTACCTAACCTATTTCATTGGTTGCTTCATGTATACAATCAGGATAATATAAGGGTGACAGCTTGCCCCCCTATTAGTAGACTGGGGGAGGGGTATGGGAGGAAAAGAGGGATGGAGAATGGCATTGGGAGGGGCTGAGGGAGGGGGCTACAGCTGGGTTACAAAGTGAATAAATTGTGATTAAATTAAAAAACACAAAGAATAAAAGAAAAAATGGTGACAAACTACTTTTGATAATACAAAGTTCCTTCTATAGTCCCTGACAGATAGCTAAATATAGGCAGATTTATGTAGACTGTGAGATACAGCCAGATAAAATGTATGTCTTCTTAGTATTCAGTCAACAGCCATTTAATGGGTGGTGTTGCATAACAGGCATAGCAGTCAATGCTTGGAGGTAGAAACATTTTTTCTCTCTAAATCTGAAAGCTATTCAGGGTTATAATTACCTTGCAAATGCAGTAACCTGCTCATTGAGACTATTTTCATTATAAAATAATCCTTCATACTCTCGCTACAATGCAGGCAAACCAGAGAAGAATCGTTTATCCAGCTAACTTAGGAATATAGACAACTGACTGGATTCATGTGAGAAATGCAAAATTTGAATAAAGTAATTCTCTAATGAGCTGGGAAATTGCTGATCATTTGTAGCGAATTCTCTGACTAATATTTGAACACCATTTTGATCATAGAACGTATATTATCTCCCCACAGAAATGACAGGAGACATACTCCCGGCCCATCACTCACCAGCAGTGGGCAGGCAAGCTGAGCAGGAATAACCGCAGTTGCTAATCATGAACGTTAATTTCGAAGGAACTGGATAATAAGAAAAAGACAATTGTTGTTGTATGTTGACACTTTCCAAAATTCAGGTGTAAGAACTGAAATTGCAAAGCAGCATCAGGTGGTGTGAACTTTGAGGCATCAGTGTCACAGCCCTTACAAATGGGATTAGCCCTTAGAGGAGGCTTAGGGAGACCAGTGGCTGTTTGGCCATGTGTGGACACACAGCAAGCCTCCACTAGGTAGCGAACCAGTGTCTCTAGAGCAAGGTTGTCAGTTTAACTGTATGGGATGTCCACTTGTGGCTACAAAGAGAAGTTTTAAACTGGCCTACCTGTAGCAAGATCAGGAAGGGTGTGTGGCTGGTGATCAAGACTTTTTGCTTGTTTTCCAAGCCTGGTTCTATATCCTGTTGAAGAGTCTATGATATCCCACAAACCCTCATATACATGTGTGTATATATACACACACATATATATATATATATACTAATTTATATATACTAAGGTATAGTTATGATATATTAATATATATTGATATATACAGTAATGATATATATATTAGTATATATGCATATACATTATATTTATGGTATACATGTTAGTGTTGGCATCTTTATTTTTAACTATTTTATTTTATTGTGGTTTCTTATATATCTTTCTCCTTTCTCCATCCCAATCCCTTCCAACACTTCAACACCAGGTAGGAGAGAAAGAAGGTTGGTTAGTGGGAAGAAAGGCCCTAGTTGTCTTTAGCTACTTCCTGCTGGTTAGGATCAGTGGGTTCCTTGGGGCAAGTCCAATCTTCAGTTCAGTGTATCTCCAACTTCTTCTCATCAAACTGCAACAACAGCAACCAGGAGGAGCAGCCATCTCCTTTCTTGGAGCCTCCTTGCATTCATCCTTCTCTATCTCCTGACTGTATGCAAAGCGCCTAGCTGCCTCCTGCTCTTGCTGCTGTGCCTTCACTCACAATGGCCTGTACCCTCACATTGTGATCTGGAACAGAGCTTCGTTGCGGAAGCAGCATTCGTCACGAGTTTGATCACCACAACAAGAAAAGCAACTACAGACAGTGAGGCATACCCATTTGCAAACAGAAAACCCGTTTAAAAAACTGGAAAACAAAGTGTATAAGCAAAAGATCTTTAAGTCTGAAAAAATAAAAATAAAAGGGTTAGACAAAGCCCTGTAAAATAAAATAAACCTCCTAAAGCACACTGAGTTCATTTTGTGTTGGCCATTTGCTGCTATGCCTGGGGCCTGCCCTTAAAACTGGTTTGTATCCCCAGTGAGACTCCACTGGAGAAACCTAATTTTCCATTTACAAGTGGTTATCAATTGGAGATAGCTTCCGGGGATAGGGATGGGGGTTTGGGTGGGGAACTGAGGAGGATGTGGAAGGAGGTGGATGAAGGAAACCATAACCACAATATATTGTATGAAAATCTAATTTCGGTGAGAAAAAAAGGGAAATAAGACAGTTGTCTACCATGGCAGTGACCAAGTTCCCCTGAGCCACGTGAGGTGAAATTACCAAACTAAAAAGGAATATATACAGACATACGTGGTTAAAACACTTAATGTAAGTGAAGAGTTTAGAGGCAGGGTCAGAGACAGAACAACAACAAAAAAGACTTTACTGTTACAAGTTACTTGTGGGATAAACTTACAATGAAAGCCTTTCAAACAAAGGTGATGATGGGAAAGAAATGCTTGGCAGATGCAGCCCACAGAAAGCAGGCATGTGGGTAATTAAATCACATAGAGTGAAATTCCATCATGGGACCTTCATTAGGTATCGAAGAATAGAATTGAAGCCCATGCTAGCTTAGAGGAGATGGTAAACTGTGGCTTTCCAGAGTTGATGAAAGATCTCAAGTTCCTTATTCAGAAATTATCATGAACCCAAATGGAATAGCAGTAAACCTTTAACAGGTAATCATAGTAAAATCCTTTAAATAAAGATAAAAGAAATCTCAGAGGCAGCTAAAGGAAACATGGCTATGCTAATTCAGCAGAGAAATGGCAGATGCCAGAAGATGGTGGGATGGTATTTTTCACAAAAGTAGAATTTAAAAGTTCATTGCAAGGATCATAAGAAAATAATCTTTTTTTTAAAACTATTGCTCAAAAAGTCAACTTATCCAGAACACCAAACACATGCTACCCACAGAAAGTGTTACAAACTAGATTGACAAGCCAAGGTAGGAAAATGATCTAAACTAAGATGCCATCAGGCAGAGCTATAAGCAAGTGAGAACTGGGCAAAGAGGAGTCATTCCACCAGGATGAAGTACCAGCTACTGACGGCACAGGAGGAATCCCCGTTGACCAGGAACAGCCGCTGGAAGAAGAACCACGTGTGCGACATGGCAGTGCTCCTGCTGTTGGCCCTTGCTCCTCTCTGCCTCTTCGACATGACATGAGCTGGCTTTAGCATCGGGACCATTAAGATGGTTGATGCTTAGATATTCTTTTTGCCTTTGGTTCTCACTGAATAGCAAGCTGGCATCCAGGCTTCCAAGCCCTGTCTGCTGCCTGGTACCAGGCTGTGAGATCCTGCATTGTAAATCGGCCATCTGCTTCATTGTGAAGGATATGACTGAAAGTTAAGAGGCTTGTACATACACACATACACACAACACACATAGGCACATACAAAAGACACACAATAGACACACACGATAAAAAGACACATACACAGACACACAGAGAGGGCACACACACACTCAGAAAGAGAGGCACAGAGAGAAAGACATGCACAGATACACACAGAGCAGGATCTCCCCTCCCCCCACAGAACCATCTTCAATCCCTTTAAGCAACTTAAAGACCAAGCTATAAATGAGTAGGGGACCAACTTAAGTACAAGAGAAAATAATGGTAGAAAGAAAAGATTATAAGACAGAAAATGCAAAACATGCCAAAAGAGTTAAAAATAACCACAGCACATTCTCATAAAGAATTCAAAGTTACCAATTTAAATGCAGGGTGAGAGAAACTCAGGATTTTACTTCGTGTTTAGAGCTAGAATTGCTGCAAAGAATAACTTCATGGGTTCTGCTAGTCAGAGCATCACACATATGCCCACCTTTACATGTAAGAATAGTTTAGATCGACTTGAAGTTATATTTTACAACAAAAAAAGACATGGAAAATAAAACTGAGAAACGAGGAGGTTCTCCGGAGGCTGCTGCTTCCTGCAGCTTCTGTAGGAGCTAGCTTGCTTGATGTGAGGGGTCTGGTGTTCGCAGTCTCTACTGAGCCTTTGGTAAGTGGGTATCTCTTTGGAGCCATCGCAAACACAAAGCTCTGGCTGTCTTCCCAAACACGCCATGCGGATTTAACCCAGAGGAGTAAAAAGTTAAGACAAGCTGTAGTGCTCTGCACAGCATCCTGGAAGCGGCTCCTGGAAAGAACAAGGCAGCAGCCAAAGGACAAAGCAGAAAAGTTCAGAAGTTGTGAAGCAGAATTACCCTATTTAATGATCTCTGTGTGGGAGGCTGATCCAGGCTAATGCGGTCAGGCCTGCTCATTTCAGAACTCCCTCTTCTCCATCTGCCTATAGGTAAGGCACACACAGAGTCCCGGGTGTAAGCAAGACCACGTTCTGTGCAGAGATGATAGTCAACTGGAATTCTTAGCCATCAGCAGTTATATCCAGAACATCAGGAGGCAAGAAAAAGTTCTGTTCCATGTTACCCTTGCCTTTGGCTGGAACTTCTGTTTGCCCAGAAAGAAAAGTGGGCTGGGGAACAGAAACTAGAAGAGCAGCACCATTTTCACTATTGTCTGTGCATTTTCCCAGAGAAGAAGGGATCAGTCACCCAGTTTAGTTAACAAGGCAGCCTGGTTTGTAGAGCATAGATCCTTCTGAGTGCACGTATGTATGTATGTCTGTATGTGTGTGCACATACATGTGTATGTGTGCATTTATGTATGCACATGTAAGTATGTGTATTCATGCATGTACATATGTGTACCCAAACATGCCTCTGTGCACATATATATGTGCATGTGTCTATGAATATGTGTGCATGTGTGCCGGCATGTGTACATGCGTGTGCCTGTCTGTTTGTGGGTGTGTGCTCATATGTTCATGTGTGTACATATTCATGTTCAGTTGTGCATATTGGTACACATGTGCATATGTGGGCATTGTGTGCATGTATATGCTTGTGTACTCTTTGAACCCTCACATTTGTACATCCCAGGAGGTATGCATATGTTAGTGTGTGCAAGCCTACATGGGTGTATGAATGTATATGTATAAACGCATATGTGCTTTCATGTGTAACTGCCTGCATCAATGTGTATATGTTTTTGACTGTTCACATGTACATGTGATGCATATGACTATGCACCCATATTTAACTGTGTATGTATGTATATTTGCACATATGTATCTCTTTTGTGCATGTCTGTTTTTATGTGTGTTCATGTGCATGAATGTCCATGTGTGTGCAAGCATTCTTGTGTGTTCAAGTGTGCTCGTATGTGAATGTATGTACTTGTATTTGCAGTGCTTACACATGTGTACATTTGTTTCTCTGTGTTTTTTGCATGTACACATGCATGCATGTATGTGTATTCTTTGATAAATGTTAACTGAAATCATCCTGTGTGGCATGTGCTGGGAATGCATCAGTGAAGGGGCTAACATTGGGAAGTTAGCTTCTAGCTGAAATCTTGCAATAAGCAAAAATCAGAAAATTATGTTTAGGGATGGTCAATGCTTTAAAGAAAGAATACGAAGCAGGGGAATTAAGACTGGGAATGTCAGAGAATGAAGGAATTACTACTTTTACATAAGCCATCAGAATTGGCACAATTTATGTGGTAAAATTTGAGTAGAAACATGAAAAAAATCAGAAAGGTAACATTAAGGCACCAGAGAAATAATTGGGAAAGAAGGCCTGAGTGGAAAATGAGGGAGAATCTGCTTTGCACCCTGAGATGAGGTAGGACCTGACCTGAGATGCTCAGAGCCACATAAACCCTGGGTCCACCTTTGTCACCCTGTGCTACAGGCAGGAGAGAGGCTTTCTGATCAGTAGTTCTGACTTTTGGTGAAGCCCACCAGCATCAGCGAGACACTGTGTCCTGAAATGAAAGTGGCGAGCAATAGAAGAAGGTACCTGGTGTTGGCTTCTGTCTCGCTCCCTCCCAGACCTGGAAACTGCTGATGACCCCAAGGCCATGTGAAGGCCATTATAAATGCAGTGAGGCATGGGGAGGGCAGGGAAGGCCCCGTGAGCTGCAGGGAAGTAAGCTGGCTTGGGGCTTTCTGCTGGTCAGGGAACAGGGATAACCTGAATGCCCACAGGTGGCTTGAACCTCTCATTAGTGCCACAAAGGAAAACACCTGAGCTTTCTGAATCGTTCACTATGATGAGGCAGAAGCAAAGGATGAAGGCTTAAAACCAAGCAGTCATCCAAGAAATTACCCTGAACACTTGCCTGACAAAGGGGATGGAAAAAGGAACTGGATTCCAGAGCTTTTCTTGTCTTCATTTTTAAAAACACATGTAAAGTTTCAACTTGGGATAGGATTCAGAGTTGAGAGAGAAAAACATTGTAAACAGTTCCCCCTCTTAGCTGATCTTAGCAAATAAAAAGTTTAGAAGAGCAGAAAACATTAATATGGAAGAAATTGGTTTTATTTGTCCATGAACTTTCCTCCATTCACTTTCAATTGAGAGTTTATTTGAATATGAAATCACGTTCTTCACTTAAAAAAAATGTTTTTCACTGTTCCCCAACGAACATTCTTGGGGACAAGGTTTATGCTCTGAAGATAAAAACTGTTCCAGAAGTACTGATCTAAGGACTTTACAACACTGGATCAGTGTGTTGGCTTGGAATAATATGCTGCCTTGTGTATCACTCAAGCTGAAGACTGACTGTGAATTTAGACTGTCTTAGATGTCCTAGAGTATAAAACTACCATTCCGTGCCCACACTTATTACAGCTGTATTTAAATACCTGAAGCATAGTAAAGGATCTTTTACTTGTAACCTTTATTGCAAAAGTGACCTTTTATTATTTTATAGCTAATTAAGGAGGCAGCTGTTAGAATAGAATGGCCGCAAAATAGTGACCTGGCAGTGTATTTTTTATTGTCTTCTTTGCCATACAATAAGAAATCATATGGTCCTGAGCGCAGTGAGTTTCTTTCTGAGTCTTGTCAGAACAAAGAGGGATCTGGATGGGTTCAGTGGTCCCAGGAAATCCTCTTTCAGTGGCACGGTGCAAGCAGTGACAGAATATGCAGGCTTCAAGAACAGGCGGCCAGCTGTGAGAGCCCAAACAGCTGCTGGAGAAGACCTTGTCAAATACAGCTGAAAGGATTTTATAGTTAGAAATATGCAGAGAACACATGCAGACTACAAATTAGGACAATCTAAAAGAGTTCTTTGAAAACAGGGTCTTGTTTTAATGAAGTCACACGTGCCTATTTCGGGAAATAAGAAAAATATTAAACTATACATAAAATACTTAATAAAAGTTAATAAAATCGGCAAAGCTTTGAAAAATTCTCGTTACTTTGAAATCTATGAAGGATGTAGAGTCAGTAGTATCTATACTAATTTAAACTTGAACCCTCAGATATATAACATGATTACAGTTATATATATATATAGGTTACTCTTGAAATCAAATGCATTTTTAAAACTTTAAAGCAGGTGGAACCATTTGAGATTACTTTGACTCTGACTTAGTCATTTTAAATAGAAAAGCATTACTGAACATCAAATCCAAATGAATTATTTCTAGTCAAAAGAAAATAGAAATATAATTTCAAAGTCAATAAATTAAAAGTTTCTCTGTGTGTATGTGTGTAGTGTGTGTATATTTACATATGTGTGTGTGCATGGCTGTGGATGCCAGCGATGAATGTCAGGGATCATCCCTCAGTAGCATTCTATTTTTTTATTTTTATTTTTTGAGACTGGGTCACTCATTGTGATCTGGGGCTCTCTAGCCAGGCAAGGTGAGTCGGTCAGTGAACAACCAGGGACTGCTTGTGTCTGCTTCTCTGGCACCAAAATCACAAACACGCACACACCTGGGATTTTCTGCAGGTCTTAGGACTTAAACTCAGGCTGTTCTCCTTGAGCAATGAGTATTTATAGACTCAGTCATCCTCCTACCTCCAAGTAAAGCTTTAGAAAACATAAATAAGCCTAATATAAAGCTATAGCATCTTTGGCAACCAGAGAGTCCTTCCAGAATCAATCTAATCTGACTCAGAAGAGACTTATCACCCATTGTTAGTTATACACTCTAAACCCACTGAAATCAATCTCTAAAATACCTCTACTGGCTACTTGCTATGTTTGAGTCCAGTTTTCTCAGTACTCAGCTACTCTGGTCCCTAGTTCAGCATGGCAGTTGGCTCAAGTCACATTTTGGATTGTCATCTTCTACTTGAAGCCATGGGGACCCTCCCATGTTACCAGACACAGATGTTAGAAAGGAAAGCAGTTAGTGTCCTTTACAAATCTAGAAGGTTTCACAGTGTTTGTTGAAAGGGCGCCATATATGTAACCTACATTAAATCAATGGCTTCTGCACAAATATCACATAAGATTCCAGTTTACAAAATGAATCATCAGAATATTTGTTTTGATATGAGCTAAGTGGCTTCAAGTTATTTATTTAGAAACCCTGAGTGAGTTGCAAGAGAATAACTTCCAAAGACAATGGAATGAAAGACACTTTGACTAAGAAAACTGGAAGCTTAATAGTCTGGGATTCAAGAGACCACTTATCTTTTGGAAATAGGCAACTAAATGTAGCCAGCATCTGCTACTTTGTGGGTTTCTTTTTATCCCCTAACACTAACACTAGACATTGAAAAAAATAGAGGAAATGACATGTTATCATTAGACTACTTCCTATGATTAGGGGTGTCAAGCTTTTGGGGGCAAGTTTGATCTTTGACATCAGGATATCTAATTACTTCTAGTTTCATGTTTGCACAGGACCACTTAACAAATCACGAACAACGGTATCCAACCAGCAACCCACCCACCGGGCCTCTAGCACTTACACATCCTCTGAAAACTTCTCAGAATTCCAAATGTCATGCAATCACAGAAATTATCTGCATCTGGCAAAACCATGGCCCTGCTAGAGCACAAGGCAAACCGTAGTCACCTGCTATGAAGCAGCCCCATATCCCCACATCTGGGATTAAAACAGAAACATGTTCCCATAATATTTCTGTGTTTTTTTTTAAAGAAACCAAACTTCTAAAATTCTTACTACAGGCAACAAAGAAAGTGAGAATGGGTGCCAGAAATGAGCAAAATGAATAAGACTCTGTAGGACTGGGAGAGATTATTCGGGCCATACTTGGTCTCAGGGTTCACATGTGATATCTGTAGCTTCACAATGTTTGGGGTTTTTAATATTATCTGCTTTAGAAACATCGGTAATTTCTAAATATCCTGCACCTTAGTAAATGCTGATTGGGTTAATTTTTGTTGTTGTTGTTGTTACTGGATCAGAATTTTTAAAGAGTGAATGTTGGAAGTGATTGGACCGTAGCAAAAACATACAAATCACAGAATTGGATGACATATTGCTTAGAGATTCTTGTCATAGAAAAAAACTAAGGGGAGAGCAGTTGAGAAAAATGGCTGTCATTGGCCTCTTGTGTACACAAGCATGTGCACATATATCTGCACCCACACAGACAACATACTCATGGACACACATGCCACACGTCCAAACCAATGATAGCAGCAATACTTGCTAAAATTTGTTTGCTATTTTTATGTGTAACAGGAGATGATAGCTTTGTTTTTGTCTCCTGGATGTCAAATCTGAAATATTTAATGTCTGGAGCATTTATAGAAATATCTTGATTATTATTATTTTTTTTACTATAGAAGATCATGGACTCATCACAACCAGAGAGAGTGTATCCCAGTCATGTAAAGAAAGTCTGACTCTTGACCATCCCATTGGATCATCCTCAGAATGAGGTTTCTGGTTATGTTCTGAGATTTGTGGGTTGTTTATTATATTGTTATAGAATCCAATGTTATCATGAATAAAATAACTTTTTCTCTCATTTTTTTCTTCATTCCTTTTCTTTTAGGAAGGGTGGGCATTGAAGCCAGGGATTAACACCCTATCACTACCTTATACTCCCAGCCTTAAAACTTTATTCTGTGATTTTACTTTCAGATTTGAAGAGGTCCAACACACCACAAGCATTGCAAGAAATCCTGTTACTTCAGGAAAGGCATTTATCTATCATCTATCTATCTATCTATCTATCTATCTATCTATCTATCTATCTATCTTCTATCTATCTATCTTCTACCTATTTATCTCTCTATATTGTAATGCCAAGGCATTATCTAATGCAAAGTGCATGAGCAGAACTGTCTTAGTTGCTTTTCTATTGCAGTGACAAGATACCACATGCGGAGCAACTTTGCAGTTCTAGAGGGTTAGAGTCAGTGATGGCAGAGTGGAAGCAGGGAGCAGGCCTCTGGAGCAGCAGCTGAGAGCATCTCAAAAGACAAACAGGAAGCACAATGAGTTCACTGGAAACTGTACGTGGCATTTGGAACTTCAAACCCTTTCTCAAGTGACTTACGTCCTCCAGAATGCCTATGCCTTCCATTCCTCTCCAAACAGCCACCAGCTGGGCAGCAGGTATTTAAATGTCTGAGACTTACGAGGAACATCTACCGTGGGAACTCATCTTAATTCGTAATTCATAATACGAATTCATAATTCACCCACCATTCCCGTAGAACACATATAATCAAGGTAATATGCAATACTTTTTCTTTAAATTGAAGGTATTCATTTCCTTTATTGTTAAATCCTGAAATGTAAAGTGCCTAAATGAATAAATTGTTAAATGCCCACTCACCCAAACAGAAGCATTAGCTTAGACCATATATATATATCCCCTCCAAAACTGGAAATTTCTCTTTTCTTTTTATGGATATTGAACTTCTCTGCTTGCAAACTCCTAAAAAATATATTTCAAGGTTTGAATGGGATGTTAACTCCAAATATTCCCAGAGATAGACCTAAGAAAACTGCTGTAATAAAACGCAGCTGCCAACATAAGTCCCAATTTTATGAACAGCCGGAGAGAACAAAACATAGGAGGGGAATATGTATCCATCTTGTGTGTGGAGTGAACACTCAATCATCTGGATGGAAAGCAGTTCACTTTCCTGCTTGGAGTGGAATCCAGGCCACACAGTTAAGTTAAACATGTAGGGCTCAAATTTAATCTTTAAAATTGAGTCTCTTATAATATGTCCTATGGATGTGTAATGGAACAAGATAACCCCCTGACCTTTTCATCCTGATGCAATTCTTTTTAAGTTTTCTAACTGTGAGAATTCTTTCGAGTGTGGCGGCATTTCTTAGGGTCTATTTTGTCCTTTCACAAACTCACTTTATAGGTGACAGACCCATTGGACTGTGAGCTGACAGACTCATTCAGTCTCTACTCTGCCTTCTTCGACTCTCTTGCAGCTAGAGATAAATAGATTCATGTGCTGAAAAATTGAAAGGCAAAACAGGGTAGAAACTTCCCTTTTGCTTGACTTTTTTCAGTATGGTTGTGAACATTAATTTTTTTTCAACTGATCTTTCATGGTCTATTACCCCATTTCCTATGTTAAACACCAACTTGACAGGCAGACATGGTCTGTTTAATTTCCCACGGATGATCTGTTACTGTAGTACTTTAGTTCAGGAGGAAAGTGTATTTTATAATAACTTCCAGGAATAGTTGTGATGTACCTCAGCAGCAGAGAGCTGGCTAGATTGCCTGAGGCCCCAGGTTTAATCTCTAAAACCACAAAAAAGAAAAGAAACTTCCAGCTACTTTGTTAGCAAGTACTTCTCTGCTTCATGTCAGTCCTTTTTGAAATACTTCATCTTTCCAGCCTGATATGTTCTATCTTTTTAAAATTGTCTTTCACAGACATAAATTCTGGTAAATGCTGATGTCAGTCTATAAATATGCAGTTTAAATTGACCATATGAGCCTCTTGAGAGGCCTTTGTCCATTCTTTTATATTGGTCCATTCTCTTGTTCTATTATAAATCTTTAAATCATATGAGTCATTTCCAATTGCAGGTTAGGAGAAAGCTCTGTCATTTGACAACTTTGAAATGTGGAAAATTCTAAAACCCTGTATTTGGAGTTCTAAAACATTGCTGGAATCAGTGTTTAATCTAGAAAGGGTATGACAGCCATTTTCTGTGAGAATGAAGGTTTTCTTTCCTGTTTCATGTTTGTAGAACTGACCTTTCATATTTCATGTTACTTGTCACTCAGGCAGTGTTAGCTCCTACAGAAATTATGTAATAAACCTTGCATATTAGTTTTGCTTTGCCTTGAAACTCTAGGATGCACTCATTAAAAGTTGATTATGAGAAATTTTAATTTCCAAAGACAGTAGTTATTATTTGCTGATAGGGGCTGAGGACAATTCAGGAAAAAAAATAGATTGAATTTTGACTCCAAGCTGAAAAATTAACAACACAACAACAAATCATTAACAATCCTAAGACATTGTATGACGTGGTGGGGGAAGTCAAAATACCTAATTTCTGGGAATAGAGAGATAGCTCAGCGGTTAAAGCACTGGTTTCTCTTGCAAGAGGACCCAGGATTGATTCGCAGCAGCCACATGACCACTCCTCTTTGGCTGAAACGTCAGTTCCAGGGGAACCAGTGCCCTCTTCTGGCTTCAGCTGGCACTGCTCGCACAAGGTGTACACATACACAGGCAGGGTTCCGGGAAGTGAAGCAAAGCCATAAATATAAAATAAAAATTAAAATAAAAAACATCCCACCAAAACTCAAGCTTGTATTTCTGACAAAAAAAATATAATGGGCAAGTCCATTGCTGTCGCATCGATGTAGTATTAATGCTGTATGATCGTGATGCCATCCAGGGATTCAAGAACGGGTTTGTTTCTGTGACAATTAAGGAAGTAAAAGATAGGAAGTACGTGTTGTCAGAAATTTGTCCCAGCAGGGCCATTATATGTTGCCTGGGAAATCAAGGTCCCCTTTTGGGATTCTTGGTCTCATTAAAAAGATACTAACAGAAGCTGGAATGCAAGGAACAGACTCAAACAGAAGCTCAAGGACAATTTATTAGCATTGAAAGGCCGAAGGGCAGGCAGGCTGCAACTTCCCAGCTGCCTAGCAAGGAGGAGGAAGAGGAAGAAGGAACAAAAGCTAGGATGCTGGGGTTGAGGTCAGCCACCAGTCACACTGTGGGAAGGCCAGCTTAAGAAAATGATTGGGGAAGACTAAAGCGCTAGTTTAAAGGCACGCCTAGGCTCTGGCAGCATAGGAAAGGAAAAAGAAATAGTTACGCCTTTCCAAATCTGGCTTTACAAAGGAAGATGAAGCATGTGATGGCTTGCTGGGCCTCCCTAAGGTGAAGGAATTCTGCCCAGGAACAGCACACTTTCTTAAGGCAAACCTGCCTCCCTAGGGTGATCCCCTAGCGAGAGACCAGATCTTTCCCATGGGATTCACGCACAAGAGAGAAGATAAGAGCAATTTTTTTTTCCACTTAGAGGAAGACTCCATGCTTTACAGTTCAAGTGCTTCTGCCAAGGGATCTCGGCTAAGGACAGTGTTGAAGTACAATTGCTTTTTCACTATATTTATGGATTTGTCTAACTTTCTTTCTGCTCCACGGGTGTTTTTTACTGTCATCGCTCGTAATGCATCTTAGCTGATTCAATCGCAATTGCACTAAATTCATATTTTCACTACATCATTGAAAGTCATTCTTTTGCATGGATGATTCAGTAGCTTCAAAGTAAGAGTTGGATAAGCAAGAAGAGGAACTAACCTCCACCCTATCAGAGACCCAAGACAAAACATTCAACATGTGTCACATTTGTTTATTGGTTGTTGTTGCTCCCAATGTCCTTAATTCTGGGCAAACTTGTTTCCAAAAAAAATTAATGGTTTCTGTTTTGTTTTCTTGGGGTCAACAAGATAGCTCAGCGGGTGAAAGGCACTTGCTGCTAAGCCTGGTGACTTGAGTTTGATGGAGAACTGACCTCCACAGGAGTGCAAAGGAGCTCAGGCACTCACACACATATAAGTAAATATGAAAAAAATAAATAAAAATACATATTTTATACACTTTTTTGGCTGTTGCAATTAATTAGTATTTTCTTCTGCTTGGCTGACAAATCAGCAAATTGGGAACATCTGTAGGTTACACTCTCATTTTCTTTCCTTTCTTTCAGTCTTTTTTTTTTTTTTAGCTTTTATGGAGAAATCCTGAAAGAATTTGTTGTAAATTCTGTCTGAACAGGGTTTTTCCAGGTTTGGGGGGAAATATTATCATGAGCAGCTGGTTTGGAATGTCAGTATAGCACCTTGAATTAGTTTCTATTGCCAAGTTTCTATTCTGATGTAACCTATCAGAAACAATTTAAAACAACATAAGTTTGTTTGATGCTCCCTAAAGCCAAGAAGCTGCCTGGGCTGCCTTCCTCCTGAGGATCTACTTGATACTCTACTGTTCTGCCATTCTCAGATTCCAGGGATTACTGAATTGCTTGTCCAAGATACCTGGCCAATAAAGACCCTACTCTGTCCTTTGTGTCCAGTGAGTCACCCATTCCTTCTCTGCTCCTGACTCTTTTGCCTCCTTCTTTAGAGCCCATTAAATGACACTCAGACCCCAGCTCAAGCTCTCCATTTCAAGATCACTTATCTTTAATCACATATGCAAATCTGCAAACCCCCTCTTTTAAGCAGGATGTCATGAGGCTCAGGCTACCCTTGAATTTACTAGGTAGGCAAGGATAATCTTGAACTCTTGATCCTCCTGCCTTCCCTACTGCATGATTGCCTGTGCCCAGTTGTATGTGGCACTGAAAACACTAAACTCTGGAGATCAAGCATACTAGGTTACCACTCTACCACCCGATGTACATATAAGCCCCTGCATATCCATTTTAATATGTAAGGTGTCATGTTCACAGGTTCCTGAGATCATAGGGTGAACATAACCTTTACTTCGCTGTTTTAGTTAGGATTTCTATTGATTTGACAAAACCCGCCATAACCAAAGTTGAGGAGGAAAGGTTTTATTCAGCTTACACTTCCAGATCCTAGTCCCTCACTGGAGGAAGTCAGGACAGGAACTGAAACAGAACTGGAATCTGGAGGCAGGAGCTGATGTAGAGGTCATAAAGGGGTGCTGCTTCCTGGCTTGCTTCCCATAGAATGCTCAACCTGCTTCCTTATAGAACCCAGCACCAGTAGCCCAGGGGTGGCACCGCCGTTAATGGGCTGGGCTCTCCCTCACTGATCATTAACTGAGAAGATGCCTTACAGCTGGATCTCATGGAGGTATTTCCTCAACCGAGGCTGCTTCCTGCCTGATGACTCCCGCTTGTGTCAAGTTAACACACAAAATCAGCCAGTGCACTTGTCTATCATACACCTAACATCATTTTATGAAACACAGGGTTCTGCCATTTAATCTGATAGCAAAATAAACCACACTCTACTCTTGAAGCTTCATTTTCTTTTTCTTTTTTATTACAAAGCAAATTAAAAAAGCGTATAATGAAACTTCATGATAGATGATGTGTATGATTCAAAGTTTGCAAAGTTATGATTATATCACTGTAAAGTATAACGCAGCCTCTGCAGAGGCCACCACATACACTGCCCGGGTCAACCACTCAGTGCTGCCACTGAAGTAGCTATAGTCTATGCATAAATAAACGTGAGCATGGATGTATTCCAGTAAAATGTTCTGTTACTCAAATATGTTATTCTTATTTTTAGAACATTAAAATCTATGCAAGCATTTTAGTTTGAGGACTCTATAAAGACAGGGAGTAAATCAGATGTAACCTGTAGTGATTTAATTCTTTTAGAGCATTTGAATTCTTCATTGAAGGATGCTTGCGGGCTGTGCCTACAATTCCTGTGCTTTACCACTGCTCACACTCCTTAAAACAGAATCCAACTGTGGTGGTTTAAATAGGAATGCCCTTCAAGGACTTGTGTTTGAAATATTGTTCCATGGAGAGTGGCATTATTAGGGGGTGTGGCCTGTTTGGAGGAAGTGTGTCACTGCAGGGACAGGCTTGCGTGGCACACAATCCCTTTCTGCTGCCTGTGGATCAAGATGTAGAAGTCTCAGTTCCTCCTCCAGCACCAAGTTTGCCTTCATGTCACCTTGTTCCTTGCCATGACGATAATGGACTAGACTTCTGAAACTGTAAGCCAGCCCCAATTAAATGTTTTCCTTTACAAGAGCTGCCTTGGTCATGGTGTCTTTTCACAGCAGTAGAAACCCTAAGTGAGACAGAAGATGGTACCAGGGACTGGGATATTACTGTGATGGGTCTGACTGTACATTTGCTTGGAGAAATTTGGACTTTGGGACTTTGTGTTAAGCAGTAGAATGCTTTAAGAGCTGCATGGAAGCATGGAAGGCAGTGGTGCTGATGGAGATTTGAACTGTGTTGGCCTGGCTCAAGAGGTTTCAAAGGAGAAGAATGTTAGTATGTGACCTAGAGAATGCTCTTGAGATATTCCAGAGAAAAATGACTGCATTTTGCCATTATCTGAAAAGTTTGCCTAAAGTGAAGAGTTTTAGATTAATTGCATTGACCAAAGAAATCTGAAATAGCCTAGTACAGACTCTGTCATGTGGTAACTTATGTTAACTCTTATGAAGAGTATTTTGGTAAAAAAAATTGAGCAAGCTGAGAAAGAAAAAAATACAAATGTATGGTTCAAGGTTCAAAGGGACACCAGAAGGTGGGATGCAGCTAAATCCTGTGTTCAAGGAGATAAACAGATTGAAGACATTAAATGAAATTAAGAGAGTGATGACCCATCTAAGTTTACATCTTGTAAAAAGAAACTAAAGAAAAGCTTAGGTGCAGGTGTGGAGATACAAGCCTTTAATCCAAGTACTCAGGGGAACAGAGGCATGCAGATCTGAGTTCAAGGCCAGTCTGGTCTACGGAGCAAATTCCAGAAGAGCCAAGCTTAGGCAGTGAAGAAAACCCTCAAACCCAGAAAGCTAGTGAAGATATAATTAAATAAGGGGGCCATGGTCTAACCACAGCAAGCAGCAGAACTTGGCAGTTTGGGCCACAGGCTTCTGGTTTTAGAATAGAGAATAGAAGAAAGAGGTTATGGAATCTCTCTCCATGAATAATGAAAGCCTCTGGGGCCAGGAATACATCAGGAATGTCCCTGCATGGAGGCCCAGAGAGGCCATTATAAATTAAAGCCTGGGTGGCCCTGGAGACCACAAGTTGTTGGAGATGTCAGAGCCCATGGGATACCTGCCAAGGAAAGCTTCTAACAGGAAGTGGAGTGGCAGCAGCCCAGAGGGAAGAAAGGAGTTGGAGATCGGAAGAATGTTTTGATATCAGACATGGAGATGTAGAGTTTGGCATTTGCCAGCTAGTGTTCAGTCCTGCTTTGGTGTAGTATTTCCTCACTATGCTCCCTTACCTATGCTTTGGAACATTCATGTATATTATGTACCATCAAATGTTGGAGGAATGTGATCTGTTCTTTGATTTTGATTTTATAGGGGATTATGACTAAGAGACTATTAATCTCAGAAGAGACTTTGAACTTTGGACTTTTAAACAAATTTGAGAATGCTATAGACTATGGGAACTTGAGAAGTTGAACTGAATGCATTTCTGCATTATGGTATGACTAGAAGTCTATTGGGGGGGGGAGCAGTAGGGAGTGGAATGTGGTGGTTTGAATAGGAATGGTTCCAAAGGCTCTTGTGTTGGAATGCTTGGTACTACTAAGAGGTGTGGCCTTGTTGGAGTGGGCGTGGCCTTGTTAGAGGAAGTGTGTCACTGTGGGGGTGGGCCTTTGGTCTCATATGCTCAAGCTACCTCCAGAGACACAGTCTCCTTCAGCTGCCTGCAGATCCAGATGTAGAACCCCCAGCTCCTCCTCCACCACCCTCTCTGCCTGCACTCTGCCATGCTCCTTGCCATGATGATGATGGGATAAACCTCTGAAATTAAATGTTTTTCTTTATAAGAGTTGCCTTAGTCATGGTGTCTCTTCACGGCAACAGAAACCTTGATTAAGGCAGCGATGAACGGATCTAACAGCACTGCAAGGGAGATTGGCAAGCGCAAGTTTGCTGTGTCCTACAGAGGGAATATGGACACCAGTGGTTCGTTTCTTTGACCTGTTTTGTTGTTTTTTTAATAGTATGTTCTTTCTGGTGACCAGACCAGACTTTCATTTCCCCTCCACACCTCTTCACACACAGATTGCATTTTACTTCTCAAGTTCAGCCCAGAGTCTGTCCTGGCAGTTGGGACATTGCAGCTCTTCATGGTTCTCTGACTTAGATGTTTCATATTTAGCCCCAACAGCTGCCATAAAATAGTCACATTGAGAATGGCAATAAAGAAACCTCCTTGTGGGCAGGGGCAAATCCTTGGTGCTCTGCCTCATGTGCCATATCAAGGGAGACTTTTTCATACAATCCCCATTCCCTCAAGGACTCTTTCCCCTGGGAGGTTCTTCCTTTCTTATCTCTTATCCTCCTTGCTGCATTTGGAGTGTTTTATGACTTGCTTGGGGCTGCACTGCTGTGCTGCACACTGCCTCACTGAAGATTATCTCAGTGCTCTGTAGTTACAGATTCTTCAGGCCACCCTCATGCTTGTATATTATATGCAATTTGTACATTTCAAAAAGTCCCAGGGATTGAGGAGACAGTTCAGTGCATGAGTGCTTGCCTGACAAGCAGGAAGACCTGAGGTTAACCCAGGAATAGGGACACAAAGGCAGGTGTAATGGCATGCTCTAGCGCTGGGGAGATGTGGGCAGGATTCCTGGGGCTTTCTGACCACTTGACCTAGATGCCAAATGAAGAGCCCGAGGCTAGTGATGGATCTTGTCTGAAGAAAAGAATAATAATAAAAATAAAAAGAAAGTAACTGAGGAATGACACCAGATGTTATTCTCCAGCCTTCACATGTACATACACATTTACCCAGATACCACCATGCATGTGCAAACACACACACACACACACGCTAAGCTGGTGGTCTACAGTCAGTACCAGGCCTGATTATTCTTAGGTCCCTTTATTCCTCTCTTGCCATACAATCTTTTCTACACACTCCATCACTCAATGCTCTCTCAAAGTGGCCTCATCAGAGCTGAGCACCTGCCCAGGCTATGCTTTAGGACTTGCAGAAGTAGATATATTTTACTGGGGCTGGGGAAGTAGCTCATTTTGTAGACTGTTTGTCTAGCATAAACAAAGCCCTGGTCAACATCCAGCACGACATACATTGGGTGTGATGTTAATGCCTCTAATTCCAGAAGCATTTGGAAGGCAAAGGCAATGCGATCAGAAGTTCAAGATCAACCTCAGCTATATAGCAAGTTTGAGACCAGTCTTGTTGACAAGAGCCCATGACTCATGGAAAATAAAATGAAAGGTCCATGCTGTGAGAAAGGTACTTCTGGTAATGTTGTGTCTGCAATAATTTGATAGGCAAGCTGTATGTTTATTGGATGTTAGCTTTCTGGGAAGAGGTTGCAGAACAATAGGTAGGACAGGGTAATTAGTGTAGCAGGACATTCTGAGAGAAAGATGAGTGAGGAAATAGACCACCGCCTTGCAATCAGAGATGAGCAGAAAAGATAAAATGTTCAAAATTTTCTTGTTTATGCTATCATCAATTTGATATCTGCAGGACAGCTTTCCATGCAGTGAGTCAGACTCTGCTCTTTGGAAAATAGTTTGAAAGAGCAATTTAAGGTTTCAAAGCCAAGGTTTAAGAATATATTTATAACGTGGGGGTTGGAGAGATGGCTCAGTGGTTTATCATGCGTTATCAGTCTTACAGAGGACCAGAATCCAGCTTTCTGCACCTTCATCAGTCAGTTCACAAATGCATATCACTCCAGTTCCAGGGGGAATCCAATGACTGCACATAACCCCACACAGATACACATGTGGACACATAAAGATAACTCTTTAAATATATATATACACACATATTTACAAATTTACATTTGTATTATTACAAATATATATGCATGTGTATTTAAAAGAATAAAGTAGGTTTGAAAAGTTAGAGAAACAGAATCAGAATTTTGGACAGAGAACAGTAAATTTAGCTCCAAACAGAGAGCAAGGACGACTGGACTCCAACTCCCAGAGGAAGGAGCTGAAATTCCCGCAGTAGCTCTTCGGACTCTCTTAGGACTACAGCTGCCCAAGATAGGCCAGTCAGACACCAAGGATGTATGGAGCCAGCTGCAGGCCCCTGGGGATGGCAGAGGGAGGTCATCAGGCAGCTGTCACCCTCTCGCTGTGAAGGGTACCTTGTCACAGTGTATGTGACCAAAACCGAGGGAGAGCTCCTGTTCTCACAATGTGAGTGTCACACTTTGTTCTCGCACTTTCTCCCTATCATTGATTGGGACTTACTGTAGCTTTGGGGGTTAGGCATAGATCAAGAGCATCTTCTCAGCCTCTTTTGCTTTGTGTAGAGCATAGCTGTATTTGGATATAAAGTTTGAAAATGTGCTTTTCTTCATCTTGGGACTTGTCTAATGCTCGTGGCATTCAACTATGAATTTTTAAGTTTATGTATAAGAAACAAAAGGAAGAAGAAAAACAAATGGGATCTCCAGTCATGAGTGTTGCTGCCATTGCAGCTTCCCCCGGGAAATCCATGAGACCCAAGTGATCAGGAGCATGTGATCATTTGAGGGCGGGACGACTGAGAAGCAGCCTATGAGGCTCCCACCACCTCAGTACTTTCTCACTCAAGCACATCACTAGGAATTTTGTCCTTCAATCAGAGCAATTTTCAAAGAGTTTCTCCGAGGCTTGGGGCAGCTCAAGTACTGTTCTCCCCCATAAAAAAACAGATAGGAAGATTGTTCTTCAAGACTAAGGGTGATGGGATGACCTCTGACCCTAGCGTTGTGCTTTATAAAGCACAGAGTGACACATTAGGCTAACATTAACAGTTCCGTTTCCATGTTAATAACCCCTTGGTCATCTCCTGCTTGTGTCCTCGTCTGAGCGGAGTGAGAACTTCAAAGGCTACACTTGTATTTCTATGGACTCAGCTTTATAGCCAAGATGTTTCAAATTACTACAATAAAATCAAGCTGTTTTATTCATAGCATAGCAAAGATATCTTCCTTTGGAATTTCTGTGAGAATTGATGAAATGATGTACAAAGACCTGTGCTTAGAAACATATTTACTACAAATGAAACCCCCAATTACTAGGAAAATTCAATTTGAAGTAGAAAATACATGCTATTGGATTCTTTATGGAATAGTAACACTCTCCTGAATAGAATGTGATTTTACACAGAGCTGAATAAGCTTCTAGAAGGATGATTTCATAAACACACTTGGGAGTATATGATTTGAATATAAATGTATTCTTACTTAGCATTTTACACTCTTTATGAATTTCAGATATATCAGAAGACATTACTTGGTGGATTGGGGAAAGTGTACTTTTCTTCTCTGTGTGGTTGGAGGTGTTGGTAGGTGAGTCCTGAATTCCAGTGTCGGCCTTAAATCCGTAGTCTTTGACTAACCTCGGGCAGTGTGGTGTTTGGGTCTGAATGTGATGTTATACCTCATGTGAACAGAGCATCTAGAAGGGCAGAGGCAGGTGCTCTCCTAGAGTTTGTGAGGTCCAAACTAACTGGAGAAAGTTGATGCTGGCAGAGAGCTCTGGAAGGATGTCTGATGAGGAGTTTGTCGATATGGCCCAGGTAGGAGAGTTGGTGCCAAAATTCCACAAATGAAGATAAAACTTAAGGAAAACAGATTTTGGGTGAGTGTTCCAAATAACTGGAACAGAGGATCTTAAAGACAGATTTGTGGGGTTCACCTTTCCAGTATGTACATAAGCAGTGAGTTGGTGAAATGATAACCCAAATTTTAAAGAAATATGCATTTGAAATATGAGTGAATGACACAAAAGAAAATTCTTCATGACAGGTCCAGTGTGATGGCTCAGTGTGGAAGTTGCTGGATACACAAGGCTGATGACCTAAGTTCAAGTCCGGGAACCCATGGAGAAGGAGAAAAATGACTTACGGAAGTTGCCCTGATACCCGCCCTGGGCCTTGCCCACGTGTGATCTTTCTCAAGTGCTCATCGTATCGCACACACAATAATAAAAATTGAAAATTAAAAATTACAATAAATTATTCATGAAAGAATAATTGAGGATAGCGTTGTCAAGATGAGTCTAAGACTTTCCAACAATTGTACAGCAGTGTTTGTCTGATTTACACAAACCACACACTGTGCAAGTATGAACCTAGTATACAAGTAGACATGAACAGTGTCCTATAGACAATTCATAGATGATGGAATGAACAACTGAAAATCTTCAACCCACAGTGACTTAAGTTCAGATTAACACAGAAATACATCATTCTATGCCTGAAAGAGAAACACCGCAAAGGACTGAAATGAAGTTGACAAACTCCTTCGGCAGAAAGGCTGATTCATAACTAACCTCATTGCTACCTGATGGTATTGTTCACACACAAAATCTTTGGGCAAGGGATAAAGCAAGTTAAGTCAGGTCATATAGAGTGAGCTGTTTATAAGAGCCTTATTGTCTATTGCTGACAGCATTGTCTAAGGAAATCATGCAGAAGACATGAGTTACAGCTGCATCTGTGGCAGGGAAAGATAAAGGAGAAAAGTTGCATTTCAGGACACCAGTGTTAGATGCACTTTCCTGTTGCTGACTAGACCAAGGAAGTTTTCTTGTGTTCAACAGGACATTTGAACGTTTTGTTCTAGTATATATTTATACATGTCTCTTGCTCATCTCTCTTTGGGTGTATTTATAGCTTTTGCTTTTGTAGGAATTTAAATATATATATGTATATGTATGTATGTGTGTGTGTGTGTAGACTGATTCTAGGTACCACCTTATGTGAGTACATATATGTCATTATGTGTAGTCTTTCCTTTGTCCACTTAATGTAGTAGAACTCAACAATTTTAATAGACACACTGTTTTATGATATGTTCTTGCCAGAAACTCACTGATTTGTTTCCCATCTAGGTGTGTGTTACTTGCTTTGATTGTCGCTGGGACGAGATTCCTGACACACACAGCTTGAGGAAGGGTTTGCTTCTGCTTCTTGCATCAGTGCTGCAGTCTGTCACGGCAGGGAGATGTGACTGCGCAAGCTCTCAAGATGGCGGCAGTGTGAGAGGAAGCACCCACTCACACTGCTGCTGGACCAGAAACAGGGCTGGCCTGTGTGTATGTAACATACATCATACATACGTATGTAACCACATACACACGTATATACACACATTTAACATTGAAAGGCCCACCTCTGCTAGCCAGGACCCATCTCCTAAATGTTTCATAACTCCAAACACAGCACCAGCATTTGGGACTATGTGTTCAAACATTTGAAGCTGAGGGGGATATTTTAGACAAACTAACAAGGCTTTTCACCTATACGCACTTGCTTTGCATGAAATTAGAAGAAATTTTATATTCTTGTTTTCCTATAATTAGTCATCATAGCCCACCTTTCAGTGCAACATGTATGAGCTAGCATGGCTTCTGAGGCCTTGCCGCAATGAATAACTACATGCATGTGTATATGCACACATATAAACATCTTTTTAATGTCATTTTATATGTTCTTTGGTTATGTATCAGGCAAACCATTTATTTATTTTATAAACACACATGATTGTATAAGCAACACATAAATCTGTGACATTTAATTTCTTCAACAATGTGGATATACTACAGAACACGTCCCCACTATCCTTAAATATAATTCTCATTCAAATCAGTCTTGGCTACTTCCAGTCATTTGTTTTTCTATTATAGTCAAAGAACTGTGTTTTTTTGTGTTTTTTAATTATTATTATTGTTCTTGTGACTACTATAGGAAGCCCCTCTTGGTGCTATTTAGTCCTCTTTCCTGTTTCTTCACTTAATTGGGTCTTCTTGAATGTTAAGTCCTTTTGGTTCATCTTCCTAGTCCAAACCACTAATATCTTGTCAGAAATTCCATAGCATGGATGTGCTTCTGCGTTCTGCCGCCTACACTCCTCCCAGCCATGTCTATTCTCCACACAGCAGCTAGAGTGGTCTGTCAGAAGGTGACATTGCTATTACCAAAGCTCTCTGACGTTTCCAATGGCACAAACAAAAACGTGTACAACCCTAAAGTAGTCTGGGAGAACCAGGCTGGGCCATCATTCACTGCCCTGACGTAATTCTCCATGTGCATGCGTTCAGCTCGCTTGTTCCATGAGGCACGTGCAGGCTGCATTCCAGCACAGTCCTGTGCAGACATGCCCCTGCTTGTCACTCTCCACACCTGCATATGCAGCCAGCTCACTCTCTCCTCATTCAGCCATCCCTTCCACTGTCACCTCAATGTAGGGGAAACTTCTGACCATCCCATTTACACTATTACCCCTGTCTACAATCACTGTCTCAGCTTTTTAGAGTCTTCTGCAGAGTGTCCTTACCATGTGATACTGTGCCTGTTTTTCCCTTCTTCCCATGAGGACATGCGTGGGATGAGCAGACAGTGGGTGAATGCTATGGTCCATTCGCACTTGCTCACCCTGTGCCTGGATGCTCACTCTTTTCCATATTGCTACAGTGAAGATGGCACAGGAGGCATCCTTCACACAGTGCCTAGACCATAATCTGTCATACATGCAGAAAGTCACAAAAAGAGGCCTACTGAATATGGGTTTATATTTTTCTCCATAGGGTCATATATCGTCATATGATCTATGTAAACCAAGAACCCCTGTTTTGAAAATGAATCAAATTTTTGTTATTTTTCATATTTATCTACATTTATTTTTATGGTTTTGTTATAGAAGTATAAAATTATTTAAAAATAAACTATCAGTCCTAATTTGTACAAAGTCATATTCTTATTTCATACTGTTTATCAAAGCACCAAATACAACAAGTGTTCTATTTAGGTAACACTTTACATATGAGACTCACATATTTTGCCATCTGTCATTCAGAACAAAGATGAATTTCAGGATCTGTCATACTAAGCATCTATGAAAAATGACCCAATTCAGCACAAAGACAAAGGTTTGGGAGAATTTTTCAAGGCCTCTGGGCAAACAGAAGAAAAACAAGCAAAAGATATTCAGATTATCCTGTATCCAACTCTCTAGAGCCATGGCAGCCTAGTAACTCTCTCCAGCAGATCTGTTATTTAAGGGAGTTTACACTGCAGTGAGGTATCAATTCCTTTTTGGAAGACACCAAATTCCAAGGTGTAAAATAGCACACCAATACAGAAAGGTCAGTATGAACCAAGGTCCCCACTTCTCCACCTTGGGCACAATGCACACAGAGGCAAAGCCATCTCCTTTTGCCTTCAAGAGTCTTCTCAGTTCAGATCTTTTAGATATGAATTTACTGTTGTGCGGTGAGTGTTCTGCACTTGTGAAAACAAAACAAAGGTCCTGCTCAGTAAACAACAGTTGTTTCTAATGCTTGTGCTCTAGGTGAATGGAGCTGGGTACACATACATGCCCAGGACCTGCTGCCCTTCACAGGGACTCTTAACAGTGACGGGCCACTTGGATAGAAACTCATCTTTTATTCAGTTTGTGTAACTTAAACTTTGTTCAACTGAATAATTTTGGTTCTCTGACAATCTAGAGTATTGACTGCTGCTTTAGAGTATTGAGGCACTGTTCATTTTGCAAAGGCAATTAGTTTCTCAACTTGGGTATAGTATAGGCAGCCAAGTTATTGGAATGATGAAAATGGGGTGCTGCTGGGGTAAAACCAAGTAAACCCATGACTCTTTGACAGCATGGAAAGCAAAGCAAAGTAAACACACACACACACACACACACACACACAAACCAACCCACAAATCCTGCCATACTGGTGATATGTTACTTACTCACTATATAAGCATATTTGAATGGTCTGAGCTGTTTTTAATCTCAGGGAAAGTAATGTAAATAAATGAACTCTGTTGATAGTAAGGATACTGTTCCTAAGACTTCCTGCTAAAAGAACCAGGTACCTTCAACTTCAGTGCATGCCCGTTAGTCCCCACATTCCCATAACGCTGGCATAGCTCAACCATGGCATCTCCTCCAATTATCACAGAGTCAGAAACAAGGCATTAATGACCTCTTTTTAAAGGGAGGATGTTCTTAGGGAACAGTTAATTATTGCTTTCAGGGTTCTGCAGATAAAATAATAATCTCCCTGGGGCCTGCTATTTACAAGTCTCTAGAGGGAAGATCGCCGGGAACAGATTCACTGAATTAACAGCCCTGCAAGGACGCTTGTGTTCTCTTGTCCTTCTCAGTATAGTGAGTACTCTCTCATTTGGTGATCTGTGGAAAGCTGGGGTCTGCCAGCCACCAACACCCCCACACACCCACATACACACGCACACATTTCTTATTCTTCCCACAAAAGCAAGCAAAAAACAAACTCATTCAGGAGATTTCAACATAGAATCTCAATTACATATAATGAAAGTTATGTAGAATCTTCATCTTATTATCTACCCCCTTGGAACTAAATTTGCAATTTAGCAGAGTAATGTGGCTGACAAAAAGAGAGAAATCTTATGTTTTGATGGTATCTTCAGTTAAATATAAGCAGAATGTGGGACAGAGACACTTGTGATAAATCTAGGAAATATAAAGATACTTAAATGTACACAGGCAATGAATGTTTCCCACGCTGCAGTTCTTAGACATGTGCACCTTTCATTTGCTTGGCACACACTGGTTGCTCCACAGCAATGGTCAGGGGGTAGCCGAGAGAGGCTGTGCCATCCTTTCTCTATGGCTCGCAGTGATCCGTCTCCCTATCTTTCATTCCTGACAAATACCTCTGTGCAGCCAACAATGGATTTGAGAACACCTGTGCTTCCTTTTCACTTCAGTTCCACTCATAAGAACAAAAGCCACGTGACATTAATTTTTCCAATGGGTATCAGCCTGCCTTCAATTCTCTCATCTTCTTGAGATTCTGGTGTGTCAAGTTAGTGTGGGATACAGTGATCTCTCCTAACACTGATGGGGATTTATATACCAAAATCTAAATGACCACTTCTTGATGGCATTTCTGATTGCCACACAGTCATCTCTTTTATTAATTAAATTTTTATTTTTTATATTAATTGTAGTTTATTCATTTTGTATCCCAGCTGTATCCCCTCCTTCATTCCCTCCCAATCCCACCCTCCCTGCCCCATCTCTTCCTATGCCCCTCTCCATGTCCACTGATAGGAGAGGTCCTCCTTCCCTTCCATCTGACCCTAACTTATCAAGTCTCATCAGGACTGGCTGCATTATCCTCCTCAGTGGCCCGTCAAGGCTGCTCCCCTGACAGGGGTTGGTGATCAAAGAGTCAGCCACTGAGTTCATGTCAGAGACAGTCCCTGTTCACATTACTAGGGAACCCACTTGGACACTGAGCTGCCATGGGCTTCATCTGGGCAGAGGTTCTAAGTTATATCCATGAATGGTCCTTAGTTGGAGTATCAGTCTCAGAAAAGACCCTTATGCCCAGATTTTTTGGTTCTCTTGCTCTCCTTGTGGAGCTCCTGCCCTCTCCGGGTCTTACCATATCCCCCTTCTTTCCTAAGATTCCCTGCACTCTTCCCAATGTTTGATTATGAATCTCAGCATCTGCTTTGATACACTGCTGGGTAGAGTCTTTTAGAGGCCCTCTGTGGTAGGCTCCTGTCCTGTTTTCTCCTTCTTCCAATGTCCATCCTGTTTGTCTTTCTGAGTGAGGATTGATCATCTTACCCAGGGTCCTCCTTCTTGCTTAGCTTCTTCACAGTCATCTCTTGATGTCAGAATTCCAGTAGGAAAGAGATGGCGTATAATGTGACTATGTCAAGAGCTTAAAAAGATGGTGCATAAACATGTGAGTTGAAACAGGGAGGCCAACAAGAAAAGCAGCAGCTATCTCTCAAGGATGGAGCAGCTAGACTTACCAGCTCTCAGACAGAAGGTGCAAGTGGGGTTTCAGAACCTACAGAGGGTGGCTGGACAGAGAAGGACACCTACTGAGAGATACAGCTTTTAGTAAAATGACAGAGCCCATCATAATGAGTGGAAGGCACCCAGTAGAATAAATGTCCAACTTTCACCTTCTCCTCAAGAGCTCATAGTGTCCCCAAGTGTAATGTGATTGAAACTAAAGGAGAATCTAGAAGAAAGAGACACTATTAGCACTTTCTGTATGACAGTCCGCAGGCTATAGAGCACAACCACAAAAATGAAACTGAAGGTCTGGACATGGATTGAGACATCAGTTGACCTCACCTCTGACTTAGGCATAGAGTTGAATGAAAATCATCCTTCAACATGGAAATAACACAGGGAATGTTTTCATAAGCAAGACTGAGAAGTGGTTTATATTTTAAACCACCTATAGAAAACAGGACAAGTCAAGAAGACACCGACTCACTTGGCGTAAGGTAAGAGAAATAGTTATTTTATTTTGCACAAGAACAAGCTTCTACTGAACAAATTCAACCAAATAATAGTAAGTGCAGAAAACAAGGAAACGGGGATGACTTTTCCTGTTAGAAAACGTTACATAACCATGCCGGTGCATTATTTTTATCATTACAATAGCTTGTTTCAGATTTCAGAGTGCACTGTACAGATGCAGCAGCTTCTTGGCTTCTGAAAATGTAACTCACTCGCCACTTCACATTTGACTGTTTAGTGAGGAACCTCACTGTTTCCAGAATATTCTGAGCTCGAACGTGTTCCATAGCTGTGGAGCTAGAGGCTTTCACAGATCCAATGGGCTCAGGCTTCTTATCCAGGGGTCAGGATGTCATGGCCTGTGTTCAGCACCCATTCTTCCACAAGGTGATGCCAGATACAGCAAGGGCAGAACTGTCACCTATTTTCCTCAGACGATTTTCCTCAAGCTCCACAAATCTCGACATTGACATCCATCCACCCAGCCATTAACAAAGCTGCATTTGGCTGGCCAGAAATCACTTTTTTTTTGGTCTTTTTAAATGAAAGAACATTCTTTAAACAGATTATTTCCCATGAGGCAGTTAACTTCACAGCTCCTGAAGGCACTGTGGATCCACTGAGCAGCAGACGTGGCCATTCTAGAGAAAACAATAAAGGAAGTGGAGGGTGAGTTTTCAAGACATTCACAGACTCTCACACTTACTGATTAGCACACACAAGCAGGTGTATGTGGGATGGTGTCATTTCTGTAATCCTGAAAATTAAATATTTAAATTGTTCTTTAGACTATTACTATAGGACCCATCATTGTGCTCATTTACATGATTGGTTGTGTCTTTTATAACCCATGTGCTCCCTCCTGTTTTACATCTGTTCTTACATTTATTCAATATGTGTTGAGTAAAGCTAGATAAGTAACACAGACCTACATACCAACCACAGAACGAGACTACAGTTTATCAGAAAACAGTAAATATCAGAAATACAGAATTTAAAAAGTGTGGAAAGTGTTAGAAGAGTGGAGAAAATGTTTGTAACTCCTTAAAATTGACATGTTTTCATTCTAACCTTTGGTGTTACAAGGTGAAGCATTTGGGAGTGTTAATTAGGGTATAAGGCGCCCCCTCCCTCATAATCTGAGCACTCAGAGGCACATACAAGATGATCAGGAGTTCAAGGTCAGCCTCAGCTACAAGGTACATAGCAAGATGAAAGCCAGACTAAGCTATATGAGAGGAGGGGGGTGCTCTCTCTCTCCATCCATCCATCCACCCAACCACCCATCCACCCACCCATCCATCCACCCACCCACCCACCCATCCATCCATCCATCCATCCATCCATCCATCCATCCATCCATCCATCCTGCTTACCATCATGTGAGGATACAATAAGAAAAGGGACAAGGAAGACTCTAGTTCTACTATCACCTTGATCTTGGGTATTGAAAAGGATCAGCTCAGTCCCGTAGCTATGAGGAATATAGTTCTGCCATCTAAGGTGTCCAGCTAAAGGTGTTTTGTCTTAGCTTCATGAGATAAAAGGAAATATAAGGGCTGTAAGGAGATAAATGAAAGACCTCTCCTCAGGCTGGTGCCATGGGGGTCTTCCTGGAGAGGTGACAGGTAAGCCAAGATCTGCAGACAGGAACAGCTGGCCCCATGCATGCGGAGCTGCACAAGGGCTTTGCAGTAATATGCACATGACCAAGTCTTGAATATCAACATTAAATTTAAAAAAAGAACCGAAAACTGATCTAACTTGAAAATTTAAGTTAGAGAAACAGGAAGGGACAGATGTTCAAAATTTACTTATTATATTAGGTATCAAAATATATAGCTACAAAGAAGTAAAACCCCTCCCTCCTTTGGTTCCTCCTCTCTTTTTGTAGCTAAATCATGATAACTGGTGTGATTGCTGTGGTAATTACTGGAGGAAAAGTTCCCACACAACAGGAAGGTGCGCTGAGGAGGGTTGTCTTCCCAAGTGTGCTTGAACACATTTCCTAATTTCGCCCCCTCACCATCGCAGTGGGATCACTGTTGACATTCACACTTTTCAATTCAGACACTGGAGCTTAAACTCCAGCCTAAAATCATACAGTTACTAAATGATAGAGTTGGGATAAAAGAGGGTTAATCCATGTCTCATACTCAGCTATCTGCTAGGTTTTCTCTCAGATGCTGTCTTTAAGTGGTTGAGAGTGTGTATCATATGTTAACATGAAAAGATCAAAGGTGTTACAGACCATCTTTTCAGGAGGGATCTTACTACTCTAGCCTTTGCAGAAGCATTCAAGTGAAGGAGCAAACCAGTCTACACCGAAGCAGAGTGCCAACTATTAAAGCTAATCCTCACTCTGGACTGGGTCTGTATGAGTTCTTGTTCTGGCCCTAAGAATGTCATCCTCCCCCTGCCCAGAGGTGACACTTACAGCTTGAACCTCACGCTCAGAGGCGAAGGTTTTCTAGCCTTGTTTCTAGGTTACACATCAGTTCTTCAAACTGTATGGTTTGAAACTGGTGGAGAAATTGTGGCAGCATCTCTCACTGTGTGCAACTGGCATGGGAACTCTATGAGGGAAAGTTTGCTCCCATGCACACTTGCAGAAAGGACATATTTTCCGACATCCTCTTGGCATGTTTCCTTAGTCCCTATCTCTGTGTTCCCCTGTTGTCAGCAAAAAGCACTACAAGCTTTATCATCGTAGCTTCTCAACTAGGAAAACATCAGTTCATACTCTAAAGCTTGATGAAATAGCACATGGGGTTCCAGATCCAGGGATGGCAAACCCCGATGTCTGGACAGAATATAAAGGTAATGGGAAGAATGGCATGCAGGCACTGGGTAGGGGTTCAACCTCATGAGAACCTGAATGTTCCCTGTGATTCCATTCTACTTGGGACTGACTCTAATACACTCCCTATTCTGGCAGTCACATATGACTGTAATTCAAGCAGACATCTGGAGAAGTCAGGACAACTTGCAAGCTAGCAGACAGGTTTAAGATTGAAGAAGACATATTTATAATCTCACAGGGGATTCTAGCACAGAGCCACAGCTGGAATTTTGGAGTATGATATGAGGAGAAATTTCAGAGGCTGAGGAGCACTGTTCAATATTCCTACCTGGCTGAAACACAAAAGATTGCTAATAACTCAAAATTTACACACGAAGTCTCAAAGGACCGTGATTACTGGTAAAATTACCATTATGGGAAACGTTATCATTATGGGTAAAATTAACTCAACCTTATGAAATTCACACTAAACCTAAAATAATATTGGAACAGATCCACATAACAGACAAAGAGCCAAGCTCCTACAAATGTGAGGTGATCGGCTATTGACTGTCAATTTGCTGGAGCAAAGTGTTTTCAGAGGATTCCAATAGACTTAGTGTCTATACAGCATAATCCATATAAAATCTCATGTACTATAAGACCAAGAGACCTATGAAGAGAAGAACACGTCACTCCTAATGGAAAGAAAAGCAGTGAACGGACAACAACTCCAAGATGATTCACAAGTCAGTCTCAGAGGAAGACTAAATGTACCACAAATACATTCAAACATGTTTTTGGTAAGATGTCCAGAATAAACAGAGAGGCCCAGCATGGTGGTGCATGCCTTTAATCCCAGCACTTGGGAGGAAGAGGCAGGTGGATCATGACTATAAGTTCAAGGCCAACCTGTTCTATAAAGTGAGACCAGTCTCAGACAGACAGACAGACCAGAATATATGGACATATGTCAAAGAGCAGAGAAACTAAAATATAAAGAACTCTGAAAATTGAGGAAGGAAAGGAGGAATATCTGAAGTGATGAACTGACTAGCTAGATTGAGCAGGTTAGAGATGGCAGGATTCAGGAACTGTATAGAGAGCAAAGTAGAAGTGATCTATGTATACAGCAGAAAGACTGTATCAAAACAGAGCTTTATCTCAAGGCCATGGAGCCATCTGAACAGAGTCTAATTGGAGTCCCGGAAGAGCAAGAATCTACACAAATCTCAGCAAACACACACACACACACACACACACACACACACACCTAAGCACACCATGATCAAATTGCTATAAACCAAAGATAGAGTGTTATGAAAGGAGACAAGAGGCAGAGCATAGGGAGGGGCATACTATTCAGAAAATAACAAAAGTTCAAATGATGACTGAATCAGTAGATAGAAACAGGAAAATGACTAACACGCCCTGTGAATGGCTACGACAAATCTGTCAGTCCTGAACTTTATATCCACTAACACATCTTTCAGAAATATGTTCAGATAAATGCAAATTGAGACAGTTTCTTTCCATGGGCCTACAATACAGATGTTCCTCTGTTGACAACAGGAAAGAGAGGGAGTTACTCAGGCTATAGGGGAATGTCCTTCGTAAGAGGGGATAAAGTGCAACAGAAATGGTAAAGATGTCATCAAATATATAAATATTGTTTTATTACTTTATTTTTCTTAAAAAGTATGGATGAGCAGATAAAAAGAGGGCATGGAATTATAAGAACAGTAATTACAGAGGCATACTGTATATGATCAGTGTGTAGAAAGAGGCTTGTAATAAGTTATATTATTACATTCTTATATTTTAAAGACTAGTATGATGTTAAGTTGGTATACATTACACAAATTGATACATATTATAATCTTTAAAAAATAATATAAATTGTAGCTTAAAATAAAGGAAATATTTTCCTTGCACTTATTTGTCAGTGTGAGAGGGCATACATGTGCCACTAAGTGCACATATTAGCCAGAGGACATCTTGTGATAATGGGCTCTCTCTTTTCACTATGTAAGTCCCAGGAATACATCAGACTTTGTGCTGAGCACCTTTAACACTGCCTCCCTTCCCAAAATAGGATAAAATTGAAAAGATTGAAATTAAAAACAGGAATGGACCAACAGAAACACAATTAATAGATAGATCAATAACAACAAGTAGATTTCCTTCATTGTCAAGGATGGCCCTGAATGTGTAGGGACTGAACACTAATTTAAAGGCCCATTGTCATACTGGGCAAAACGGCAGGAGATAACTATGTTTTATTGATTAAAAAATTGACTTTGAATTTTAAACTAGGAGATTGGAGGTATAGTGCCATGGTAAAGTACATCTGGGAAGCCTTAGATTTAATCATTACCACTATAAAATATATGTGTGTGTATCATCTATCTATCTATCTATCTATCTATCTATCTATCTATCTATCTATCTATCCATCCATTCATTTATCTATCTATCATCTATCCATTCATTTATCTATCATATCATATCTATCATCTATCTATCTACTTACCTACCTACTTATCATCTATGAACCTATCTGTCTATCCATCCATCTCTCATTTATCTCTCTGTAATTTGTAGTTTTGGAAACAAAGCAGGACTGGAAAGCTCAGGCTTGTCTCAAACCACACTCCTCCTCTTGCTTCCTGAGTGTTGGTATCATATTTCATGACTACCAATATCAAACACAATTAACTTCAAGTCAACAATGAGTATACACAACAGTAAATGTTAGGTTCAACAGAAATCATAAAAACACACACTCTCTGTGATTCTATCTATGATGGAAAATGAACAAATTATGAAGAAATAGAATTGAGATGGACCACAGGAAGTAGATACTACTTGAAAGTGGACACAGAGATAGTGTCGGATATGCTATGCATTCTGTTTTACCAAATTCACAAAATTATATGCCTAACTATGGACTTCACCAGGAATAGTAACCACATACAATTTAGAACTGCTACAACAAGGAACTGTAATGTTACTCCATAGCACAGTGAACTTCCTTGAGGCCTTGCTACTTCCCTGCGGTGGTTATTGCTGAGTAGCCACTTCTGTTCCTCTCATAGTGAAATCAGTGTTGAGATCAACCCTACTGTGCACAATGTTGATTGATATTTTAGATTGTGTCTTTGGGCTCAATCCTCAGGCCTGGGATAGAGTGGACAGGGTGATGTGTTGCTGACATGCTTTGTTCATGGACATCAATAGTCACAGGAATAATAACTTTGGCACATTTCTGTCAGTCCTGGAAGTTCTTATGAAAACAATGACTTATGAGAGTTTCCATTCAAATTATTTAAACATTGAATGATTTCTTCCTTTATGTGAATAGCTGTGATTTTTAGAGAACTGATTATTCATTTTGATATCTTTGTGGGGCAATGAGTGTGTTCTTGTTAGTTTGACCTTTTAGTTTGCTATTTTGTTTTTCTATATAATTTCAAATAATTCCCTTGAGTTATATTTTATCACTTCTATTTAAAAATGCATCTCTCTTCCAGAAAATTGGTAAATATTTAATTATAATATCATTGTTTCAAATTACTTTTAATAATTCTTTTTCTATGGAATTTACTGTGACATTTAAAGTTACTGCCCTCAAGTTGTCATTCTGGTGTAGTTAGCTTCAGTTGTCACACAGTCAACTTGCCCTTATCTGAGCAACTCTCAATTAGTGCTGCCCAGAACGGAATGTCCAATGGTTATGTCTGTGGGGAATTGGCTTGAATATGATATGAGAGGATCCAGCCACTGTGGGCAGTGCTGTCCCTGGGCAGGTTGTCCTTGGTTCTATAAGAGAACTGACTGAATATTAGCCAGAGTCAGCTAATAAGCAATGGTCTTCCATGGTCTCTGCCTGGAGTTCTTGCCTGACTCAAAGATAGACTGGGAACAGGAACTGTAATCAGAAGTAAACACTTTCCTCCACAGGCTTCTTTTGGAGAGCAAATGATGATCACAACATTTGCTTTCCCACACCCATTTTTAGAGATCTCTTGACGGGGTTTGTTACAATGTCACTTGTCTGTGGGATTTACTTTCTGTCCATCAAATGCTAATCAGAGATTCACTTTCACTCCCTGGAGTTTTAAGTTTGTATTTGATGAAGGTGATGTGTAGAAAGTCAGGGGCTTCATTTTTAAAACCAGCCCTCAAATATTTGGCTTCATTGAGCACCTAGTTAAAGAGCCCAATCCCAAACATCTCTGCTCAGTGAAGATTTGCTCAATCAAAAAGTCTTCACTTAGTAAGCTCATTCCATTGCTTAAAGCTCCACGCTTCTTGTCTGTAACACTTAGGAAAAGATAATCCATTTCTAATTCCAGAAATTAACTTCTGAGTAGAGGATATATCTTGGATCTTTAGAAAATTGAAATCGTTCATAATTCTAGGAAGATAGAAGAAGAGGAAAATGGAGACAGCTCAGCGGGTCAGAGTCATTGCTGTACAACCATAAAATCCCAAGTTCAAATCCCCATTGCCACATAAGAAGCTGGGCTTAGCCTCATGCATCTGTAGCTCAGGACTGTTGTCTGTGGCAGGGTAGAGGCAGGAGAATTCTGGAGTCTTGCTGTGTACCAGCCTAGCTCAAGTTTCACTGCACGATCCTGTCTGAAGATAATAAGGTGGAGAGTGACAGAGCAGAGTGTTCAGTGTCCTCCTTCAGCCTCTGTTCCCACGCATGGGCATGCATACCTGAACACTCATGTGTACAAAACACATACACAGTATTTTTAAAAGGCAAAAAGAGAATATATGACAGCTTTCCTCAAGTAATTACTACTGCTCCAATCTAGCTTACTGACGAGATAGTGATTTCTCAGTATATAACTGTCTCAAAAGCTGTCCAGGCTCTGGCTTCCCTACAGATTTCCCCTCTGCGGCACAGCTGTAGTAGTGTCTTTATTGCTGACATTATTGTGTGAATGCCCATCTACACCACAACAACCAACATGTACTAATGCCAGTCTACGCCACAACAACCAGCATCTATTGGTTACTTACTCTGAAAGTGCTGAGCACATCTATGCATTTTTCTGTGTGAATCTTCTCCCTTAATTCTTACAACAACCCTCTCAATTGTGTAGTTCCAAGTAGTTACTACCACAATTTAGTATTTTTTTTCAGATGAGCTGAACCCCAAGAAATGAAGGTGGGAGCCCTGCTGTCACACAATCAACAGAGCTACTGGGTTTGGTTTGGTTTGTTTGTTTGTTTGGTTGTTTCTTTGTTTGCCGCCAGGCAGCCTAATTTCTCTGGCTCTAGGGCAGCTTTGTTCCACACCCCATTCTTCAGGGATAGAAATGTTTTCTGCATGTGCTGAGCACACGACTGAGTTATCGGGGTGCTTATTTAGCATATGTGGAGCTGGGAATTGTGTCCAGCACTACAAAGACCAGGAATGCTGGTACACGGTAGTCATCCCAGTCAGTGGGAGGTACAGACAGAAGAACCGGACATTTAAGGCCATTCTCTCTGCTACAAAACAAGTTTGACAACAACTTGAGATGTGAAAGACCCTGTTTCCAAGGAAAAAATACTGTCCACATATGTCATCTAATATGACAGTCAGCAGAGGTGACTAGGCAATAAAAATTTGGCTAGTGTGGTGAGGAAGTGAATTGTAGACGATTTAATTCACATTAAAGGCCCCACAACATAGCTCTAGACAGACAATAATCTACTATGCATGCACTTCCAGGAATGAGGGACTATGTCTACATGTCATCTCCCCTGCTATAAGCACAAGCCTAACATCATTTTTAAGCCTTTAGAACATTAAATAAATGTTTGTGTTAATTCTAAAAGTATGTATATTAAGCACAGATAATGTTATAGAACTGGTTATTAAATGGAGCCCTTTCAACTTTCTTGGTATCTATTGGCTAGAATAAACAACTCTAAGCACAGGAGACAAGAGGGGATGGACAGAACCAGTGCTCAGAAAACATTCAACTGTAGAGAGTGCTTGCTCCCGATGCTCTGTCTAAGCTTATTTAATGAACTTCATTTTTAAAACAACACAAAATTAAATAACAGAAATGGATATCTTGGATAAATTTAGGTAAAAGTGAACATAATCTTATAACGTACATTTACTAATAAGGCAAGTGGCATCATATAGTAATTTCTGAGAATAAGTACTTATCAAAGAAAATAGGAATTCAGCTTCGGAGTACACTTTCTGAAAGACATTCTTACCAAAGGCGAAAGAGTGCAACACTGTTAGGAAGACACTGAATGACAGGAAATAACTGCCAAAGGCATGGCTGTTTCCTGGTGGATCCTGGCTGAGTTGTACTTCACATAACCTTTATCCCACGACCTGTTATATATTTTTATTGTCAATGTGCAGAACAGCAGTGTAACAAAATTCAAAGGAGTAAGGGATTCATGTTGATTTGGTGGTTAGATGTCAAAAAGTCCAAATACCAGTGCTATAATTTTGATATATTCATGGTTGAATATAGCCATATCAAGCACAATGTCAGATGACATACACATTATTAGTCACTTGTATTAGATGCTTCCTTTAAATTTGCTGTTACATTTTCAGAAAACAGTAAAATGTTCACTCCAAATCTTGATTGTCAAATTGTATTCATTGAAAGAGCTAGAAATGTGGCTTTGACAAAGATATAACAGATGTCTCAAAGTTTCAAGTATTTTAGGTTTCTTTGTCCCTTCTGGTGAGAAATTATACTAAGTGAACATGAATGAAAGTGCTCTATTGTAAAAAAAAAAAAAGGGTTGGGGGAGGCTCACTTAAAAGGCAAAGCAGAGAAAGATAAGCAGCAGTGGGCAGTGTCTGGCATCTAGATCTGAATTTTTATTGTTGTTACATCTTTAATATTACTACTTTTGCTTTAGTGTTCATCTCCAAATTATGACCTTAAGTCCAAAGTGACAGCACTAAGTTCAGTTTTGTAGGGATGTTCATCAAGCCACTTTCTTGAACCTGCTCACAGAGCCCATGCTGCCTACGTTGTATAGCTTATAGGCATTCATTGAAGTGAGTGGCATAAAACTGTTTTCCTACGAGAATAAAGTGAAAAATCTTTATAATGATTTTCAGCAATGGTAGGAATAAAATATAATAAGCATCAGACCCTAAATTCTCCAATTCAGTGTAACTGACCACAGCAACCAAGAAACACGCCCATTTTTGCCAGATTGATTTTCACTTTATAAAATGTAATGTATCTACTTTGTCGATATATTTTATGGAACTCATAAAATAACTAGATAAAAATCAATGGGATAATATTGTCTTCCATCATAAAAGGAGCGATGAAACCGCTTCTCAAGTATGGCTGGCTACATGAGGACACTGAGTTGTTGCTACGGATCATGCTGTCAGCAGCACAGACAAGCTCCTTTAGCCGGAAAAGCTATCTCGGGTGCACACAGCAGTTTCTGTGGTACTAAGAAGGCTGACCTTCCACCTTTGCATGAACAACACAAGCTGTGACCAGCTCCCCACCGCCCAGGAGTAGCAGTGTCTCCAAGCTGTGGGTGCAGCGGGCAGAGTGCTCGCTCCTGCACCCAAGAGCCTCACCTTGCACTGGCAGAGAGTACACTCCGTGCCATGCTTGATCCAGGAAGAACCAGTGAAGCGAACCACATTCATCTCATCCAGGCAGGTTTTGGTGATATCGTTGCGGATGGTGTCGGCCTGGCAAGGGTCTGTGACACAGCGCGGGCAGCACTCATTCTCTGGAAGGACACTAAATTCACACTCTACCTCTGGGCATGGCAGGGGCCAACAGTCAACTTCTCCTTGCTGTGCGGGAAAGAGGCAAAGGGAATGGACCAGAGAGAAGAGAGGCAAAAGGAGAGGACAGGAGAGTGATTTTTATGCTTAGATCTTCAAAGTCATGCATCTTCAGAGAATCTACAGAAGCCCTACCAGACGATAGCTTTTTTTTCAATGCATGTTTAAACAGACTTTGAGTACTAAACAAGAACAACATTAGAACAACAGTAATGACTATTTTCCCCAAACAGTAAAATGTGAATGGCTTCATCTTCTCTGGGGCAAAGGGGAAAAACAGAAGAAGTTTTGATGAAGTCTCTGATTCTCAGATAATCTTGATTTTATTCCCTACAACTTATTTATTAATCTCAAAAAAAGTTTACCTTTACCAAAATGAAAAGAAAGAAAGAAACAAAGATAGAAAGAAAGAAAGAAAGAAAGAAAGAAAGAAAGAAAGAAAGAAAGAAAGAAAGAAGGAAAGAAAAGAAACATGAACAGAATTTGGCAGCTCTTTTGCTAAGTTAGACGTTTTTTGTGCAAGGAGTTAAACACAACACCCACAACAAAACAGTACAAAACAACATAACACAACACTTGCTTTCCCTCTCTCTTATTTCACATGGGAAACTGTGAATTGGACCTTTTAAGAAAACCAGTTCCCACCTGTTTGCTATTTTCTTCTTCATTTTATATCTCAAGGTTTCAGGGATGAAAGCAGCCATTGGAAGCATTCTTGTTCTTGCCATTGATTTTGGGGTTGAAAGGGCAAAAAGACACCAACACAGAAGTGTGGCCCTAAAATATCTTCACACAAACAGGAAGGGAACTGGCCATGCATGACTTCAAACATGTCCTTTCTGTGACACGTCTACTACAAAAACATATGTCACATCTTTCCTGTTTAATTTACACAATCAGGAACAAATAAGAAATGTAATCAATTGAAAAGCTGGTGATTTTTTTCTGTATCTAATCTTTTCTTCTTTACTCATTATTTCCAGGAAACATTTCACAAACACAATAAAACATCCTATTCTGACATGTATTTATCACATAGTCATCGTGTGTGGAATATAGCAACCATACAGCAGCAGAGACAGGAACAGTCTTGGAAAAAATAACATCTGCAGATGTGTGTATGGAAGCGTGTTTTTTGCATGTGTGTGAATGTATATGTATGGAGGTGACCATCATTCAGAGAGGCCTAAGATTGCTGGCATAGATTATCCTCACTTGATCTTCCACCTTCTGAGGCAGAGTCTCTGATCCAGAGCTCATCAACAGGACTAACCTTTGTGGCAAGCTTGCTTTGGGATGCTCTGCTCCTGCCTGCCACAGCTGGGATTACTGGAGCTCACTATGCCCACCTGGCATTTACTTAGGTTATGGGCATCTGAACTCTATTCCTCTCACATGCAGGAGAAGCGCTTTAACCACAGGACCATTTCCAAAGCCACACATGTTATCTGTGTTTTGTTTTTTACATGTGAGGGATTAACAGAAATTGGCTAACAATTTTACTTGGGAAGAAAGGATTTTTTTCCATGAATGCATTGTTCATACTTATCTTTAAGTAAATGATGGACGGGATAAAGGCACAGGAGGCTTTTCTTAGCTTCGGCTAAAGGAGTACTTCAGGAGTGACCACTCTTAGAGAAGTGTACACAATGCGGTCACTCTGTTACTCCAGGTTAGTGGTTCTCAGTCTTCTTAATGCTGCGGCCCTTTAATACCGTTCTTCATGTTGTTGTGACCCCTGACCCCCACTCATAAAATTACTTCATTGCTACATCATAACTTTAGTTATGACACTGTTATGAATCGTAATGAAAATATTTGATATGTAGGCTATCTGATATGCAACCTATGTGAAAGGCTCGTCCGACCCCAAAGGTCCAGAGATTGAGAACCACTGCTCTGAAGGCTGTCTTTGGGTCTGTCTCTCCATCATTCTATCCAGGCTCTGAGTTTGTAATTCTCAACATACAGGCACCCCCTGGCTGGTGGTGGATGGAAGGGGGTGTTCTTCTGTTTAACTTACCAAGCAGCGGCACTGCCGGCAATCCTGAACCCAGGTGTCCCCGCTGTTGTATACGGTTTCCCCATTTTGGTGCAGGCACTGGCTGCTCAGCCTTGGGTCACACTCAGGGCAGCAGGAAAGGTCAACTGTGGGGTTTTCACAGTCACAAACCATTCGTCGACACATAACAAATCCAGTCTGTGTTCAAAGGGGAACAGAGTGTTACTATGCCTCTCCATTTCCCAGAGTACCACAGCATTCGCAGGAGCAAGGACTGACACCATCTACTCAACTAATACTGTGTCTTTGAAACTAGCAGAAATGAGCCTGAAGCTGGAAGACTTCTAATTTCCTTTTCATACTACTTCCTAAATGACTTGACCAGAAAGAAAATTTCCAGAAAATGGCTACTGTAAAAGTTATGATCATCATGTAGTCCATAGGTATATTAAGTGTATGTATGATATTTGATTTAATAATATATATATAATATTTATATATTGGAATATTACACAGCAATTTGGTTACAAACTAAATTGGGGGGTTGTGCATTAAAACAAGATATAGTACTATAATGTTTTATAGCTAGTTAATAAACCACAAATTGACAAATTTCTGGAATAGTTAAGCATTATGCTTTCATACAAATATAAATTTCATTTATAATAGTTGGCTGTCTTGTACAAAAGCCTATCCCTTTAACTATTTAAGAACCCACCATTAACTGGGTAAACACAAAAGAACACATGTCTAGATATAACATTTATCGGTCAGGTACTTTCTACTCTCAGGTGAAGGCTTGCCTGTTCTGATTCATTTATTCTCTCATTCAAATATAATAATATGACTAAGGAGAAATTAACATAATACAATGTTATTAATAGATAAATGCAGTTTGATAAACGGTACAATGAGATCATGTTCAGTAGCAAAAAGAGATACAGGTAATAATACAAATGATTCTGGAAAAATAAAATATTGGGCAGAAAGGAGCCAGGCACAAGGAACATGATCTGTCTGATTACACTTACGTGAGGCTCTAGAAAATGAGGACTTAATTGTAACCATCATTTAACCAGAAGCAGTGTTGGCCTGGCTCTAGCAGGGAGGGGGGAGGGGGAGAGGAAAGGGTCAGCTAGGAAGGACATGGGCAACATTTGGGTTAATGAAAATGTTCAGTTATACCAACTGTGGTCGTTCTTAGGTGGCTGTATGAATTTGTCAAAGCTCGTCAATCTACACCTGTAAAATGTGTGGAAAGTGCGCCCCGAGTGGGTCAGACTCGTTGTGCACACCCACCTGGCAGGAGCATACAGAGCACCTGTCATTTTCCAGCACCCAGATCTGGCCGTTGTGTTTGACTTTTCCATCATGCACACAGTCCCCGGTGCAGTTCTTTCCGTGGGGACACCGACAATCATATCCACCATCCAAGTTGAAACAGATGGTGTCGTTGGCGCAGCTGTGCCTCCCGGTCCCACATTCGTCGATATCTGCAGGCGAAAGAAGCAGCGCTGTCTGACCCGGAATAGTCTTGGTTTCCAACAGCTGCCATCAGCCTGAATTCACTCCGGTGTGCTTCCCTTTAAATGATGACTAAGCTACTGAATAACCCGGGGAATTCACAGGAAAACATCATACAATTTTGATTTTAAGAAAAGATAACCTTGTCCGGAATTTTAACTTTTATATCTGTGTAAGCACCATTAGAATTGGAGAAACATTAATCTCTCTGGAAGTAAGACTATAACTCAACTTATTAAATAAAACACGTTGGTAGTGGAAATTCTAAAAGCGTTCTGATGGTTTCCTGATATAATCCCCAATGTCACACTGACATTTACAGAACATCCCTTTTTTAGGGGTGAAGCATTTTATTCCATTTCAAACCCTATACTCACAGCCACCTCCAAACAATGCAATTCCTGCATTTGCCTGGGTGCTGTTGCTCTTCCCTCAAGGCCTACTTTTTCTGGAAATGTCCTTGAACCCTTCCACATAGCACAAAAGGAAAAGACAACCCACAATTACCATCTCTCTCAAGGATGCCATTCCCTTTCCACTTTCCTTTCAGATTATCCTTTCAGCCCTGGCCTGACTCAATTGGCGACTGCCCATTCTTCACCCAACCTCACCTATTTGGTGGCAGTAATAGCCTAAAGCATTTTCATACAGATGAAAAGCAAACATATCTTGACCCAGAGATCAGGTCTATAACGAGAGATGTGATTCATTCTATTTACCCCATAATTTAAAGGTCACACGCCAAAATACATTTCAGGGAGATCATATGAGTGGCAGTAAGCGGTTATTTCCCATTTCATCTGCTTCTTCTAAGTAAAGGTCAAGAAAGAGGTCACAGCAAGAGGAGCCAGTTAGAGAGGAGAAGGTTAAGGAGGAGAGGGTTAGGGAGGAGCAGGTTAGGGAGGAGAGGGTTAGAGGGATGAATCTGGCAGCTTGGGGATTGTGCACTGATTTTTCTTGAAAAATTTCAAGACAGAGTTGAGTAAATTTCTTCTCTCTCTCTCTTTTGGTTGGTGTCTTGATTTTAGTACTAATTGAAGACAGACTGGTTGACTCCATCTTAGCTACATTTAAATTCTAAATTTTTTAAAATTAGGCACATGATGCCTTTTCTATATATTTACATTTATTATTTTTTAATTAATTATATCTCCATAAAAGTACTAGGTTGGGATAGTGAGTGCTAGTGTTATGACCATAGTGAGCTTTACTATAATTCAATTTGTCAAGGGTAGTATTTTGTGGTACGGGCATTTGGCTCTGCTCACTGTTGTGTGAGTGAGTCCATTTCCTCTCCTGTGTGTTCTTTATGCTGAACAAGCACACTGTGACTGAAATCCAACTATGCAAAAAGGAGCTAAAGTGTTTTTAAGCAAAAACATGTTTGAGGGAGTGCAGTGAAGAGGTGTGGGGGAACAGGTGTGTTGGTGTGAGTGGAGTATCTAGTATGAGGGCAGAGGAGGCAGCCAGGCAGCTGAAGAGCCATGCTTGGCTCTGAGAAAGAAGGTAAGAAATTTAGAAGTCTTCACAAAGGCAACACAATGTTGTTTTGAGTAAACACAGATTTTTATTTTAGAAAGATTTCTTTGGCTTCATTTTGGAAAACGGCTTTGAGTGGATTAGAGTTTGAAGCCAAGAGATCAATGAATTGGCTGGTTCAGGAATCCAGGAAGAAACTGACGGAGTCTAAGCCTACTTGTGGGACTGTTGCTCCGTATGAGCCCATGTACTCTCCATGGAGCAGCTAATTTGGTCCTTATACCGGTGGGTGAAGCTGCAAGGAAGTCCCAGTTTTATAGATGAGGCCTAGGCCTGAAGTGTTGCAAAGCTTTCCTCAGGTCCTCGTCAAGAAGGTGCAGGCAGCTGGATGGAAACCAGGCAGTCAGGACTCAGGCTTGAGCTCTCCACACAAGGCTGCATTGGGAAAGGCACAGCAGCAGGCTCCAGAGGACCAACACAATTGGGTTTCTGGCTTTAAGTTTAGGGAGAGGGTGAATCAAGACTGTTTCAGTCTTAGAAAGTTTGGTTGCTGCTATATGAAAAGGGGAGTATGGCATCAATAGGAGACAGAAGAGGGACTGGGGAGGGCAGCAGGGGCGGGCTCTGTTCAGGATGTGTTTGGGATTTCCCCTGGACTTCTGCATGACTTTCTCTAGTGCTGGATACAAGATCTGGCATTCATGAGGCAACACTGACCAAAATATGGACTGTCTTCAGATATGCTTTTACTATTCACCCTTTCAAAAACAGCTCATCAGGCTTACATTCAAATTTTATATCAGACATTTAAAGTTATTTCCTTGGATCACACCCTTTCTACATCAATAATTTCATTGTGCTTAACACGGTCCTGGAACAAATTCAAAGCATTCTGAGAAGGTTTTCTTAATGCTGAAAGGAAAGGAAACTCTTTTTCTTTCCCTTTCCTTTTCCTTCTTTGTCTCCCCCTCCCTCCCTATTTTTCTCCCCTCTTTTTCCCTTTGCATAACACATCTTTTGTATTGTCTTTAAGACTTTTCCCAATACTTTCTCCTTTGTCTTATTGCCCACCTCATCTGTTGAGAACTCCCAGCATCCTCTCTCCTGAGACACCTATTGTGCTCAATGCAGCTTTCCACATGTCCAGTATTTACTTGTTGGGCTGAACTAGATGCATTTAATTTGTATCTTCTTCTTGACTTAAATGAATAATGTGTGATATTCAGCTTGAACATAATACTTCAAGCTTTACAAAATCACCAAGTTAGAAGGTTATTTAGAAGCTAAAACAAGGAAAAAATCTGGGCAAATAAATATGTAATTTTATGGAAAAATATTGGATTGTGTCCCAATTTTTAAAAATGTGGGTACAGGAGAAATGATGGCACAGAGCAGGAAAGTGGCACCCCAACAGGCCATCTGGGAAGAAAATCTAAACTGCTGAAAGAGATTGATGGGAAGAATTGCAAAAGGTTTATATGAATGCAGCTTATCCACACATACATGATGGACATAACTCCACTCTGAATGTAGTGAAATAGTGAAGCCATTTGTTCCTGTCTTCAAGTGTGAACACCGCTCTTCAGAGTAGTTGCAAATACATTCCTCCAATTTGAGATGCTCCCTTTTGTAAGCTACAGAAAAGTGGCTCCTTCACTCATATAAGCATACTCTTAAAACTGCATCTCTCTAAACACTAATATTACAATTCTGCAAATCACTCCCATTGTAGGGAACGGGCAGCTGTGAGCCTCCTGGCCTGTCTCTTAAACCATACAGGTTGTTTCTTTTAAAGCACTTCTCAAGGAGTGCTGCCTTCTGAGAGGACTGTAGTTCTCAAACCACTGTCACAAATGTTATTGGTAGATAATAGTAGAATCTGCTTCCAGAATAATACTTTCAAAATAAAAAAACTTTATGTTTGTGGGGTTTTCTTGAAAATCATTTCTGTTTTCTGAAGGAATCCCTTACTATGCTCTTATGTTTATCATATTTTTGTTTTAATTTGTAATTGCATTTTTACCTCCTGAAATCAACAATGTGCTAGTTATGTTTTTGGTTGAACATTGTGTCTATTTAATATAGTAAATATTTATCTATATTACAGCTCATCCCCATGTTTAATTCTGATATAAATTACATGCCTAAATAAACTTCCATTTTAAAGTTTTTCTATCTCTTCTGTGTAGCTTTTTCTTTTTCTGATGCTTGATAAAACACCATGACAAAAGTGACTCAAGAGTGAAAGGGTTTACTGGGGCTTATGATGGTCTATTGTGGCAGAGAATTCACAGTAGCAGGAACTTGAGGGAGCTGTGCACATTGTATCTACTGCCAAGAAGCAGAGAGCAATGAATGCTGTGTACAGCTCACTTTGTTTGTTTATTTGTTTGTTTGTTTGTTTTTTGTAAAGTCCATGACCCAACTTATGGAAATGGTGCTACCCACAGTCCATAGCTCTTTCCACCTCAGCTAAGTTAATCAAGATAACCCTTCACAGGCATGCCCTGTGTCCAGGGCTCAATGTCCAGGTAATCCTAGATTATATCAACTTGATAACATTACCATCACACTATCTATCTATCTATTTTCCATCTCAGTCAATTTCACTAGCCAAACCAAAATATCATCTGCATATGCCCAACATTGTTCTTGGACTGGAGATCTAACAGCTGACAAACAAACGAAACTTATAAGCTCACATTCTAAGGTATACAGTCAGCAAACAAACAAAGGAGAATATACGATTCCAGGAAAGTAGAGCAGGGCAAGTGACTAGCTTGTTTGAAGTCAAAGGCTATTTCAAATGCAAAGTCGAGGAGAAATGTTTGTGAAGGTATCTGAATTACATGAAAGCCTGGGGTGAAGCTGGGAGCGGGAACTCCATTTAGAGAAGAAGAAAACATGCAAAGGAATCCATCTTGTATGTTTTCAGATGTGGCAAGAAAGCTGAGCATGCACACCCCTAGCCCCTTATCAACACATCAGAGTCTGTGCTTTACTCCGAGAGAGGAGGAGCTACAAAAAGTGTAAACAAAAGGGGAACATGCCCAGTCTTCAATCTTTCGGGGATCATTCTGAGTGTTACACTGTGCATCTTAGGCCCATTATCTCCGAGACCAGTGGCCTGTGAAGGTTTAAGTACAAGTAAAGAAATAGCGGCTCTTGAGTTTTGTCTTGGCTCTCCTCCCTGGCTATAAATGTTGGTGGTAAACTCAGTGTTGTCATTTCCCCGGCACTTAGCTTGCTCTGCCTGGTTGGTAAAACCACCTCCAGGTAGAGGGATACAGAGAGCTGTTAGGCCACTAAAACAACTGAAGACCAGTGGCTGACTGCTGAATATAATCAGACTGAATTCTCTAGTCCTGGAAGATCACACATATCTTAGGACAGTGACCACATCTTTGGTTTCTAACATTCATCTTTCTCCTGGGACAGCCCAGACCAGCACTCAAGACGCGGCTGCTCATGCTCATGTTTTACCTAGCCCTAGTTACCCTCTCTAGAGGGTTAGATGAGGTTTGCCTCATCTAATGTTTCTATCTGTTTGGGGGTCAGGGTTTTGAATGTGTCCATTTAAAAAAGTTTATGTGATAAAATGAGTTTTTCACTTTAAAACATCTTTAAAATATATTCACAAAGGGTCACAAATTTGATATATAATGAAGTAATATAATTATGAAGCAAAATTAGCTATTAACAAACTTCCAATCACTGTTGAAAATAACACATTTGCCAGAGTTTTGGGGATTAGCTCTGTGTCCAGTGTTCACATCTTATTTTGTGTTCTCCAAGTTAAAGGAGTTTTGGACTCTCTGTCTCACCTTCACACGACTCTCCACCCGGGGCGAACATCCCGTTGTCATGGTAGCCGTCTCTGCACTCGCAGTGGTACCATCCAGGCAAGTTAATGCAGTTGGCACGGCTGTCACACTGAACAAAGCCGTCAGAGCACTCATCAATGTCTGTTGGACGAAGAAAACAAAAGTAGAATTTTACACTGTTGCTTTATTCTTTTAAAGACACTAGAACATTCTGCTATAAGACTACTGTAATTCTTAATGCCAGCAAACCTTGAAACTGAGAAAATATAAAATCAATATAGTCAGCTGGTAGTCAAAAGCTGTGAATAAAGAATGTAGCGGTATTTCTGAGTAGCCAGAGAGACATGTATAAGGTTTCTTTGCTATTACAGATGATCCAACTGTGAAGTGGAAACCATCTGCTGTGGTGGTGGTATACAGTCATCGCTAGATACTCCCAGCTTATTGATACACTCTGCCATGGGAAGTGTCCAGTCCCTTCAGGATGAGCGTGGCCATATTACTTTCTTCAGTCGCCTGCGCAGTGATATGCAGCACTTCCCGACAGAGCCGTTAGGGTGCTGCGTGTGACTCACATGCAGCCGTCTACAACCACAACTCAACTAGCAATGTCCAGAGGCTCCAACAACCAACCTGCTTCCCTGGAGGAGCAGGACAAGGTGTGAGCTTCATTCCCTGTGAGGAGCAGATGATATGAGCACGAAAATGATTTTCGCTTCATTGAATTTGTTTCATTCAATGAAGGGACGTTCATTTGAAGAAGGCGGGGCGGGGGGAGATGATTCGTCTTTATTTCTGAGAAAACTGAGCTCTTAGAAATGGTCATCGTCCAAAACTGCGGCTAGAACAGTGCTTTGTGACTCTCCAGCCTACGCAGTCTTCCATGCCGTCCTTTCTTCCTGACTTACCCTGATGTAAGTTCTGCTCACTCCTGAGATGGGCGTTTATTTCTAGCTGTTTTTCCTCTCATCACCCCTTCTCTAGTCTCCGAGCCCCCTCGCCCACCTTGCCTCCCCACTTCCCTTCACTCACACCATAGTGCCCACAGCACCGTGCCTTCATCTACAAGGGAGCACCCAGCCCCCTCCTCCATCCTGCCTTCATCTACAAGGGAGCACCCAGCCCCCTCCCCCACCCTGCCTCCCACTTCTCTTCTTTGATACCACAGCACCCACAGTGCACTGCTTTCATCGACATGCTCTTGGAGTCTTTGACCTTTAATATAAATGCTATTGATTGCATTTCTTCCTACCCTGAAGACTGAGATACAAACAGAAGTTGCCATGGTATATTTTCACCTACAGTTCGAGCATTATTTTCTTCTGAAATCATTATCATATAGCTCTTTAGAGAATGACCCTTAATTAATTTAATTTAATATTAATTATTTACTTAATACCTGTTGTATGCCAACAACTAAGTGGTAGAGAAAAAATAGATATACAAGATACGTGACTTCTGCCAATACTGACATATTAACTATGTAAATTACATTTTACAAAATTAAATTTATAAAAATCTAAATTTAAAGCCACATAGAGCAACTTCCAAGAATGCAATACATCTTTCACCATCAATGTGTCTATAGGTAGCAGCACACAAATACTTCATTTTCATGGCTACAGACTTATTTGACTTATTTTCTCAATTATTTCCATTTATGGCAAGGGATAATCATAAAAACAGAGATGAAATAGAATTTAAATATAAAAAAGAGAGGCATTATAGAAGTAGCTGAGGTAAATGCTGGTATAGATGTTAAAGGAACATGACAAAAATTGGAAAGTTTGAAAGCATCAGTACTGAGCAGGAAGTACTCACTCACATTTCAAGGGGTTTGCACAGTAATTTCTTATGTAATGACATACCCTGCTTCATCTAGAATGTGACTCAATTTATAAAGTCCGTACACTATGATGCAGTATAACATGCTTATCACCATTTAGGATACGGAAGGAGACTAGCTCTATAGGTCATGTAACGTCACTTTATATTTTTACTGCCCTGCTTAAAATTAATGAACACTTATTATATACAGTGCACTGAAATAGTTATTCATTAGAGAATCATAAAGTCTATCTAATTACCAAATGCCCAAATATGCCAAATGCATCCATAGTTTGTTACGACACAATGAAAACCATTCACTCTTTTCATGGGTGAATGGTTTCCCATTGAGTAAATTTGCATACGTGCATTTCAACCATTCATCGATGGATGACTTTTTATATTATTTCTTTTGATACTATATGCAGCAAACAGAGGGTCCTAGGTGTCTCTTCTACATATGGGTTTCGTGTCCTGTAGATATACCCACAGGTTTAATTGATGGGTCATGTGGCTCCTTTATGAACATTCTAAGGAAGTTACATTGTATTTTGCACAAAGGCAGTCCTATGAATGGTGTTTGTCTATAAACAAATGAGGACATTTGTGTGAGTTATAGCATAAAGTCATTCATTTTTCATTTAGAATATATCTGTGTATATATCCTAAATATATTTGTATACATATATAATATGTACATATATACATATATAATATACATATATTATATATAAGTATATAATATAGGTATATAAGTACATACATATATAATTATATTTTTATATTATATATGTATATCAATATTCTAAATATATATTAGAATATATGTGTATATGTATATAGAATATATATATATATATTTAAGAGTATACACACATATACACACACTCTTTTGTATATTGTATACTGAAAGAAAATGTTGAGAATTTCAAAAAATTCACTTGGTTGCCATTGTTAAGCATGTTAAAACTTTACATTACATTAGTCAATTGAGTGAAATATACAATGAATGTCAAATGTTAGGAGACAAAAATTATGTTATTTTATTTGATGTTAGAACTACCAGCTTTCCTGGGGTGGTAGCTGAGTTTGTAGAATTCTTGCTTGGCATGCATCAAGCCCTCAACTTGAGCCCAGAACTCCGTAAACCAGGCATGGTGGCACACATTTGTGACCGGAGCACTCAGGGCTTAAATACAGGAGCATCAAAAATTCAAGTCATCCTTCCATATATAGTGAGTTCAAGGCCTACCTGGGTATGCCACCCTACCTCATTTAAGGAGCTAACAAACATTTTAAAATAAGTTGAAAACTGAATTAAAGTAGCCAGAACATTAATTGTATAAATGCATATAATTTGGACTTACAATTTTAATTTTCTACTTTTGTAGGTATATAGTATATAAAAAACTAAACAGAAATCTTACAAAAATCTGTTGCTTCATTATGTTTAAGGAACTAGTTCTCTGATTCACAGTTAAAATTTTTTCACATCTATGTATAGAACATTGGCTAGTGATAGTATTACCAACTCAAGACATACAGAAGCTAAAATCCAGAAATGTTTAGCTGTCCAACAAGAGTCATGTGTCACATTCACACTCCAGAGATGGGCATCAGCTTAGATAATAAAAATGGGAGGTGCCACCGAGGATAGATTTTCCCAGAAAACACAAATATGTTAAAACAGTCATTAAAACAAACTGACCAGTGAAAAACTCTAAGCATCACATGGCAGTGACTTGTTCTTTCTCCTTCAGGTTTGCCATTAAGATTAAACTTTCTTTGGTGCTAAACTTCCACAGAGGCATCCAGCAGGAAGGGATTGATGTCACTGCCACTCAAGGGGTTCTTTGAGAACATTACAAATGCGTTCATAATAAAATTCAAGAGTACTATAAGATTAGGCGTTTGAATGATACACAGTCTCTTCACTATAACAGCAGATTCTCTGCTATAATATCAGCTGTGAGTAAAATTGTGTAAATATTTAGAAATGTCTGTGCCTAAATGGGCCCATCTATATTTTATTCCTTTCCCCCAATTGAAAAAAATTTCAATGATAATTGAACAATTTCCACTCCATCCTTTCCCTACTCCAATTCCTAAAATATTCACGCTTCACAAAATAGTGCGTCATACGTAGGAGGGGACCACACAAATATGTTTCTTCTCATTTTCGTATGTGGGCTGCCTCACAAAGCACCGACCCCTTCCTTTTAACCTAAGAGAAGACTGATGAGCTTATACTCTTGTATTTTACACACAGAAAGCAGAAATGAAATTCAACTGTCTTTGGTACTATTTTTAGTGTCAGTGTCAAAACCAAATAGCAAGAGTATTGTCTTTCATACTACTTATTCTGAAGAAAAACATGACATCATTTCTCATAAAATAGTACTTGTTCTATTTATATCACAATCCAGTGCCCTGGCAATTAAATTATATTGATAAACAGCAGGCAATTAAGGATCCTCAAAACAATTAATCAAATCCTGATTACTCACATGGGGCAATTTGCTTTCTAGATGAGCTACAGCCTTTAAAACCACAAAGTCATTTCTCCATGTCTTTTGCTGAGTTCCTGGGAGTCTGTTTTCAGAATTTAGGTGCGAGGATATAAAATAGTGTATAAAATTTCACATTTTAAAGAGTGGTTCTCATATAATTTTTGAAAGTTTTTTTTGGAAACACACATAAATAGATTTTAGAGACCATAAAATCCTCTATAGAATTTGGAGAACATTATAGATTTACAGACAATTGTTTTCATTATGTTATGGTTCATAATCATTAATGAGTGGTGTTAAAAATGCGAGGTATAATTTCTTCATCATATTATTTCTTCCTTACAACCATACCCAAGTGAGGTATTCTTATAGTGTGTCACAGACAAGAAAGCAATGACAACAAGTACAGTACCCAAGGCCATTCCAAAGACCACAGCCCCTTGGACCATCATAGAATTCTATTCTTTAAGATGTCGGCCTAGGAGAAACAGTCTATGAGTTGGAATAGCTTTTATTTGAATTTCTTTCATTTTTTAAAATGAAATGTTTCAAGCCCTTAATTTTAATTTCTTTCATCTGCATGTTGCAAAAGAAGTTTCCTTAATGATGCCTACACTTAGAATGTAGCGGAGATTCTGCTGGTTTAGTAGACTGGAGGTTGTAGGTCTCCAAGATCCTCCAAGATCCGTGACTTCGCTGGCTTTGGGTAGTTGGCTAGGTTTCCAGTCCCAGGTACAGTTTCCCTTTTGTTGAGTGGGTCTTCGGTCCACGCAGAGCTGCTGGTGACTGTCAGGATGTGCATGCCACTTCTGCAGGCTTTCCCTCTGGTGTTATGCTGGTCAGTGTTGTGGTTCATAGGTATCACAGCTGCATAGGGTTGTTGGCTGTTTCCCTCCTTTGGAAGCTTGCGTGGCACCTTCTGGTACCATGCAAGCTAGTTCTCTGGGTCTTGTGTCTGAAGTGCACAAACTGTGAATGAATTCTGGATTGTAAGTTTGTGAATGCTGTAACTTTGTTTATGCTACTGAGCTTCCTCCGAGTCCTTGGGTTTTGAATGATATTCTTTTCCTTTCACGGCTAGCTGTTATTATGTAAGACCCTTACATATGGCCTAGCAGCTCTTGATAGTTATTTGATATATGTCCATAACCCTCCTCTAAGACTAGATGCAATATCACATCCTTAGTTTGTTTTTAATTATCTAAGAACATGAGCATTTTAATTAGGGGAAATAGTGGCAATAGGGTGACAGAAGCACAGCTTCTTGAATGATTATGTCCAGTGAGGGTACAGGCTCTGCCCATTTGGCCAGTGCTGGTGTCAGGGTAACCAAGTAAGCTGTCTAAATATTTAGGCTAAAACAGAAGACCTGGACAATAAGTCTTTCTTCTTTTACACTTTTAGCCCATTGTTCTATCATTGCTTTTTCTCCTCAGGGACTTGTATCGTGTTCCTGTTGCATAATATCCTCTGTTCTCTTCTTGTCCTCCCACCTGTTTGGTTAACTAATGACCTTGTATCTTATACCAACATCAACATCCTGGAAGGTCTTCTTGAACACCCTAGATTGTTGTTTGTAATCTCTTGTCTTATTTTTTCCAAGATTAGTCTTTCTTTTCTCCTTCTTCTTCTTCTTCATTACAATTTCTTCACTTTGTAGCCCTGTCCTTCGTCTTGTCTATGTTCCACCCTCCCTCCCTCTTCCCCTATGTCCTTCCCCTATTCCACTGATAGGGGAGGGTCTCCTCCCCGACTATCTGACCCTAGCTTATCAGGTCTTATAGCATTTTTTCGATGATTATTTTTAAGTATTTTATTGGTTTGGTTTTTTTTTTTGTTTTGTTTTGTTTTGTTTTGTTTTTGAGGAGTGGAGGGCCTAGTCTTGTATAGCTATAACTTAATTTATATAATGTAAATTCTGGAAACCATACCTATGATATTCTGTTTCTAAAAATATCTTGGCTTTGGAATTTTTGTCTTTGCACTTACTTTTAAAAATCATCTTATGAATTTCTCGCTAACAATACAAAATAAACAAAGAAGCATGTAATCTTGCATTGATTCAATATACTGATTATTGAAAAATTAACAACTTACATGACTAAATTTTAAAATCTATATCATTACTTCCTTTTTTCTCTAATATTTTATCTGCATCTGGATATATATCTTGTACATTTTTGGGTTGGACTTACTTTTGCAACAATTTAATTTTGCCTTACTATGTTAAAAAAACAACTTATTAAAGTAAAATTTGTGTATAACTTGGCAGCAACTTCATGAGTTTTGACATGTAGCATTCCCATAGTCAAGCTTATATATTTCCTCTTAATTAACATTTTTCATATTATAATAGAGTGAAAATAAGACCTTTAAATATTAGCATTTGTCTCTGAATAAGTTACATATGGGAAGAAGCCATGTCTTTATTTTTTTCGTCTAGTCTCAACATGGAGCAAAGAACTAGACAGAGGATTGGAGATGGACAAGGATTTGTGAGCGAAGACATAAATGGTCTGCTTGTAATATCTGTGACTACTTGATGCCCACCTGTGCCACACTTGACACATGCAGAGTCAGAGGGAAGCCAAGGCAGTTTAGATGGCATGGCAGTTTACCCTCAAGGCAATTGACAAGATGGCAATGGTACTGTCTCATCCTACTGGTTATATTTGTTGAGAATTAGCTATGTTATTAGATCCCAATTGTGATGATAATGTGTTAATTTTACATATATATTATATACACATATTTTAAAAGTATATCAGAACTTAAAATGGTGAAAATGAAAAGTTGAAAACATTTTAAAAATCTCTTCTGACCCTTATAAATGCTGTGTTAAAGGGAGAAAAGAAAAATATAATAATGAAAAGAAAAATATAAAAGGAAACAATATAGAGAGAAGTGCTAGTTGTTGAAAACAGAATACAGATAAAATGATGGGGCAGAAGAGAAGAAGCAAGCTGCCGAGATGATGTGTAATAGCAGGGTGTGACAAATGATGCTGTAACAACCTGTTCCAAGGAGCTCCCAGGAGGCTGGGGTAGCACGGAGAGCTGAGCTGGAACATGCAGCTAAATGTAATTGGGTGAAATAAATGAAAACTGATTAGGAGAGGGTGTTGGCATGTGTTTATAGCACCTGGGAGGCTAAGACAGGAGGACCATTGGTCTGAGGTCAGCCTGGCTCAAAAGAGCCCTAGTCTCAAAGAGGAAAAAAGAAAAAAGAAGAAAAACATCTACTACTGAATAATCAATCCATTTACCTCCTCCTGCCTTGGGCAATGTACTGAAAGAAAGCAGCAATTATTCTCAAGGATAGAGTGGATAGTTTCTTGTAAAAGATCCACCTCCACAGCTGTGTAGAGGTCATTGTCATTTGGACCAATGATCACGGTTGCACTGTGGCGTTCAAAGGGCTCATGATAAAGAGTTGTTCACCTGTGGCTTTACAAATATGGCTCTCCTATCCAAACCCCAAATTAGAAATCCTGTCTATCTACTCTTAAACATCGATGTGAGAGCGAGAACAATCAACATTTCAAAAAACCTGCAAAATATAAGGGATGAGTCAAAACTGTGAGAAATCGGATATGGAAGAAAAGAGATTATTCATAAAGCATAAGCCAACATGTTTCTAAATTATCATCTACAGGATAAGGACAAAGTGCTAGGAAACCAGAATGTCTCCAAGAATAGGGATTATTTCTTGAAAATTATATAATAGTAACAAAAATTTTAAATGTAATATAAAGCCTGATAGGTAAATTAGGAGAATATAGAAAGTAGCTGAAAAAACACAACAGAGAAGAAGCAAAGCTTGCACAGGGCCAGCTTCTGATGACACAGATTTCATCCTGAGAGTGGTACTCTGTATCTGATGGCTGCCTGAGAGCTAACGATGTGACAAGTACCACTTTGTGCAATTTGTCCTTGTTTACTCAGTGTGGCCAGTGTTCCAGGAGGGAGGGAGTGTTATCATTCTCCCCATTCTGAAGGAAGAACAGAGATGGGAGAGTTTAAGTAATTCTTCCCAAGGCTCTGGGAAGGGGAAGCTGAGATTTGTGCCCACTCATCCCGCATGCATATCTGCTCCAGCAGCTGCCTCACAAACAAACCAGGCACAGACCTTGTCACACTGATGCCACATTTTACAACAACAAAAATAAAATCTAAGTCTACTATCTGCCAGAAGAAAAAGAATAGATTACATGTAAAAAAAAAAAAAAGAATTGATCTATTATCAAGTTTCTCACCCACAGGGTTCTATGCGTTCAACTAGGATTCTACAGTAAGCATAGTTGTCAAACACCTGCGAATGCAGAAAAAAAAAATAATTCCCTTGACTTTATAAAATTACTTTCACGCTATGTGTGCAGGGTATATGAGACAATCAAACCCCCCAGAAGAAAATGTATGAAGCATTTGCTAGTCTACAATGGTAAGAGGATTCCTCTTAACCAAGGGGAGTTACAGCCTTGATTCCCGTGGTTGCCAAAACCATGTTCTATTAGCAAGGATTCGCTGGAGCAGTTGAATTACTTCAAGATTCCTTCCCGGACAGGAGAGGAGCTCATTCTATCTAACCATCAATAGGAGCAAGAGGGCTACAGTCTTTTTGTGCAACAGAACTCCACAGGCTGTCTAGCTATTAAGATAGTGCAAAAGGCTGTATGCATTTGCTGTGCTCATGTGTTCAGGGAAATGAGCTTTGACTGGCATGCTAGGAATGTCAGGATGACAGCCCAAATCGCTATTCTGTATTTATTTGCAAACTAACTGACAAATCCATACCACAAGAAATACTGCCAGAGTGAAATGGGCCCACAGAAAGCAGAGAAGCACAGTGCTGCAGTCTGCGTACATCTGGATAAGACGTCCGAGAGAGCTTTGGAGGAGATCTTAGCCCTGAAACATACTGACAAATGGCTTCTGTTGGCTTTGAGGAAGCCGCATATACCTGACAGACTGTCTACTTTAAGACCACTTTATTCTAATAACCACTTCCATCTCTGCTGAAACACTGTTAACTTGATACAGGGTTTTCAGCCACAAACAAAACATTGTGTCTCCTCCACACAGACCACTGAAGGAGAAATGCCCAACAGCACCCCACAGAGCAAAACACTAACTCCTTACAGTTACAATGAAGTTCAAGTTCCTTTAGGTTTCTTAAAGGTGCAGTGCTCTCTAATGCCACTCTCAAAGTTCTCAGCTGGGCAGAGTGACGGCAACTGTCTGATTCCATTAGCATGGTCACTTAATCAAAGGGCTGAATATACTTTGTGTTCTCTTTAACAACATATTTCTTTATGATCAATCAGATCAGTTGTACAACCCAATTTCATTGCTAAGGCAACCCAAATGCTAGATCAAAGAGCTTCTATCCCTTAGTGTTTGATCTCACAGACCCAGCTTAATTTTGTATTTGGCTAATGTATCTTTAGAAAACAAAATGAAACCCTTTGGTTAATACTTTTGTGGTTATCTGATACAATAAAAGGAAGAGGGACATAGCTGACAGCTGCTTAGCTGTTAACTGCTAGCCATTTTATCTGTCTTCTGCATCTATTTACAGATATTATTTATACAAAGCTTTATATTTATTGATATGAATTTTATATATTATATATTTAGATATTAGACATTATATTATTTATTACATAATAAGTATATTACATTTCAGTTATATACATGTATACATACATCTTTATTGAATTTCAGTTTTCAATTTTATAATCTGATAGGAGATAATATGTAGAAAGACCCAAATTAAAAAAAAAACCTTCCAAATAAACAGATCATTACAATGTTATAATCTGATCTGGCAGAAGCTATTTCTGTGGGCTCTGTCCTGCTCAGAGGTGTAGAAATTGTCCTCCTTCAGAGAATTAGTAAGTAAGATGAAGCATTTGGAAATTGATTTTATACACACTATATCTTTCTGGCTTTGTATTAAGCTGCTAACCAATAGGAGATGACCTAAACATAAAACGTAAAATGATGAGGATGTGATTAAATAAGCTATGGCATCTTTATAAAGAAGAATGCTATCTGTCCTTAAATGGCAATTTGAAAATTCCAAATGACACGCAAACATTCTTGAAATAATTATCTTGCAAAAGAGCAAGAGAAAAACTACGAATAAAATATTATTCCAGTATGTAAATAAGAATCTTACTCATGAATAAGTAGTTTGTCTAATCAGTACCATTACATTTAATTATATCTTATTTTGTATATTTTTCTTCATTTTATAAATTTTCAAACATTAAATATATATTGCTTTTATAATTTAAAGAGATCTACAAAAAGTGTTAGAATACAAGAATAAAGTTAGAGCGATTTGAGGGGCAGGTTCTGCATAGCCTTTCAAGATTCTCAAGCAGACAGCCATGGTGGCCTCCTCACTTGGGCCACAACCCTGAGCTAAGAGCTGAAGCCCTTCTCCACTCCTGCCCCAGGTTGCTCCCTCTTTAGGGAACATGCAGCCCCTTTTCCTCAAGGCACCTCACAGCTATCCCCAGGTCTTCCTGTGCAGGTCCTCTGGGCTCCGGCTCTGCTGTGTTCTGTTGAGCTACCAGTGTGCAGAGCAGCTGCCTGTAGGGCTTTGGAAGTTTTAGACCCTGTGCCACTTAGCTCTGAGTTCCTCTGCTTCAGGGACATAAGCTTGGACAAGCTTTCATGTTGTTTGCACTCTGATGAACCTCTCCCTCAACACTCAGAGCTGGGTCACCAGCAAGAGGCCTTTGTGCTCCTGTATGGAAACTCCATTGCAAATAAAAGGTCTTAATAAAAGGTTCTTAGTCTTTCTCCTCCGTGTGACTCTACATGGATCAGAAACTATGATATCAGCATTCAACTTTTAAACCTAGGCAGGCAGTGTCAAGCATAAAACAAGAAGGGCCCTCCTCACTCCCTTGCCCCTTGCCACCTGAGACAGTCAGGAGAGCTGACTCTTGGGGTCATGAAAGCTGGCGAGCTAGCTCTGCCCCTCACTGGCTGCACTTGGGAGAACTGGCCCTGTGCCTCACCTGGGCAGCTCAGTGGAGCTGGCCCAGATGTCAAAGGCACAGGTGAGCCAGCCCCGAGGGTGTGAGAGCAGGAGGCAGACCCAGCCCCTGGGCAGCTCTAGCAGTTGAAAGAGTGGGCCTTGTGCTTTGACTGAGCAGCTCAGTAGGGTTGACTTTGGAGGTATGGGTGCTGGTGAGCTGGCCCCAAGGACAGAGCAGGAGAACAGACCCTGCCTGCTGCAGGTGGTGCCATTGGGAGGCTTAGCCAGAGCAGTGTTGGAGAGCTCACCTGGTGGGTAGGTAGGGGAGAGCCAGAGGGCTGCCATCCAAGCCCTGTTCCAGGGCTTTGAGTTGGCCTGCCCCAAATCCACATCATCTGTGAACTGTTGGGGCATGTAAAAGGGCTGGTTTTGCCAATGTGTAGCTGCAGGATCTCCAGGCTGGGCAACAGCCGCATAGCCGGGGTGGGGGGGGTCTGGCAAAGATCTAATATTGGGTGTCACAGAAGCCAGAGATGGCTAACCAGACCAGTGACTCATTGCAATGAATGGATGCAAGTAAAGATGTGTGGACAGAGGGCGACACTGTGAGACACACTGTGGCACACTACAGCTCCACGACAAGATGTTTTCTAGGCTTTGTTTTGTTTTGGTTGTTTTTGGTTTGTTTGCTTGTTTGCTTTTGTGCGTGTGTGTGTGTGTGTGTGTGTTTTATTTTGGTGGGAGATTGCAAGTGCAGAAGATAGGAGGGGACAGGGAGATGAGTAGAACTTGAGTGAATGATGAGAAACTCACAAATAATCAATAAAATTTTTCTAATATGCTGGAGAGTCAGGCTTGAGAAATTAAGGTACTAAATATAATGTACATCGATTCCTATCAAGTTACTTTTACTCAACCAGCACTCTGTTCCAGAACTGTATTAACAATAACTGCTCTTAAATTTAAATCTAGGACTTGAAAGATAATTAGTTGTTAGATTTGCCCTATGGTGTGACTGAAAGTGTTTCAAGTATAAAGCATGAAAGCAATGTTGGAAGCTGTGTAAGTTAAGTCTCCATGCTTCTAATTTTCCAGGGAAAATGATCACAAACAAAAAAAATGGTTAAATCCCTGCTACTTATGAGTTAGTTCTCTGAGTCCATAAAGGTGTTGTTGTTATGAGTTAGAAAGGGGAGTGTAAGGCCAGGCACAGTCGTGGCACACCTATACTCCAGGAACAAGGGAAACTGAGGCAGCAGGATAACAAGTTTGAGGCCAGCCTGGCTGAACAGCAAACTTGTGTCTCAAAAACAACAAAGCAAAAACCAGAAACACACACACAACTAAATAGAGAAAGAAGACAGAAAAGAAATAAAAAAAAAAAAAGAAAGAAACAGAAAGACAGACAGACATGCATGAGGGCAGGCAGGCAGACAGACAGAGAGAGTCATCAGTAATGATCTGGGAAATGCAAATCAAAACTTCAAAGAGATTATCTGTCAAGATAGTTTTTATTTAACAGAAAACAAAACCAGGGCTTTAAAGGTAGCTCAGCGGCTAAAGGCTGTTATGGCCAAGCTTCAGTTCAACCCAAGGAGCCCACACACTGGGAAGAGGGAAGTGACTTTCCCATGTTGTCCCCTGACCTCTCATGCATGCACACACATACAAATCTATCTATCTATCTATCTATCTATCTATCTATCTATCTATCTATCTATCTATCTATCTATCTATCTATCTATCGAAGTGTAACCAAATTTCAAAAATAACAAATGTTGGCAAACGTAGAATATAAGCCTTTGTCTTTGTAGATAAGAATGTAAACCGGTGGGGGCTGGAGAGATGGCTCAGAGGTTAAGAGCACTGGCTGCTCCTCCAGAGGTCATGAGTTCAATTTCCAGCAACCACATGGTGGCTCACAACCATCTTAAAAAAAAAAAAAAAGAATGTAAACCGGTATAGCTACCAAAGGAAATAGTGTGAAGAGTGAGCGTGCATGCACACACAGACACAGACACAAACACACACACACACACACCAGGCTGGAGGAATGGCTCAGCTGTTAAGATGGATTACTGTTCTTGCAGGGGCCCTGAGTCTGGTTCCAGAACCCATGTCAAGTGATGGCTCACGACCATCTCTAACTCCACACCCAGGGAATAGAGACATCTGGTTTCTGTGGGCACTGATGCTCATATGCATATAATACAGAGAGACTTCCAAAACTGCACATAATTAAAAGTAAAAAAAATCTTGAAAAATTTAAAAATAGAAATTGTTTAGGATCAAGCAATGTCACTTCTGGATCTATCTTCAACAGCACTGAGGTTAGTACATTTAAGAGTCATGTGTGCCGTTGCTTTATTTTACATCAATCTGATCAGCCAAGCCGTGGAAACAACCTGCATGGCTGAGTGGAGATAAACTGTGGAATGCACACATAATTGAATATTATTGATCCTCCAGAGGCTCTGGAGAGGTGGCTTAGCACGGAAGAGCATGCAGGCTCCTGCAGGGGACCCAGGGTCTCTTCACACCCAGTGGCTGGCTCACAGTCACCTGTAACTCCAGCTCTCTGTGACCTGAGATCCTGGGCCTCTGTGGACACTGTGCACACATGGTGCACGTACATACACTCAGGTATGCACAGATCCATATAAGATAAATACAGACATGTTTTTAAGAGAGGAAAGGAAGTCATGTTATCTGCAATAACACTGACAGACTGGGAGGGCAATCTGTAAAGACATTTCTGTGGGCACAGGAAGAAAATACTGGATGGTTTCACCTGTGGAATCCGCAACAGCTACATTCATAGATGCAGAGTAAAGCAGTGGTTGTCAAGGGCTGAAGGGAAGGGAGGATGATGGTGCAAAGAAAGAAGCTGAAGTTCTGTAAGACAGGCGCACTGTGGAGGTCTGCTGTAGAGTGGCTTGCCCAGTGACACTGTTGTGTACACCTAGGGTTACTAGGAGGGTGGATTTAAATTGCTGCACCTAAATCTAAAATGTTTCCTAAAGGCTAAGGAGATGATCATTAGCCCTATTATGTTACTGGAAAGCTATAAAATGTTCAGATGTGGGGCTCACTTGAAGGAAATGGACCATAGAAGGGCACACTGGGCTCTAGGACTCGACTCCATTTCCTTGATTTCTGGTCACCACCAGGTAAGCAGTCTCTTCTACACATGATACAACCTCATGATGCTCTATCTCACTGTAAGTCCCAGAGCAACCTGGCTAACCAAACATCAGGCCTATAAAATACTGAGCTGAAATAAACCTGTACTTCTTTTTTAAACACCAATTCATCTCAGCATTCTAACGGAGTAATTTATGTCAAGTGTCCCTGTCATTTTCTCCCAAGCAAATGCAATTAGAAAGACTCTACTGATTGAGGTATCAAAGCAGAGACTGAGACTCATAGCTAAACTTTGGGCAGAGTGCAGGGAATCTTATGAAAGAAGGAGGAGATAGAAAGACCTGGAGGGGCCAGGAGCTCCAAAAGGAGAGCAACAGAGCCAAAAGAATCTTAATCCTAGGGGGCCCTGCAGAGACTGATACCTAAACAAAGGATAATGCATGGAGAGGACCTAAAACCCTGGCTCAGATGTAGCCCATGGACTCAGTATCCAAGAGCACTTTCTCTGGCATGAACTCAGTGGCTGGCTTGCTGATCACTTCCCCTTTGGGGTGCAGCCTTGAGAGGCCACAGAAGAAGACAATTCAGCCAGTCCTCATGAGACCTGATAGGCTAGGGTCAGATAGAAGAAGAGGAGGCCTCCTCTATCAGTGGACTAGGGGAAGAGTATGGGGGCGGGGGGAGAAAGGGAGCGTGGGACTGGAAGGAGACAAGGGAGGGGCCACAGTCGGGGTACAAACTGAATAAATGGTAATAAATGATAATAATAAAAAAGGAATAACAGACAAAATTTGTTTCATGACCTTGAAGATTGATTGTGGTCATGGTTTCACAGGTATAGACTTTAGATCTACCCATAAACCCATCAAGACATATACATTAAACATATGCAGCTTTTTACATGTCAATCTTCCCTCACCCAAGTGATTAAAAGGTCCCCCAACTCCTTCATACTACATCCCTATAAGTAATGTCCAGTTTATTCTTCCTGTGCACAATGAATTGAAAATCCAAGCACTGATTTTTGTGTGCTGTGCTTTTTGATTTGTTCCCTCTTGAACATGAATGTTACTTTTAGAAGGATAATCACCACACACAATTCATATATGTCCATATCCACATTAATGAATTAATTTGTGCTACAAATTCCACCAACACTATTTATCCGTAATTGGAGTTTTGGTTTCTTTGTAAACTCAGTTATGTTATGGTTATGTTATGGTTTTGTTTTAATCCCAAGTGTGGGAATTTAGTTGGGCTTTAGTTTGCCCACAGCTGATAATTGTCTCCTGCAGGGTCTGGCTTTGACAGCTGGAAGGGGCCTGCTTTGTGTAGCACAGAAAGGGGTGTGGTCTAGGGCTCTGAGGATATAAATATGAAAGCCCAGAAAGAGAAAGTGAGACACGTGGTGGTGGCATGTGAGGTGGTGTGTGGCAGTTTAGAGACCAGAGATGGGCAACGTGGCAGTTTGCAGAGTTGGAAGGGAGAGGAATTAAGGAACCCCAAATTAAATAGAGTTTTAAAATGAGTGCTACATTTATCAGACTTGGGGCCTTTGAGTAAAGAGAATATGGGTTTGACTCTGAGATGCTCACAGCTTAGCAACGGATAGGATCTTTATACTGGGGATATAATTAGATGCTTTAACATATGTACCTCCTGCTTACTTTTGTTCTTCTTCTCAATGGCTTTCTCCTCCCTTTCTGTTAGTATTACCTCCATCTCACACAAAGAAAACAGTCAATGCACCATCAAAACAGCACCAGAGACTGGAAATTCAAAGAAATAATCCTAAGTGGATATACTGACTAAGGGTGTCTTGAAACTTGGGAAGCAGTTTGATGAGACAAGTATGAGTCTGGAGAACTTCCAGAGGCTGTCTGAAGGTAGTACAGATGGACCCGTGCCCAGGCGGGACTGAAAGAGCCTGCAGAGATGGCATTTTAAACATGAGGCAAAGACTGAGGAAGAACAAAAGCAAAAGCTCTGGTTGCTCATTAGACAACACATCCTGCTAGACAGACTACATTGCCTCTCTCCGTGTACAGAATGAAGGGGTCCAGAGAAGGGCAAATCGCACAGTTTACATTCCTGGGTGTCCGGGGGAAGTCTTTTCCAGGAAACACTGCTCTGCTTGCTGAGAATCGGGACTTGTGCAGTTGGGGGATGCTGCTGTGATGTGCTGTTTCTAGCATCTGGGGTGAGTAGTGTGGTATGTTCTTACAGACTGTCTTCACATCACTTTGTTACTACTAAAAAGAGGCAGCTCTTTTTAAAAAAAATTCCAGGTAACTTGGCATTTTCAGGTATAAAATCTAAATTTCCCCAAAGCTTGGTGCTATCAAGAGGCCATAATCGCAACACTTGGAAGGATGAGGTTTGTGCATCTGAGGCCTGGACTGCAGAGCAAGCCTAAATTTGTTCTGAGCTACAGAGCCCCAAAGCCAAACAAAATATCCAGAAAAACTTAGCTGTTGACTTTAGATCTTTCCAGGTATCTTAACAATGTGATGAAGCAGATGAGTCATATATCTTATAGTCAACCATTTACACATTTAAATCCAAGCATCATCTTCTAGACAGACTTACCAAGCCCAAAAAGTGATTTAGAGCTTCCGCATACTTCCTTCAAGCTAATTACTTCTTTCTTTTTTTTTCCTGATTGGTTGTTCTGAACATTCTCTGTACTCAGAT
>CM053752.1:7386272-7406272 GCA_028658305.1 Pachyuromys duprasi | reverse complement strand
CAGCCCCAGGGTACCTGTCACCACAAGCAGGGGCTTACCCAGAGGAGCTGGCCTGAAGTGTGAGGATGAAGTGGGGGGCAGGCAGAGCTTGCCCTGGAGATAGAAAAGTGTGTGAGACCACTATCTGAGAGCATACGGATGAGACAAAAACTGAATTCAGCTCCCACAAGAAAACATGAGTAAGTCATCAGTTCAGAGTGGGTAGGGAAAGAGCAGTTAGATCTGACTTGGGGGAATCTTTCTGCCTAAAGACACAGATACCAGCACTTTTACCACAACCTGGGGCTAAAAGTAAAATCTGCAAAGGTCATAACATCCTTACAGGAGAATGAACCAAAGCACATAGACCCAGTGACATCTAGTCTGACTGAAGCAGCAGCAGAAACAATTCAAATGGGAACACTTATGTACAGACATAGGTGATGACAACGATAGAAGATGATTCAGTGTGGCCTGTTGCCACAGTTTGGATACTGAATGTCCTCCAAAGGCTCATGTACTAAAGATTTGGTCTCTACACTTGGTGTTTCCTGGAAGGGATAGGACCTATGCAAATGAGGTCCTAGTGGAGGAAAGCTTGATCACTTTTAGCACTTCCTCCAGATGTATGTGGGGTTACTCTGGCTATCTGCCAGCTATCAGACAACAGAGCCAGAAGAAGGGATGGAATGCCATGATATTTGATCTTCTAAGTAGCACATGGGTTTTGCACTCTTGAACTCTCAAGGACGTTCATGCCTGTCTCATGATACATTGTGCCCCTGGAAGGTTTGGAAGCTGTTAACTGCTGGATGGGGTGAGTGCTTCTGAGGTCCCACCCCTTTTTAAGGAATTATAAGTAGCAATCATTGCTAGATGATTGAGAGACATTTTCTTCAAAGGTGTTTTTGATGGTAAGCCATCCATTCTCCTGTAATTAATCTCTTACTTAAGCTCCTGTGAGGAATCCCTCCTCCATGCTGACATAAGCAAACCTAATTTATTGGATTTATTGGATCACCAAAAGAATAGAAAATCCTGTGGAGTAGGGGGTTGAGTTTGGCAGAGAAGGGGATCGAGAGTAGGACAAGATGCTAACATGGGTGAACATGGTCAAAATGCACTATATACATGTATAAGGTGTCATAATGAAACTGATTATTGTTGATAATTGGTCTACACTATAAAGATATGTTTTATCATGAAGAAAGTAGAAGGGCATGTTGGTATTGTTTGTAAGCAAAGCAAGAATTCCAGGAATTTTAAGAGAGTTTTAGATTGTTTATATGCTGAAGAAATGGGGCTGGTGAAAGAGGAAGACTGATGGTCTGAAATACAAGACGGATAATTGTTTAAACTTTCATACCATTTCCCTATTTCTGCCTCATGAAAAATAGGCTAAAACAAATTCTTTTGTTCTTTCATGTTCAAGATAGAAGGTAAAAAATGAGGCCTTAGAACAGAGAAGAAAATCATGGATGGAATTTTTTTTCTTGGCCTGCTTCTACTCTCAGCAGAATTCTAAGTCCTAAATTTATAACAGAGTTCCCTGCTTTAACTTTGATTTGTTTTTTTAAATACATAAATTACTAATGTTAATGCCTATAAGTTATCATTCATCTATACTGCTCTGGGAAAGGATGGCCCCATAAGCTGAAAAGGGAGCCTAATTAAGTAGACAATTATAAATACCATTCAAATACATGAGGCCAAATAGCTACAAGATAAGAAAACCTATTAGCTATTAAAACTGTGTTGAACATAACTCAATCTTCCTGGTTTGGAGAATTCTTATAATGCCCTGAGGCCAACATTATAAATATTAATTCTCATTGAAAATGCAGAACTGTCAGCTCATTGACACTCTTTAGCAGAGATGGCCTTTCCTACTTTTGACTTGATAGATAAGTTGACAAGGAAGAATTAAGAAAAGGTTAGTGTCACAAATATTATAAAATAAAGAGAAATGTCAATTTGATGCCAATCCTTAAAATGCTTGGATTATTGCTCTTATATTACATTATTTATTATTTGTGTGTGTGTGTGTGTGATGGCTCATGTGTGGAAGACAGAGAACAACTTGTGTTATTTGGTTCTCTTCATCCACCATATAGATATTGGCGGCTGAATTCAGATTGCTAGGCTTTCCCATCTTGCAAGGCTGTCGAATGATTGTTAGGTGAAACCTTCCAAATCTGATTGTCAATAGTCCTAGTGTACTGGCTGGCTTTGTGTGTCAACTTGACACAAGTTAGAGTCATCAGAGAGGAAGGAGCCCCAGTTTAGAAAAATGCCTTCATGAGATCTAGCTGTAAGGCACTTTCTCAATAATCAATGTAAGAGGGACCAGCCCCTGGTAGGTGGTGCCATACCTAGGCTGGTGGTCCTGGGTTCTATAAGAAAGAAGGATGAGCAAGGTATAGGGAGCAAGCTAGTAAGCAGCACCCCTCCATGGCTTCTGCATTAGCTTCTGCCTCCAAGATCCTGCCCTGTTTGAGTTCTTATCCTGACTTCCTTTGGTGATAAACAGCAATGTGGAAGTATAGCTGAATAAACACTTTCCTCCCCAACATGTCATTTGGTTATGGTGTTTTGTCGAAGCAATAGAAACCCTAACTAAGAACTTAGCAAATCTAGTCTGGGTAAAGAATATGACTGTCTTAGTCAGGATTACTACTGCATGATGAAATATCATGAACAAAGCAACAAATGTCCTTAACCACTGAAACAACTCTCTAGTTCTTTAAAGTGGATTTTGAAGCTGAAATAGCAAGAACAATCAATTGTTCTTAAAATAAGAATGGGAACTACCAACAACTCATCAATTCTTTCAGTAGACTCCAGGTCATGAGAAACTAAGACAGGACACAGCAATGAAAAAAGACCAAAGCAAGAAAGGCAAGAAAATGACAGGTGTAAACTTGAACACAGGGGAATGGTGTGCTTTTTCATTATTATATGACAGTATTCAAATTGCATTTATTGTTAGGTTTTCCTTTTCCAGATTTCTTGCTCTAAACTAGAAAAGAAAAGCTCACTGTACTGTACCTCATTACCTTGGCTACAGAAATACCTTCTGTAGGTGCAAATTGTCCTACATATTCTTAGATCCACAGTGACCTTGCAACATCTGTGAGGTAATGTCACTTGAGGTACAGTACAGATGAGGACTTTGCCATGGCATGGAGTTGAGAATGTCAAAAAACATCAATATTCAGGCATTTTAAAGTTTTAAAGGGCAAAATATATGTACACCAATAACATGCATAGATATAACCCCTAAAATCACCTTAATTATATACTCATGTATCATAATAATTAAGTTAAAATTTGAAGAACAAATAATTACAGATGTAGAAAGGAAAATATAATGGGCTGGTTGCTTACACAGGCAAACCTGGAATCACAAAAAGCCTTAGTGATGAAAGTCAGCTGGAAAAAGAAATGACTTGGTTTGATAAAAGATTACAAAAGAAATATCATGCTGGAGGCAGGTGGTAGGAATTATGATTTGGTGCATATGAAGTGGGCGGATCATTATGATTTCACAAAAGAAGATAAAAACTGCCTAGTGAGAAACCAAGCTTATATAATATTTTCAAATTATGACTTACTTACTAACAAAACCTGTGTGTTGGTTTTTATGTAATGATTTTATTCTCGTATTTGAAACACATTAGTTCTCTGCAGACTGAATTTTGATTCGAGATTTAATATCACAGAAATAAAGCAAAGGGGCACAAATGCCTTTTGGATCTGATTAACAGATGGTAAGGTATTACATTCGGTACTTCTACAATTTATCATATTATCACTATAACATTTCAAGTACAATGACTTAGAAAGGAAAGTAATATAAAGTGATTGTTAAGGGCAGCAATTTGTGGGAGATAAGCATGATAACACTGTCAGATGTTAATAAAATTTCCTGACAGATTTTACTTTTGTAAAGCTAGATGAGCCCATGCCTCTGAAATATGTGTTCGATATCCCCTCATGCATGCCCACGCATGGCCCTTACACGCTGGCACGGCTTCCTGCAGTGTGCCTAACCCCGTCATTGGAGGGTTGGAACTGAAGCATGCCTGACATGGTGAACTATTTTCCTTGGTTATTCTAATTACTACCAGATCAAAGAAAACAATCTTAATTTGAATTTGTAAATAATTATTTTAGATTTCTCAGAATATTTTAATGTTCAAAATATTAAACATCTCCAAAGTCCCCAGGGTTTGGGTCCCAGAAAAAAAACAGTGTGAAGCAATAGAAAAACTTACGGAGATATATTTAAAGTATTCTGAATCTTAATAAGTTATCATCTGTTAAAAATGTTATATGAAGATATTCTTTCTATTCAGAGAGGACTTGATTGCCACCCTATTGTAGAACACTGTCTGATTCAAGAACATTTTTCTCCTCAAAGAACAGGGCTGGGGAATTAGTTACAGTCTCTAGCTGTGGATTTAATGGTTCATCTGAAGGCACTTCAGCAGGTTGAGGTAACACAGCTCAGGGCTTCTTCTCTATAAATTTCCTACTGACATGTTTCATGACAGAACAAGCCCAGCCAGTCTGAAAAGCAGGTAACTTAAAAAAAAATGGGCAAAAGCATAATTGCATTTTAAAAAAAAAAAAACACCCTGTCTGTGAAAAACCAATTTAGTTCCATTAATGAAATGGAAGTGTGATGTGATTGAGAATGTATTACGGAATTATAGTTCATTAATTCTTCAAGTGCGTAATTTTCCAGGCTCCTGATCCCCCACTGATTTCAGCACACCCCCATAGATCCCACTAAATATGAACAAAAGGAAATTTAACTGTGTTGCTGTATCGCGTGTGGTGATGGCGGTGCGCTACAATGAGGTGAAATGTGGTGAAAGGGATGTTCCCCGAGACTGCCTTGCCAGGAAGCCCTGTTAACATTTCTTTGTTTTCAAAAATTGATCAATCACAGGGCACAGATGAGTGGGATCGTGATAGTGTTCCATTATGTGGGCAACACCAACAAGGCGGATGGCACTCAACAATAGAAGCTGATAATCCAGTACACTTAATTAGGCATGGTGAATGGGAGGTATGCTTCATTTTTTTTTTTTTTTGGCTTGTATGCAATGTCTTTTCCCATTGATATCAGTACCTTGAATATGCCAATACCCATTAAAATTTAAACTAAAAACATTGCACTCATTGTTAAACACAATTGTAATTTTGAATCTTAGTTCAAGGATTTATGTCTTGATTTCCTGCTTTTTATAAGGATTATCTTTAAAAAAATAAATGGCCTACTCATCTCTCTGCCAATAAGTCCTTGAAATTTAAATTGCTTCATTTTCCATATCTCAGACTTGTACAAATTGTTACCATGAATACAGTGTCAATTAGAGAATGATAGTCTGAATAAATGGACTGAAATGTATTATGTCCAAACCAAATTTAGCAAAGTGAGTGGTTCTGCTTTCTTGCCTTGTAAAGATAGTTAATACTTCAGGTGACCTGTGGACACTGTGCTGACGGTTCTATTGGGACCCTTCTATAAGGAATCAAGGTCAGAACAATCCTATTGTGCTTTATTATGAGGCTCAGAGCACAGCGGCACTTATATATTAAGAGAACGAATCCAGGTAGAATCTTGTCAAGGACTGCTCCCAGCTTCACGAACAAAACCATTTGAAGAGTGAGAAGAGAATCCACCGTAGAGGTCAGCCTTTAAATAGCCCTGGCTTGTCCTCTTTAGAAGGCAGTAGTAAATAGGACAGGCTTTAGAGTTTCGTCTATTCATTTCCCCTTTTCATATATTTTTCTGCATAGCTTTCAGGGCTTAGCAGAGTGTGAATGGCTCTGTCACTCAGAGCACACAACACAGGCCCAAGTCAGAAATTAGTTGGCAGTGTCAACCCCACATCAGCAATGATCGCATTGAAGTGGTACACACTTAAACTGGATAGCCCTGTTGAGGCTAGTAAGGTAATTATTTACTTTGTCACACTTTTATTGTCAATTTCCCTCAACCTGAAGACAAAAGTCAGTAATGGAAATGTTTTTGACATGTTCGGCAAAGTGTCCTCAGTCTCTGGGAGACGTGCAGAAAATATTTGTCAGATGAGGGAACAGACTAACTTTATGTTCAGTGTAATAAATCTATACATGTTTTCCTGGAACAGCAAAGTGACATCTGAAGTGCCCAGCACCATTCAGGCAGGATGAGAAGTTCTCGCACTTAACCTCAGGCAGGTCAGCAACACGAGTCCCACAGCTGGAAGACAAACTACATCAAGAGGTCTTTCTTCCAGCTCAGACCTACAGCAGCTTCTAGATTTTCAACTTGATATTTACTGGAATAATTTGCTCAGTATTAGTCACAAGAATGCCATATTTCAGATACATAGATTCTGGTGAGTACAGTGTACAAGGAAAGAAAATAAAGCTGGCAGTGAGAACATGAAAGATGATATAATTCTTTTCATAATTGGTAAAAGATCACATAACTCAGAAAAGAAATAACTCTCCAAAGGCTTGTGAAGGACATTTCTTATTTTCTCCTTTCATTCAAAAAACATTCTATTGTTCCACAAACTATCATTTTATTTCATTTCAGTACAATATATTAGGAGCAAATGATTCAAATGTTTATTTATATTCAAAATAATTTTGAGTTGTTAAAATTCATTTAGCAGTGTAGAAGACTGAATCAGGGTCTTGTACATGCTAAGTAGGCAATCTCCATCACTGAGACATACCTTCAATCTACATATTCAACTTAAAGAACTATCACAGGGCCAGTGGTGGTGCACACCTTTAAATCTAGCCTTCAGAAGCTGAGGCAGGTGGACGCCTGTGAGTGTGAGGTCAGCTGGTCTACATGGCGATTTCCAAGCCAGCCAGGGCTATACAGTGAGATCCTGTCACAAAAGAAAAGAAAGAAAGAAAGGACGGAAGGAAAGAAAGTCAAAACTTGGTAGATACACACTAGAATCTCATATCAGGAAATATGATATATGAAATATTATGGAATATAGGTACATTTGAAGCACTGTTCTTGCATTATCTTATGAGTTTCTAGTGCATATATATGTATATAAAATGAAGAAGATAGATTATATTAGAAGAAGACAGGAAACTTAAAGTTTAGATGTTAGAAATGCTAACAGCACAGATTCTAGCAATGGCACCCGATACCAGCACCAGTCTCTAGGCTTCTGCAATTGGCAGCATATGTGGCATTGCCAATTCCCCTCTCCACTCCGTTTCTGAGGGACCACGTAGGCAATAGAACAAATCTTAAGATTCCAAAATCTGCCAAGAGAAAATATGCAGGTAGCCCTTGCTGGTTAGCAGTGGCAAAGGCAGAGGCACAGGTGATGCGTGAAGCACAGAGAGACAAGCTCACAGACAGGGATTCACCCAAGGCCAGAGAGTGAGCAGCAGGAGTCTCCTCTCCTCATGCCTGGCTTAAGCTCACAGGGAGCCTTTGATGAAATCCCAGAAGTGTGAGTAGAGTGCCATAGCCACAAGCCACTCTCTCAGCTGGCCTCTCCCCTCAACCAGCAGGTGCTCAACCTGGGGAGAACTGTGAACTGGAGCAGTGTTCAAAACACAGCTGCAGAAGGACCAAGAGACAGTTCTCAGATGGGAAAAAAAATAAACTTAAATTGAAAATCAAACTACCCAGGTGTAAATTCATGTAAGAAACAGAATTCAAACCTGAATTCATAAACAATAATCACAACCACAGCACAACAGGATGGAACACATCTCCCACAAGAAAGGGCAATTCTGTACTGAAGAAAGCATCTCACAAGAGACTCGGAGCACATGGAGTGAATAAGAGTTGATTAGAGAGAAGATAGCAGAGAGTAACAAAATAGAAAGAGCAGTCGCAGATCCAAAGGAAGTGAAATGGAGAGCAAACCACCTTCACTAAAGCAAAGGTGAGACAGAAAACAGAACACAGACTTAAAAAATAAAGCTCCTATCATAAAAAAACAGACTTGTGGGGACCACAGAACATACAGTTGGACAGAAAAGAAACATACATAATTAATGTAAAGTAACTGAAGTGGAAGACTGCCGAACGTAATTGCACTACGGGCAGTTGGGGGGGTCTCTGAAGAGAGACATTAATAAGCCTGAGGAATTGTGCTTTAAAATGTTCATATGAAAAGTGTTTGCCAGGACAAAATGCTTAAACCATTCTCAGGAAGCTCACGGCCTTTCCTAGTAAAGCTCAAAAGGAACTCTGCATGGAGACCCATGTGTGCGCCCAGCACAGCTACTTCCTGGAGCACAGTAATCTCCCTCTAGAGTAATCTCCCGGAGCCCGCAGTCCACAAGCCCTCCCAACCGCTGATGTTTGCCTTCGCATCAAGATCCTTTGTTTGTTTGAATATAAAAAAATTCTCGGAATAAATAAGAATAAGACCAACAAAGACAACTAACCCAGTCCCATGGGAGCTTTCAGAGACTGAGACATCAACTAAGGGGCAGGCATGACCTGGACCCAGACCCCCTGCACGCATGTAGCCCATGGGTGGCTTGGTCTTCAAATGGTTTTCCTGGAAAGTCGGGGGCGGGAGCTATTTCCAACATGGACTGTATGCCCTGCTTTTGGATCACTTCCGCATGGTAGAGCCCTCGCCTATCCACAGGGCATGAAGATATGCTCAGTCCTGATGTGACTTGATGTGCTAGGGAGGGTTGATACTGGGAGAGGGTAGCTCTCCTTTTCTGGGAAGAAAGGGAGAGGGGAAGGGAAAAGGGAGAAGGAGGGGACTGGGAGGAGAGGAAGGAGAGGGCACCCATGGGATGTAAATTAAATAAAAATAAATAAAGAATTCAAAGTTCATAAACTTTATGAATGTTTAAAACAAAAAAGAACAAAAATCTAAAAGTGGGTGATCATCAATATTGCCTTACTTTGAAATAATAGTCATTGTATGTTTTTATAACTCTTATTTTTTTTCAGCGCAGAGGAAGCTTTTAAAACATTATTTTATAGGAATGTCACACTTATTACTAATGTTATTATCAATTTCATGTGCATGGCTGTTTGTCTCTATGCATATATGTGTACACATATATCTATCTGTGCACGGGCATGCAGGGCCATTCGAGGTAAGAAGAGGCTTTCAGATCCCCTGGGACCAGAGTTACATATAGTTGTGAACTGCCATGTGGGTGCTGGTAATTGAACCCCAGTCCTACACAAAAGCAATTACTAAGCTACCTCACCAGCCCCAACCATTAAATGTTTCTATGCCACTTTTAAATAAAACTTGGGGAAATAAAGCAGAGAAGCCACCTAAGACCTTACTTTGTGACAATATGTAATAAACATACTAGCACAACACGCAGTTGTCATTAGGCTGTAGAAAGAAAAACAGAAACCAACTAGATTCTTCAGTTCTCATCTCAAATATTTTCTGGGATAATTCCCCATCCTTAGCTAGTTAGGTTCAAAAAAGAGCAAGATAAAGGTAGAGATCGAATTTGATAGAGTTGTACAGAGTCTGAGTTGATGGAAGTGAGTGTGAAGTGGCTCTAGGGAACACTGGAAATGACAGCTGCCGGCTGCCTTTTGAGATCCGCTTTTACAAACTTGAGATGTAGTCAGGCAGAGGAGATGCATGCTTCTAGGTCAGCTGTTCAGAAGTGGGAGGGAGGATAGCAAGGACTCCATCTGGCAAGGGCTCTGGCCTTTCTGAACAAACCAAGGGATGGAGATGGAGTGAGAAAGTACAATGTGGTCACAAAGGGATGCTTATATTGACGAACCAGCCAATGCACTAGTGTACTGTTATCATGAGCCATGGAGTCTAATTGCAGAACAGCAAGGGATCAAACGATTATCTGTTCTTTAAATCAAAGGATTAGTATTTTCTATAAAGTTAAGAAAGTAATGGCATGACGACACTAGAGTAGATGGGATGGAAGTGGTAGTGAAAGAGTAGAAAGATGAAAAGGGAGATCTTGGGAGCGACGTATTTATGGCTGCCGAGGAGGTAAGGTTGAAATCATAGGACTGTGTACCTGAGCTGAAGTGAAAGAGGTGAGGGCAAACAACTGAACAAACAGCATGCTGGCTGGGTGTGCACAGACATGGTAAAAGTGTCCAGGAAATTGTGGTGGAAAGATGGAGTCTGCCAGCTGTAGAAATCTACCATGGAAGAAAGGAGCAGAGGAGTATAGGAGGAGATGGGTGGGGCACACAAGGGGAAAATCTTCCTTACCGGTGTTCCCACTGGACCACGTTAGTCTACTTTAGTATTCACCATCACACTTTACTCTGTGTACTGTTTGTATGCAGATCGCTTAGACAACCCCCAAGATGTCAACTGCATGAGAAAAGGAACTGTTCTCATCTGCATCACTACAAGGTCTGGGGATTTTGAATAACTGTCAGCCATTCATGAACTAGTATGCAAACATATAAGTAAGCTTAACTACTTACTAGGCATTTCCCATATGTAACTAGTAATGAAAATACTCAAGATTTAGCAAGTTGTTCCCTGAAGTTAACAACTTCCATTTGACAGAGAAGTTGAACCCTAAAAACAGACACCAGTAAATATGAACTGCTCCCTAGGTATGCTTCAAAATGGTTCATGTGTTCAAATGCACAAGGGACTCATTTCTGACACCTTAGCTCAAATGTCACCCTTTAAAGATGTCTTTCCCAACAGATCACAGAGGTCATGTACCCTGTAATATACTTCAGTAGCCCATTCAGCTCTGATTACAGAAACAGCTAAACAACTGAAAGTTTGTCTCTCTTTTCTCTTTCAACATCTCACGCTCCATGAAAAAAAAAAAAAGACGCTCCCCTTTCATTCCTTTTCCATCCCCTTCCAACACCGTAAACCCACTCAGATAGCTTGTCAGACCAATCTTTCACCAGGACAAATGTTCGATGGCAGAGCAGTGTGTAAAAAAAGAGTCATATAAAAGACAATTTCCTTAAGACTTGTTAGAAAACCAACCATGCAATCTGGTATCTTGTATTATGGGACAGTTTTGCCACCAACAGTTCCGTCATGGTTTAGAGCCAACTCTTTTGGTTTTATAGGTGACGTGGACTGACATAGCCGGCCCTTATTTATATAGTTGTTTCTCTGGGAAAATTAGAAGGAAAAGTACATTTGATTCATGTTTTATAGTTACCTTTAAAGCAAAAAGATTTCACTCTTAGAATTAATCTATCTGTGATTCCCTTTCCAATGCCCTCCAGGAGTGATGTTTTTTGGTTTATTTCATTCTGCTTTCTAAGAGCAAAGGGCAATAAATCTTGGGGACAATTGCTGTTTCTTTAGTTACCAAGCCTCCAGGCAAGGAAAGATAGCACAGTGGGTCATATTAATGAGGTGTCTAGGATGAAGTAGTTCTCTGGAGAGTGTCGCATGCGGCGTGAGCAGTGTCTGTGTCTGCCCGGAACCTACCCTTGCTTCCAGTAGCTCTCTCTGCCTTCTACTAATCACCACTGCAGTATTTCATATAGCGGGAGTGCTTTCTGGCTATGTCTGTCCAAACTTTCTTGAGATCAAGTAGAGTTTTAGTTGTTTTCATTCAGTTCTTCTCATTAAGAGACATCTTCAAAGTTGAGAACATTCTTGCCATTCATCCACACAGTTGGTAAAAATATATTCGGGTGGATCCTTTTGGCGGGGCTTGGAGAACCCAGTTTCACACACTGCGCAATCAGTCTTGATAAGAGAGACTTTACTGGGATGTTTTCACATTTTCAAAGTCATACTCATCATACGCATTACACCGGTTTGAAATAGTAAAATCTGAATATGATGTAAATGTCTATTAATATGAGAAGAGCATAGTAAATTATCATCCATCTATACATAGAGAGAGAATACGGTCCAGCTCTCAGGACTAAGGTGAAGCTAAACGCATATTTTATCTATATATTATCAGACCTCTGACTTAGAGTAAACAAACAGGTTAAAAGGTGACGAGTGTAACATTCCATTGCATGGTCTATGTGTGTACATGGTACATGGGTCATAAGTACATGGAAAATAGCCTGTATATTCACAAATCAAATGGGCAGTTACTTCTAGAACAGAGCTGTTCTTTTCTGAAAATGGAACCAAGAATTCCCTCCTGTGGCTGAGGCACTATAGTATAATTAGCAGCACATTTCAAATGTAGCCACATTCACACATCAGTCACATGACTGATGGAAACCTTTCTAGACATTGTCAGTAAGTGTAGGCAGAAGCAGTGACCTGTGAAGAGTGATTGTCACAAATGTCATATGTATTTATTAGATGTGTCATACATGTAGAAGCATTTATGAATCAAGGATTTCTCAAGTGCTGTTAGTTTTGAAATGAATCTCTACTTTAATGTGTTGTGTTTAGAGCAGCAGTATCTAATCACCCACCAAATTTTTAAATTTTTTTACATCTCTTAAAATATTTAAAATAATTGTTTTGAATTTACCAAATGATTAATATAATAAACTCTGTACTATTAACTCACTTGAAATCATCTTAAGGTTACTTGTCTTCCAGAATGAGAAAAAGAAAAATTTCCAGATAGTTCCCATATCTCATATCACAGAACGAGAAAAAAACATATATATATAGAGAGAGAATAGGCTCAGGTGGTATTTTTCTATGCTTTCCATACCTAGAAGAGCGATGCAAGAGAAACTGACATGCAAAAAGGCCTAAGAAGGTCCTAGGCAATGCCAAGTAAAGAGATACACATTGATACTTATAGTCTTTAATTCATTTAATTGGAATGCAATGAGGCTAAAACTAATTATTAGGACTACTGATGATGAACAAGAGCAGCTTAAAATAACTCACATTTGGAATCTTCAGGACTCACCAACTGTATGCTGTATTACACAATTTATGATATGCACAGTTTTGTGCCTTATCTGTATTTTTATCACTTGATAAAGTTAAAATATTTTGGAATGGTGTATCTTCTTTTCTGGTTTGGAGCTGTTCCCTATGTAGCTCAGACTGGTCTCAAACTCTCCATGTAACCCAAAGTGACCCAGACAATCAGGATCATACTGCCAAGGCAGCCAAGGGTTAAGATTCAGACATGCACCAGCATACAAGGATAAAATTGTATGTTTTTTGTTTCTATGTCTGATGACTTGGCTTATGATGATTTATAGAATCATAGAATTGTGGGGATAATGTAGTATCATTCTGTTTTAATTAGGGTGGAGAGAGCACAGATTTTATTCCCAAATAATTCCAATGTAGTAAATTCTTTCTTAAAAACTTAACTGCCTAGATTTTTCCATAATTCAGTGAAACTTCGGATTATAGGTATAAATACATTCCTTTTATATCAATTAGTTTGTTCACCTTGTATCCCAGCTGTTCCCCCCCTCCTCTTTTCCTCTCAATTACACCCTTCCTCCCTCATTTCCTCCCATGCCCCTTCCCAATCCACTGGTAGGGAGGTCCTCCTCCCTTTCTGATCCTAGCCTATCAGGTCTCCTCTGACCCTAGCCTATCAGATATCCTCAGGTCTGGCTGCATTGTCTTCCTCTGTGGCCTGGTAAGGCTGCTCTCCCCTAGGGGGAGGTGATCTAAGAGCCAGCCACTGAGTTCATGTCAGAGACAGTCCCTGTTCCCCTTACTAGGGTCCCACTTGGAGACTGAGCTGCCATGGACTACATCTGTGTTCAAGTACACAACAAGGACATTTGCTCAACCATCTTTGTAGCAGCTTTGTTTGTAATACCCAGAATCTGGAAACAACCCAGATGTCCCTCAATGGAGGAATGGATATAAATACATTCTTATCGTGTTATGAGTTGACTTAAACTTTGCATTTGTGTATCAGTGTTTGACCTCAATGGAGTTGAATGCAACACACGTAGTAGGCACATCTGGTAGTGATAGATGGACTCTGCATCTAGAACAACCTCTTCGCTGCCATCCACTGGGTATTCCACACTGTCAATGCCACACTTTACTACTAAGATAGAGAGTGTCTGTAAAGAAAGTTCCTTTGCACCAAAGAGGCTGCCAAAAGTACCTATCCCTGGGATGCTGGCTGGAAGGTATGCTTCCCTGGGGAAGCATGTGTGCATATGTGCATTTGCATGTGTGTGACAGACACACCGAGAAAGAGAGAAGGAGAGGAAGATAGATAAAGAGATATATGTTACCATTTAACCATATTTTTAGACTTCAACTCATCAGTGTAATGTAGATTCACAATGTTGTATAAGTCATATCATTATCTGGTCCACCCCAGATAGAAACCCTGCCTGTGATGTAATGGCTCCCCATTTATTCCTGATCCCTGGGAACATCAAATAAACTTTCTGTCTATAACTCCTTTCAGCTGACTTTACTGCCACCATTTAATCCGTATTTAGCGCTGAGTTTTTGTCAGACACTGTGTTATGTTTTCCTTGAATTGGTTCATTTACTACATCTACATAAGTAGCCTGTAACTAACTCCGTTATCCAGAGGAGGAAGCAGAGATAAAGAAGCATGGAGCGGCTTGCTCAGTATCACATAGGCCATGACTGAAGGGGCTGAGGGCTAACTGCAGCATCCTGGCTCCAAGGCTCCCACTTGAGTGTTGCTGCTCTGCATACATTTCAGCAACTCTGAGCACCAACCATGTTAAAGTTTATGTTCATGCCTCTTAGTCCACTAAGTTTTAAAATGGACAAAACGTCTGAGCACAAAACTATTCCATTATAGCATCTAAATCGAAACAGAAGGATGGTTGGTGCCTTTGCCCTTAGTGATCTTTCTAAACAGAAAGGGCACTAATCTGAAAAAATGTGTGCTAAAAATACATGCTTTAAGGTCACTCTTTGATAGTATGCTTGATTTTAGTTGGACCAACAAAGGAAAACAAAATTTCCTTTCAGAATGCCTCGTCTAAATTTCCCTAACAGAAAACCTGAGAGACATTCTGATTCTTGAAAACACCCATTTGTTTCCATCTACTGAGAAGCATGCCTTTTCCTGCCAGAATTTTACATAGGTCTGTTACACTTCCTTCAAATCAATGGTCACCTGACTCCTGGATGAGAATTTATAATCTAGTCTCTGTGACACAGGTCATAAGTTTTAGATTTTTCCCTTTTGCACATATATATGGAGGCAAACTTCTCAGAATCCAGTGACAGCTATTTTTGTGAATCATTAATTGCTTGTGTGTGTGTGTGTGTGTGTGTGCGTGTGTGTGCGTGTGTGTGCGTGTGCGTGCGTGTGTGTGTGTGTGTGTGTGCGTGTGTGTGTGCGTGTGTGTGTGTGTGTGTGCGCGTGTGTGTGTGTGTGTGTAGTAGCTCCCACCTCTCGTGCTAACTAAGAACACGTGCTTCTTTCTGTCAGCACTGCTGGAAGGAATGGCACACTGCACTTCAGGTCCCTGTGAGCGCCACAATTATGCATTTCTCCGAATGCAGCCCAGGTTTGTCTCCCAAGGTCAAAGGTGCACATGCTATGCCCTGATGGAAGTATTAAATGCTAGCCTTTCCCAAAATAAAGTCTTAAAGTAGCCTGCCTATGAATTTCATGGCAGTGATTATCAAATTAGACCCCTTTATTTTATCTGTTTAAGCATTGCACAAATTACTAGACTGAGACCCTGGCAGCACTGAATCAGGCTCCATACATGTTTATGGTAATGCCCTTCTCCTTTATGACTCAGTATATACAGTGTAACACAGAGGGGCACAGCATTGGTGGGATACACATGTTGAGAGGGAAGTAAGAATGCTTCGTGCACAAATCAAGAAGAGGCTCACAGAAGAGCATGTGGGATCCGACAGAACAGTGGAGATACAAGGGCATGCCCTAGGACAGGTGGAAATATTCAGGTCTTGCATATGCCTGCTCTGTGACCTTGCCTCATTATTTAATCCTATCACTAAGCACTGGGCATTTAAATTTTATTTATTTATTTATTTATTTAAATTTGTTTTATTCACTTTTCATCCTTGTTGCAGCCCCATTCCTCTTCCCATCCCGGTCCTACCCTTCATCCTTCCTTCTCCTCAGCTCCCTTTCCCACCCAGCCCAGCTCAACAAGTTGCATCAGGGCTGAGGGAGGAATCCTCTTTCCTTGTGGCCTGGCAAAGCAGTCCCACCAGCGGAATGTGATCAAAAAGCTGGCAACAGAGTCCATGTCCAGTGAAGTCCCCACTTCCCTTACTGGAGGACCCACATGAGGCCTCAGCTTCATTTGTTTTTCTGTTTTTTAAATGACCCTGAAAATAATTAGACACATTTAAGAAGGTGGTTGATGTGATTAAAATGAGTTAATGAATGCAAACTAATTAAATCACAGTTGGAGTATGAGGGGTTTTCATTAATAACCAACTGATGCATCAGGAAAATCTTAGTGATGCTTCAAGGTAAATACTGCATAAAATAGAGACTGACAGGTGTCAGAACAGAGGAAGGGTCTTGGTTTAAGAAGGTAGAGTGTGGAAAGTTCTGCTGCTCTCATCTCTAGAGACAGAGGAAAGTAAAGAGACTACTGTGTGGATAGATATTAGTTAATGGACTGACTGACAGATACTAAATGAAGGAAGATGTGGCACAGGTAGATAGGTAGAAAGAGATAGGAAGTTTGAAGGTTCAAAGTAAGAGATGTGAAGAAAGCAAAAACCCTTCAGAGATGACAGGAATAATCTAGAAGGACAGAATGGTGTCTTTCAGGTAGCTTCTGTGCCAGCTGGAGGGAGCTGATCCTGTAAACAGACAGGTCTTTGGGGGCAGGAGCAAATATCTTTCAAAGCTTGGAAAAAATAATAACAAAACATATTGTGATGTAAATTTTAGGGCAGTGTGTTCCCTGGTGAGCACACTGCCAGAGCTAGATGTCAGGTCAGACAACAACTGGAAATCTGGCTTCAGTGTTAAAAATTAATGGAAAATCAGCCTCTCACTCTATGAAAAGAAATCATCAAAACATGTTTAGAGAGCCTGGCTTCTGTAATTTTTTTTTTTAAATCTCCCTACTGCTTTGTTTTTCTTTAGTCTTCTCACTCATCCTCAACAGTCTGGTTAAAATTCTACTGCAACTATGTATGTTGGTGCTGCTTTAAGAGGAGTGAAGGGAATGAAAAGAGGCAGTCCTTGGGCTTTGAGGATGCCATGTGAAGAAAGGAAAACAGTCGGGCCCGGTTGCACAGCATATGCCTTAGCACTTGGGAGACTGAGACATCTAGCCTGGGCTGCACAGTTATATCTGCATAAAAAACATAAAATACGAGCCCTCCCTTCAAACCAAAAACACATCACCACCAAACAGAAAGACGAGACAAGGAGGTCAGGGCAAGCTGAGAAAGTGGGGATTACATGACCCCTTGGGGCATGAACATCAGCTTTGGAGAAACCATGACATAGGATGAGGCCTTCTGAAGACTGAAGGGTATTTCAGTTCCAGAAAGCCAACAGTGTTTGCAGATAAACAGCATGATGAAGTGTGCAATCTTGAACAATCCCCACATTTGTGCTATGAGAGAAGACAAAAGCCAATCAGAAGGACCACAGAAGGAAGAGGATACCTGTGTAAGTGAGCTGGGCAGAGAACACAAATATCATAAGATCTCATCACACGTGAATGCTCAACAGGTTGATTTCATGGAGGTAGAATGATGCCAGAGGCTAGAAAGATAGGGAGTCAAATAATAGGTGCCTCCATGCAGCTAGATGGGAGGACTTGATTCTAGCGTTTGGCCAAACTGTGAGGTAATCACAGTCTATTAGGAGAGTCTGAAGTTTTCCGACTGTAGAATTAATAAATGTTTAAGGAGATGAACATCCTAACTACCCTGATGTGAACACTATCATTAAGAATGCATAAAATTATTGCCTTATACACCACAAATATGCAAAAAACGAATGGTCCTGTGCATGCTCCTCTGATAAGAGGAAACAGGCTTTGGATTTATGCACACCTAATCCTGGCTGTTCAGTTTGATAACTATGTGACCTTGAGCAATTCACTGACTTTTTTGTTTTTGCTTCTAAAAGTGAGAATGAATAGAAAAATCTACAAATAGGACGGTTGGGTAATAACATAAAATGGTGTAGAAAAGGCTAAGAAATACAAACATAAGTAATACTTGTCAAGAAGTTATATGTGAATAGTAAGACATTCAAAGGATGGGGCAGTCTAAGCAAATGGCTAGAGTAAGTGCTGGACACTGAGGGCCATCTCTCCCTCATTTCATCTTGCAGGAATGTAGATCTCCTAAAGATTTTATTAAATTCTATGAGTATTCATTACACATACAATCTAGCAACCTTCCCCACTATAATCCCATGTAAGCTAACAGTAGCTATTTATTCTGTTAACTAGGCAGTTGGTGTTAGTTCTCCCTCAGTATAGTGTGCACAGTTTTGTGTGTAACAAGATCCACTTCCCAGCAGTTGTAACAGAAGCTTTGTAGACAGTTTTTCTCTTCATTCGCTGAGTGAGGCCTTAGCATCTTATAATTCACACTGTTCTCTTAGTTCTTCCTCACTAAGGACTGGTCACAGGGTTTTAAGTTATCTCATTTTACTACTAGTGGTCACTACTATAATAATAATAATAAATATAATTTGTTTTTACAAGGTCAATTAATTGATCTTCAAGTCAAAATCCTAGGTATAATCAATCATTTTACTTTCATTGAATTAATTATTTTTCAAAGTAGCCAACAGTAAAAATGTAACGTTTACAAAAAGGAGAAAAATCTAGGTTGTCTTTAAGACTGTAGTTGAGCCATTTAAAATCTGAAGAAAAACCATGCCTAAATGAGAATGTCTTGCACTACCAAGAGACCTTTCTTACCCAGGGACACACTGGAGTCTGAGAAGACCAGGACCCCAGAGTTCATTTACTTTGTTGACGTTTTGATTGAACTTCAAGTCAAACTTCATTCTTACTCAGCCTTAGCCTTATGTTCACACATAGATACTGAGAAAACTGGCCATGGGAGCTCACTCTCCATACACTTAATCAGCCATGAGCGTGCCTCCCTGGCCCCAGCAGAAAGAGTCCATCCTGAAGTTCCCTGTGAGTGAGGACTTCTGAGATCACAGCTCCTAGCTCTCTGACAGCCATCTCCTCCGGAGTTACCATGGCAGACAAAACTTGTCCTTAACAGCCACTTCAAAGGTATTAGTATTATTCTGGGGCCGCCTATCCTCTCCCTGTCTTTCAGATACAATGCTTCCCTGCGCAGCCAGACAGCCTGAGCACAAAGCTTCAAAGAAAGAAACTATTTACTTCCTGCGTCTTTACAAACTTCCAGTCATGCTGTGTGTGTGTGCAGGGGCTTAATGACTGCTAAATACAGAGAAATTGGCACATACATTCCACAATGTTAGCTGCTATTGTGAAGGCAGTTTGCCATCTTATGGTGCAGCAGGAGCACCTTGGACAGGCTTCCTACTTTCCTGCTCCACTGGACACACAGAGACCAAAGCAAAGTTCTGGTCTGTTTGAAACTCAGCTTCCCCAGCTGCGAGCAACGGCTGTAGAGTTAGTCATTAGAGGGACTAGAGGTAACATCCCAGTGCCAGTAAGCTGTAATGGAAGTTTTGGTTTCCTTAAAAACTCAGTTATGCTATGCTTCCCTGTCTCAAGCTTGGCTTTGGTCTGGCTTCTGCTTGTGCAGGTCCTGCATGTGCTGCCACTGTCTGTGTCAGCTCCTACATGCAGCTGCACTGTGACGTCTGAAACAACTGTTTCCTTGGTGTTGGCCTCTGCCTCTGGGGCTGAGAGTTTCTAGGTGGCTAGTGGCAGGTGGGAGAGGGAACATTTTCTTGGAGATGGAAGTTTTTTTTTTTTTTTTTTTTTTTTACTTTTTAAATTTTTTTTTTAATTTATTTATTTTTATATCAATCACAGGTTAGGTACTTTGCATCCCAGGCATAGCCTCCTCCCTCATTCCCTCCCACCCTCCCACTCCCTCCCTCATCTCCCTCCTCCCTGCCCCTTCCAAGTCCACCAACAGGGGAGGACCTCCTCCCCTTCCATCCAACCCCAGCTCATCCTGTCTCCTCAGGGC
>CM053752.1:7327815-7376839 GCA_028658305.1 Pachyuromys duprasi | reverse complement strand
CAGAAATTGTGGTACTTTTACACAATGGAATACTACTCAGCAATTAAAAAGGAGGAAATCGTGAAATTTGCAGGCAAATGGTGGGCCCTGGAAATGATCATCCTAAGTGAGGTATCCCAAAAGCAGAAAGAAACATATGGTATATACTCACTTATATAGACCTATAGGATAGGAAGGTCATGCTGAAATCTATACACCTAGGGAAGATATACAAGAAGGAGGACCCAGGTTGGTATGATCAATGCTCGTTTAGATGAACAAATGGGATGGACGTTGAATGGAGGAGAAAACAAGCAACAGGACAGGAGCATATCAAAGAGGGCCTCTGAAAGAATCAAAATAGCAATGTATCAAAGCAGATATTAAGACTCACAACCATGCCTTCAGCAGAGGGCAGGGAATAATAATAAAAATAGGGGAAGTTAGTAAGACTTGGGGAGAACAAGAGCTCCACAAAGACCAAATTGAGCAGGGCACAGGGGTCTTTTACAAGACAGTTTCTCTAACCAAGGACCATGTATGGATATGGCCTAGAACCCCCACTCAGATGTGACCCATGGTAGCTTGGTGTCCAACTGAAGATCCTAGTAAGGGGAACAGGGACTGTTTCTGTCATGAACTCAATGGCTGGCTCTTTGACCCTCTCCCGTACACGCCAGGGAGTAACAGCCTGGCTAGATCCCAGAAGAGGACATTTCAGCCAGCCCTGAGGCTACAAGATGAACTGGGGTTGGATGGAAGGGGAGAAGGTCCTCCCCTGTCGTTGGACTTGGAGGGGGCGGGGAGGAGATGAGGGAGGGATGGGGAGAGTGGGAGGGAATGAGGGAGGGGGCTATGCCTGGGATGCAAAGTACCTAACCTGTGATTAATATAAAAATAAATAAATTACATTTACAAAAAAACAACCATTCTAAATACACCATCATCTGGTTATTACACAACAGTTCTCCCCAAGATATATGTAGGCAAACCATAAACCAATGGCAACCTTGGATCATTTCAAATTTTGAAGTTTTATGTGCTACCACTGAAGGACACATATAGTTCATATTTTTAACTAGTCATTCCAAAAGTCTCTGAAAAAGGCCTACCAGTGGCAGGATAGAACAGATGTTCTCCGAAATGATGCCAAAGTCAGCTGGGTAGCCTCTGTGATTGACATTTAGGGAGTTACCCTTGTAAAGTAAGTGGCCATCTCTTTGTTCCTCATAATATGTGATCAGAAATAACAACAAAATGAGAAACCATTTTATTCTGAAAGTCTTGGCCTGCAGGATAACAGGACTGAAGCTCTGGGTGTTAGATGCCAGCAGTACGTATTTGCAGTCATACTTGCCATCATGAAGATTCGTATGTACTATTGTCAGGAGACCCTACCTCCGGTGTCCTCTATGCACAAATGGTGTCCTCTATACTGTGTCCATCTCATAAGACAGATCTGCTTTCCTAATACAGGTGTCTAATGTGTGCAAATGCACATAAGGTTGGCCTGCAGCCAATATGCTATTCCCTTTATCCAGGAGCAGCTTGCTACTTTTCAAAGCCCTCAATTATTTGATCCCTGTAGCACTCCTGTAGCAGGGGCAGACCAGATCACAATACTGAGCATGAGGCAACTGTGGCTCCAATGACCACACATCTTGCCCTTAGGCATCTATTACCTTAGGTAATAGGTAAGAGCAAACTTTCAGCATAAAGCATAAATATAGAAGTTAATAATAAATATAAGGTGAAATAAATAAATAAATATAAGGGAAACATCAAATATCGAAATCACATTGCGAAGGAAATAAACTATTTAAGGACATGCACAAAGATTAGTTTAGGGTCGAAACTACTTATTATCTGGGTTTCTTTCACGTCACTGTTTGCTTTTTATTTTAGAACTCAGTACTCAAGGCATTTTAACATTAAATTAGTTGTAATTTCAACACTTCTGCATTTGGTATATACAGTTGAGAGTATGCTTTGTGATTTAAGGCAACTCTTAATAGACCATGCCATGTTTTATTTTTTAAGGATGCATTAGCACTCCACTATGATCTCATGTCTCATAATATAAGTGAGCCCAGTTATGATCATTTTAACTCTAGCCCAGTATTAAAAGTTTTGGAAACTATTGCCAATAATCCATTAGAGGAACAGAAGATTATTGATTCCAATGCTTTAGAAGAATTGTATCAGTAAATGTTATTTTAAGTTTTTAGCAAAATTACTCAAATTAAATTCTAACTCCCTATTATTCTCTAATATCAGAGCATCTCATAGCTGCATGTGTCCATGCTCATCACACATGGCTTAGGACAAGTACATGGTTACACAGACTCCTTGCACTTAGGCATTCATAAGAATGTCAGAGGGGTCTGAATGGACAGCCTACCTTCCTTTGCATTCTTCAGACTGAAACAAAAGAGATCTATACTGTAACATTTGTGCCTGTTACCAGTTTTCTTCCTAGCACAGTTGAAAATACCTCAGTTAATCTGCAAATCTGCATGGGGACAACTGTATACCCTTTAAAGAAGCTACTGATAGGCTAAGTACATTTTCATCCCAGTCCACCTTGCTTTCTTCATTAGTTCATGCTCACTGTGCAGAGGGAAGGCCTAACAGGATCCATTTAGCACCAGAATGTAATTTTCTACAGATGTTAGATCATCACACAACAAAACAATCTGGTTTAGTCTCATCTCACTTACTCATGGTTTGTGCAAGGAGGGTGTGTGCTCCTGGGCAATTCAAAGGCAGAGGACAGTGTTTCCAGTTTCTGAACATGCTTTTACACACACGACTGGCAGTGTCTAAAGTGCCTTCTCCTCAGGTTCTCCTAGAAAACACTAGCCATCCTTAGGGATCATGCTAAAACTCCTGGACTTTTGTGAAATCCCTCCATGTCTTCTACCTGAGAAGCCAGGGTTCCTGTTGGCCTGAGGAGCACACACTGCTGTTCTCCTTTACCACACAGAGCTACGTCTCCCACTGTTCCTACCTCAATCCCACTCTGGCCTTGCAAATACTTAAGTAATAATGCTTTTCCTTTGGATTTCACTTCATTAGTTATAGAGAACATTTCTTGAGATATACAAGTAGATATACTATATTGCCAGGGAGCGTCCCCTGCATGGGGAGTTGGAGGTCTTTGCTGACAGGGTAGCTCTCAAAGGAGATAAGGAGTCAGCAAGGGGAGGGAGGGAGTCAGGAGGTGGTCAGGGGAATTTAGCAGCTCTGATAGTATAGTAATCAGGCTGCTTCTTTATTCATACATGTTTCACAGAACAAAGACAGACTAATGATTATCCAAGTGGCATAGAGTATGTGTTTGATTTTCATTACATGTCCAGGGTTACAAGTGAAGCTACAATTAGAAAATATAATTGTATTAGACCTATACCTCCAATTTAAAGAATCTAAAGAGTGTCTTCTCCAAGGCAAACACATTTATTATATAACAGCCTGCTTTTGGACTGGCAGTGTTTGTAGTCTGAGATCATTCCAAAAAACCTGAACTGGTTTTTTTATGAATAACAAATCCTAATACCTAACTTCTTTTACTATATATTTCATCATCTTCACTACAAAGCAGGAAACATTTATTTTAGTCAATCTGTCTTATTTACTGAGTTCTGTTCCTCCAGAGGTGTACCCTGTATGACACCCTGTCTTTAAACTACATTTTCGGAGAACTTTAAGCCTATGATAAAAGAGGCCTTGACTCCCCCCGTTTCCAGCGGAGATAGCTGTGCCACTATATATGTGGTGTGTGTGTGTACATATATATGTATATATACATATACACATATATAGATGCAATATATATGTATATATGCATACAATCCACATTTTTATACAGATTCCAGAACCTAATAGAGATAGCTGGCAAAAACTTGCTTCATGTGTTAAAATTTCTCTGTCTAATTCCTTGGTACACCACGTAACCTGTACTAATTCAAACTAATGATACATCTCAATAAACATAGCAATCACTTCATTTTAACAGAAATATACTTTTAATGCAGTTAAATTACTGCAAGAAATCCACCTCTAAAGCTTGGTTGGTACCCATTCACATTTTTGCTTGCTTCACTTCCTTCCCATCACATTTAACACCAAGAACTTGAAAGGGAGACACAAAAGCCATCATGAGAAAACACCCTCAGACTTTTAGAAGCTAAAACGGATTGCTTTCCCCTGTCAACAGCTCCATCCCAGGGACCATGTCATTTTAGTTCAATATCTTTGGCAATTCTTGTCTCCATTCTTCATCTCCATTTGCACTGCTTAGCAGCTATCAGATGTGGGCACTAAACACCTCTTGCCTGGGTGAGTGCAACAGTCCTGTGAAGACTTCATTGTCTCTGAGTAGGCACACCTCCATACTTTTGTCAGAAGACTTTTCATAACACCCACCCTCCCTCCTAGCCTCACATCCTTTCATGTCACTCTCCTACTCTCTTCCAAGTCAGTCTTTAGCAAGAAACTATTCTTTCTTACAATCACCAGGACACTGCCAACCCACTGACACTTTCACTGTGACCTTCTAACCAGATCCCACCCCCAACAAACACACACTCCTACATCGCATTATACTACTAGTAAGTCATTAGCTGAGGTTCTCCTAAAGGCATGAAAAATGAGCTGTGCATATTCACATGTGCTTTGATACTCCTATGCAAGCCATGGTCTGTCAAAAGACTCCCTCCATGCTCCAAGGCAGCTTTGTACTCAGATCAGCAATGTCTTCTTCAGAAACTTTGCCTGAACCTCTCAGTCTAACCTACTCATTGGCATTTGAAAGAGAAGAGCCTTTGCTAAGTTGGTGAGATGTCTGTCTCCAGAAGGGAAAGTCTTAGCACCAGACCTCACATGAATCACAACAGCTCCTCCCTTACTTTGGGAATATGATACTTTTCTCTATTGTAACATCTATAGGTTGGATTAAAGGATATAATCAACAAACCACACCAAAAAGTGAGTCAGAACAAAATTCAGTGTAAGAGGAAACTTCTGAGATATAAAAAGTTCAACCCTCTGACCTAGGCCTCCAGCAGAACAGCAGACTGACATCAAAAAACCATGTTCTGACCATTAATCTCCCAATTATAAAAACAGAATAATTCTTCATATGTTTAAAAGGCTGTTTCTTTGAGCCAAACAAAGCAGCATACAAATAAGGAAACAGTGTCACATTCTTCCCTGAGGATTTAGCTTGGGGTGAGCTCCACTGTACAACTCCTCTCCCATCACATTTCCCTGAGCCCCCACCACAGTGAGAGTCAGAGCGCAATGCCACTCTCCATCCCGAAGGATGGCATACATTGTTCTTCAATACACGTGTACAAACACGAATCAAAAAGCATTGTTTGTGGACTTCCATTTCACGCTTCCGTGCACAGTGTGGGTTATAGGGCTTAACTTTTCCTGACTTTTTATACCAACATCTTAATATCCTCTACTATTTCTAATTGGAGTCAGGCTGCTGTTGTGATGTTATTGCTGTTAATGCTGCATGTTAGGGTTTTTCATGCTGCAGTATCAAGTATAGTGGTTAAAAGAAGAATATGGAAAATCCGTGTCTTCCTGATGTTTGTAAAGTGTACTGCCTAAGGTACAATACACACAGATATGACCCTTGTCATACGCACATATGTACATGCTGTACATGTATACATAGTTATTATAACACATAGTATATTACAAACATATATAATATATATGCATGCATACATACATATATATATATATACACACACATATTATGTGTAAGTATATGTAATTTACAGGCACTGGAGATAGAGATACTGATGTTGATGGCTAGTTTATGTCAGTGCTTTGTTCTGTTGTTGTGTTTTAAGAATCAATCTAGGAGTATGGTACTTTTCCTGTTGTCTTGAATGTCACCTATTTAAGGTTCAGGATGTATTTTCTTATATATATAAAACATAATATGTCTTAAGTGCCTCTTCGTTTTCTTTTTGCTATTTGAAATGCATTTTATTCTAAATCTCATTCAGAACCACTCACATTTACTTAATGAGGTTCCTTCCAATGCAATAATTCTCTCCTCACTTTTCCTCACAGAGGGGATTCTTGTTCTCAAGAACCACTGGAAGTTTTTAGCGCAGCCTGAGGAGTGTGCTCTACCCTGCCAACGTCACATTCATTCTCTCTGAACAGTGTGTGCCACGCTGCAGCACGCTGAGCCTCCATTTCTCCTTATGCTCATCGTTCTTTCTTGAGCCCCTGGCCTTAGGAAACACAGCCAGATGGTTGCTTAGATATTAATAGAAATCGGACTGTAATCTCAGAACGGGTGTAGCCTGGGGTAACTGCAAACTTTTACATGTCTGGTTCTCCCACTGGCTTCCCAACTGTAAGGTTCCTAAATACCCTTTATGATTCATTCTTTCATTACTGGCCCATAACATGAATAACATTTGATAAAGCTGTAATTTGATCTGTTCCCAACATGGAATTAGATATTTTCACTGCAACCAGCAAAGTTTTGCTCTTTGTAGTTAATGTTTGGTGCTATATAAACATGTTATGTGTTTCTTCCCCCAAATGATAAACTTCATTCATTTATTCTATGTCTTCTTATGGAAAAGCGGGGTAAAGGGAGAGGCAGGAAAGCAAAATGAAAAAGGTTTGTCCTCATCAAAAACTACCATCTCGAGCAGATTTCTGGGCTACATGTGACCAACTTCACCATGACTTGCTCATTTCCTGAATCCCTGACTTGCCTAGACTTTAGCTTTTCAGTCTCGATTCTCAACCCCAAGGAAAACTACAAGTTAAATAAAAAAGATTAGGCTGAAAGTAAAACATGTCTATTCTGAAGGCTCCAAATCTGATGAGACCATGTTAGCAAACAGAATTCTCTAAAAAAGATGAAATTACTCAGAGAAACTGACACTAGGAAGTGAACTGCTGTCCTCCAAGATTGACTTTCAGAGTAGAAGGGTCCTTCTTTAAACCCTCGTGCTTTGACATCACATGTGTTCATTCATAACTGGCTTCTCTGCCTAACCTACATCCTTTCAGAGAACACTTTCTCTGTATCACAGCACAGAACACCCTTGATTACACTAGCTATTTACCTATCAGTGTTTGCTTAGAGACTATGACCTCTTTGATTACAAGGCAGACGGTAAAGAATGGTTAAGGGTATGTTAGCCATGCCAAGCAGGTATATTCCAATTCTCCAGCGACATCCACATGTCTACATAAATACAGCTTCAAGGGTGAGCCCGAGTTCCACGTATCATGTTATTACTGTCAAACCTTCCTGAGGTGTTCTGTTGGATCTGAGTGTTCTGCATAGTGTCTACCTGAGGTTCAGTGCTCCACCAATGTTTAAGAGAAGACTTTCCCCAATTGGAAAATATGAGTCAGTTTGGTATGCTATCCATGTTAGAATAACTAAACCAGCATTGTTGGAAGTTCCTGGTCACAAAGCAAGGCTTTTCTCATCGTGTCTAATTGGATTTACACCCAGATCTCTTATCTCTGTCTTCACAAATCTTCATAGAAAAAAATATTAAAGTATTTGTTCTTGTGTGGTTGGTTAGTCAAGTAGAAAAAAACACATAACATGATGGAAAAGCCTCCCAAAACTGGATCAGAACTGCCAATATTGTCAGCCGAATGAATTCAGCACTCTCATTTCTTTCATGTTGATTCTTGTCCATTCTACATTACAAATTTTATCTTTCCTAAGATAATAAGAAATCCAAAACCTAACTGGAAAACATCCAAAAGTCATTAGAAAAATCTCAACTGTAATCATGAGTTTTCTCTAACATCCCTAGAAATATTATATATACCAACTATTTGCATAATTTTTATGAATATGCAAATACACCCACCGTGTCCTTATTTCATATGGCAGGCAGAATGATCAAAACAAAAGGACCTCATGACACCTTTCCTGCTGTCTTCCTTGACTTCTTTCACACCGAAGAAAATCCAAAGTCTCTTCCTTGACTAAATATGCCTCTTGAGCAGCCATCACTCACCTGCCTCCTCCACTCATACTGGCCTTCTGTGTTTGAAATGGGCATTTTTCCATCCTGTCCTTTTTGGATGATTTAATCCACATGCTTTTCACAGTTCACTTGTACACTGATTTCAGGGCTCTGCTCCTAGGGTATGTCCTTGGAGAAAGTATTCCTAGCACCCTCCCCTTTCTGGATTTCTGTTGTCATAGCACTGTTTGTATCAATTCATACCATATAAAAATACCTGTTTGTATATTTGCATCTGTCTTCCACATTAGAATAAAAATGCCATTGAAGTAGAAACCCTAATTTGTCTTTTGTGTTTTTCTAGCTCCTATAAAAATGTATCCAAAGCAAAACATTACAAAATTCAAGAAAACAAAGTGGACCCTCAAGGTTGCATCTTTCACTTTTTTTTTTTTTTTGGCAGATCACATAAAGAAATTGACACTAAAGAGTATTCAGTGACATATCCAAGGTCACAGTTAATGAGCAGCAAAACTGGATCTTAATTAAAGTCTTACAGATTTCACAACAGATTTTGATGATAAAGAAAACAGTAAAGCCACGGTACAGCTGTACTGGAATGGACCTAACAAAGATTGACCATTTCTGTTTCTAGACAAATCTCTCTCTAATTCTACAATGTGTTTTAATCTTGGTTTATTTTTGTTTTTCTTCTACTCGTGGAGAGTGAGCCCTGGCGTGATTCTGCAAATCCCCCAATGTGAAAGCTAACAGGCTGTGACAGCTGGTCTGTCCCATGCTCATCACATTCAGTGGGCTGTAACAGGGTAAATGGCACAATTGCCTGGTGTAATTACTGCTGTTGACAATGCGGTATCCCCTGAGAATGCTTTATGAAATTCAGAACTGCTTTTCTTGTCAATCCTATCAAAACCTCTGCCTACATAGTATGAGCAGCACTTGGCTGAATAAATGTTTAAAATCAGAACCTAAATCTAAATGAGTGGCCATGACTGAGTCTAACTCACGCGCTGTGTAGCTGTGTATGTGCTCCGCTTGGACCTGATCTCCCACATGGGAGTAGGGACCTTTCCCAGCAAAGCTTTGCTTTCAGTCCTGAATCATTTCTATCTAGTGAAGATTCAGAGGGAGCCTCACAGCAAGGGAAGCGCACACACAAGCCAAGAAACTGGAGTAAGCAAAGCTTTGCCAGCGTCTGAGGTCCACAGGGGTCTCCTGGCACATTGGATTTGTTACTTATTGGTTTAAACTACAATACCTGAGAACACAGGCACAAACAGTGGTAGCAGCCGACTCTTCTGAGGTTGGCTGCCAGTCGGAATCCCTCACAAGTCATAAGTAGGCTGTCTTAATAAAAAATAAATTTAAGAAAAGTACAGGGATACTTGCTTGTAACTATAACTTCTTTCCCTAGTCTTCAAAAAAGACAACAGTTGCTAATTGCCACTCCAGGACAGGGTTAGCAGACTAAACAGCTGAAACACAATCTGACACTCAAACACACTTTTCTCTTGCACACTCCAGAAGCACACCTTTCTCCTCTGTGCACAACCACTACAGGAAAAGAAGTGGATCAGCAACTGGTTGACTTACCCTTTGCAGAGAGGACTCCTACTTGAATGGTGCAATGATTTCCTGGAAACCACACCAGAAGGCTTATTATTATTAAATGAAACTAATCAGGGCGTGATTGAGCTCACACGTTCTTACACAGTTTGGCATCAGTAGCCAAACCCAATGAATACATGGGTGAGGAGGTCAACAGTGAAGGACATGTTTTCCCAGTCACTGCAAGGCAGTGAAGCACAAAGATGGGGGAAGAGGGCTGATGTCTCACTTAGCGCACATGACAGGACACAGAGGTCCTCACATGCAAGAACTGATCCACCTTGACTTTTAATTTCAAACGTGATATACATTCTGGTTAACAGATTTAGAGCAAATCAATGCAACTCAAACACCAAGATGGAAGTATGAAATGAATAGTGAGAAGTTTTTAGGCACGACTTAAGATTTTGCATTTTATACAAAGTACATAACCTGTGATTAATATAAAATAAAAATGTTAATAAAAAAGAAAATACATTCAAACAGATGAAAGAATTGAACAAATGCCTTAAAAAATACAGGAAACTACAATCACACAGGAGAAAGAAATGACTAAAACTGTTGAAGACCTAAAAAGGGAGACAGAAGCAATAAACAAAACACAATCTGAGACAATCCTGGAGATGGAAAACCTATGGAAGATGACAAGAACTACAGACACAAGCTTCACTCACAGAATACAAGAGATGGAAGAGAGAATCTCAGGGGTAGAACATAAGGTTAAAGAAATTGATATAACAGTCAAAGAAAATGCTAAATCTAAAAAGCTCCTGACATAAAACATCCAAGAAATCTGGGACACTATGAAAAGACCAAACCGAGAATAATAGGAATAGAAGAAGGAGAAGAATCCCAGCTCTAAGGCCCAGAAAATATTTTCAACAAAATCACAGAAGAAAACTTGCCTAATCTAAAGAAATCCAGGCCTATAAACCTACATAACACAAGAAGCTTACAGAACACCAAATAGATTGGATCAGAAAGTAAAACCTTCCTGCCACATAATAATCAAAACATTAAGTGTGCAGAACAAAGAATATTAAAAGCTGCAAGGGAAAAACACCAAGTTGTATATAAAGGTAAACCTATCAGAATTATACCTGACTTCTCATCATAAATTCTAAAAGCAAGAAGAGCTTGGATGTAAATAATACAGACACTAACCACAGATGTCAGCACTGACTACTATACCAAGCATAACTTTTGATCTCCATAGAAGGAGAAAACAAGATATTCCATACAAAAACAAATTTAAAATGTACCTATCCACAAATCCAGCTCTGCAGAAGGTACTAGATAGAAGGAAAACTCCAACTCAAGGAGTCCAACTACACCCGGGAAAACACGGGAAATAAATAACCCTACATCAGCAAAACCAAAAGAAGGGACTCACACATTCTACCACCACCAACATCAAATAATAGGATGTAACAACTGGTCATTAATATCTCTCAACATCAATGGAATCTACTCCCCAATAAAAAGACACAGCTTAACAAAATGGATACAAAAACAGGACCCATCTTTCTGCTGCATACAAGGAACACACCTCGGAAAGACTCTACCTAGCAGTGTACCAAAGCAAGTGTTAAGACACATAACCAACCCTTTGGCAGAGTGCAAGGAATCATATGAAAGAAGGGGGAGTTAGTATGACCTGGAGAGGACAGGAGCTCTGCACAGACCAAATATATCAGGGCACAGGGGTCTTTTATGAGACTGTTTCTCCAACCAAGGGCTATGTATGGATATAACCTAGAACCCCTGCTTGAATGTAGCAAACGGTAGCTCAATATCCAAGTAAGGGGAGCAGGGACTATTTTGGACATGAACTCAATGGCTGGCTCTTCGACCCCACCGCACCCTGTCCCCCGAGGGAGGAGCAGCCTTGCTAGGCCACAGAAGAGGACATTGCAGCCAGTCCTGAAGAGACCTGATAAGCTAGAGTTAGATGGAAGGGGAGGAGGTTCTCCCCTATCAGTGGACTTGGAAAGGGGCAGGGAGGAGATGAGGGAGGGATGGGGGAGAAAGGGAGAGAATGCGTGAAGGGGCTATGGCTGGGATACAAAGTACATAACCTGTGATTAATATAAAATTTTAAAAAATATTTTGCATTTTAAAGGATACAGGATGCAGTAAGTGTTAGTGAACAGTATTTTACAAGTGGGAATTGTTGCACTTTAAGAAGGAAAGGTGAAGTTAAGTCTACACACCCTCTCAGACTCAGACCTGGCTGTTATCTCCTGCCTACTCCAGACTTACAGCATTCCCATTTTAAGGTGGAGGACAGTAGAGGTCTTAGCTATAACCCCCTACCTACCACAAACCTTGTCAAAGTGTGTCCTCTAAAGTCATTAAATCTATTCATCTAATCCCATCCCCACCAGCTTCCACAGATCTGGCCTGGCCTGGAGATCTGCTGTCTGTCAATGGTTAGCACTGGAATGGTGGTGCACGTGTCTCCATTCTGTCATGGTTCACATGTTGGGATTCCAAATGTCACTCTCTAAACACAGTGCTGGGCCTACACTTTGTTCAAAACATTCCCTTAGTACGGGAAACACCTGGGTATTTCCTGATCTGCTACCCATCTTCCCTCTACTCCTGCAGGCAAGGTCAGCAGAGCATGGGTGTCTGACTAGGTCTGTGTCTAGTTGCCAACAAAAATGAATTAGATGAGTGTCTCCTGCAGATTGAAAGGCTTTTCCCCATGCGTGTCTTTTCTTACACGCTTCATCACTATGAATTTGAAGTTCTATAGGTCTGGAGACTAGTGAATATGCACTTGAGGGAAAAGAATAATAGCTTTTCTGTTCAGTGTAGAGGAATTATAATATCGGGCTTTTATTTAAATGTAATTACATTTCAAGGGACATGATATTATATAAAGTGTACCTAAATTTGGATACAAAGGAATCCAATAATATAATTGCATTCTACTATATTAATTTTAACCACGAGTGAGAACTATTTCAATGTAAATGGTCTAAGCAGTCACTTTCAAACTGAAGCATAAAGGGTGTAATTTCAGCTTCAGATTTTAACAGAGTCCACTATAAAGGAAAAATAGCAGGTTAGCAGAGTTTAACCATTTAAATGGGCATTTGGAAATTGTCTTGGGGGAATTTTAAAATCTTAAATTTATTGTGAACACGCTCTTTATTGATGCAATTATCTGCTCCACAGAATTATCAGGAAGCAGATTGATTTTGGATGTTTAAAAGTAAATAAAGATTGTCTTTAAGAACAGGATACAAAGTTGTGTTGTCTCCACGGTAATAAATCAGCAGAAAAAGCACCTCAGAAATGTCAGTGGGAAGTTGTTTGGAAATGTATATGGTGCTGCATGTAAAACAGCACTGGATCCCCTGGGAAGGACTCCAAATTTCAGGGGGTGCATGCTCAGGAAACAACAGGAGGTGCTAATAATGTAACATGAATGAATGGACAACACTGGCTGGGCCTAGACAGCAGGCCATGTCTGTGTGTTAAAACATATTCAGCAGATACAGAAATTGTGTTGCATTTACATAATGGAATACTACTCAGCAATTAAAAACAAGGAAATCATGAAATTTGCAAGCAAATGGTGGGAACTAGAAAAGATCATCCTGAGTGAGGTATCCAAGAAGCAGAAAGACACACAAGGTATACACTCACTCATTAGTGGATATTAGACATATAATATAGGATAAACTTACTAAAATCTGTACACTTAAAGAAGCTAATCAAGGAGGGGGACTCTGGGTAAGATGCTCAATCCTCATTCAGAAAGGCAAAGGGGATGGACATCAGAAAAGGGGGGAAATAGGGAAAAGGACAGGAGCCTACAACAAAGGGCCTCTGAAAGACTCTACCCTGTAGAATATCAAAGCAGATGCTGAGACTTATAGCCAAACTTTGGCCAGAGTGCAGGGAATCTTATGAAAGAAGGGGGACATAGAAAGACCTGAAGAGGACTGGAGCTCCATATGGAGAGCAACAGAACCAAAATTCTGGACACAGAGGTGTTTTCTGAGACTGATACTCCAACCAAGGACCATTCGTGGAGATAACCTAGAACCCCTGCACAGATGTAACCCATGGCAGCTCCGTCTCCAAGTGGGTTCCCTACTAAGGGGAACAGAGGTTGTCTCTGACATGAACTCAGTGGCTAGCTCTTTGATCACCTCCCTCTGAGGTGGAGCAGCCTTATCAAGCCACAGAGGAAGGCAATGCAGCCAGTCCTGATGAGACCTGATAGACTAGGATCAGATAGAAGGGGAGGAGGACCTCCCCTATCAGTGGACTGGGGGAGGGGCAGGGGTGGAGAAGAGGGAAGGAGGGTGGGACTGGGAAGGGAAGAGGGAGGGAGCTACAGGTGGGATACAAAGGGAATAAACTGTAATTAATAAAAAATTTTTTAAAAACCCACAATCAGCAACCGCACTAGCCACTAAATCTGCAGGGTCCCTGCTCTAAGTTATTTACAGTGGAATAAGAAGCTAAAGACTTACAGAGCAATCCAGATGAAGAACATAGGTTTTCCCAATATATTACAGTTCCCTTACATCTAATTTAATAACACATTTGAGTGAGTTGAGCAAATCAAGTTTTTACATGCAGTATGTGCACTGTGTTGTGTAAATATATATTATATATATATAATTTTATTTTTATTTTTGCACGGTAGCAGTGTATCTGTTGGGAGGATTACATTGGTTTGGTTTCTACTGCTCTGGTAAGTCTGCTATTTTTTTCCCTATACTCATAACTACTCCTCTACAATTTGTTTCCCTGAGAAGAAGATATTCCAAAATTGCAAAGGTTATTGCCAGCTTGAAAGGATCCTAAAATAAACCTTTAATTGAGCACATTTACTATACATAACTGACACAGATCCAATTGCTTCTGTTATGTAACATCCTGAACTACTTCAAACAAGATAGGGTTTGACAAGTCTGTCTGAGATTTGGTTTTTTGAAATGAGAATGGTGGACTTATCACTATTTTCAAGATTTTTTTCTTTAGCTGTGTATGTAATGCGTGTCCTCATTTGTCTACACATTTGAAGTTGTAGAAGTAGTTCACCTATTGAAATAGTTTTATTTTTGGCTGATTTTAAGATTGAACATTCTTTGTACATATAAAAATTTGCTCTGTAGACCAGGCTGGCCTCAAACTCAGAGATCCACCTGCCTCTGCCTTCTGAGTGCTGGGACTAAAAGCCAGCACCACCACTGCCTGGCAGGAATTGTTTTTAATATATAAAGTGCACACAGAATAAGCCAGAGTCTGTCACTTTACAAAGGCTAGGGCATTAGTAGATGGTGACAAAAGTACTCTTAGCACAGCATTCTGCTTTAGCTTCTCATTCTGCCCAAGTGCTCTGTGTTAGACATGCTAGTGAGCATTGCTCAAAAACCAGTTAGAGAGAGATGTTTTCTACATGTTCAGGGTTTATGTATAATGAGGCAAACTGAAATTAAGCAAAAAATATACATATATATGTAAATATTGTGCAAGAAAAAATGTTCATGTTTTAGAGAATGATAGGAATGCAATGTGAGATTGGGGGATCCCAGAAAGCCTAGAAGAAAACAAGTTACAGAACTGCTACAGGCAAAATGGAAAGCCTTGATAGAGTTTGGATAGAAAATGTCCCCCAGTAGGTTCATGTTTGAATGCTTCATGCAGATGGTGGTGCTGTCTACAGAACTCCTGGGGGTTGTAGACTCTTCTGGAGGTGGGTCCTAGCTGGAGGAAGTGGGTTGCTGGAGGACAGGTCTTGAGGGTTACAGCCCAGCCCCCAACCCCAACCAGTCTTTTTCTTCTTGTTCCAGGAACATGTGATCAAGGCATGAAAATGAATATGTGAGCAGGGCGGCACAAAACCACCCCTGCTGTATCTTCCTTGCCATGATGGACTTGATCATTTTAAACCAGTGAAATAACCAAAATAAAGCCTTTGTCCTTTAAGTTGCTTTCTGTCAGATATTTGTTCATGGCCATGAGAAAAGTAGCTAACACATTTGGTTGCAAGAAAGTTGAAAGTGCTTGAAAAATGAAGGAAAGTAAAATGTCTTAGTGACACACCACACACACACACACACACTCATCACATGCATGAGACTAAGTTTTGACAAGATTGCTTCTCAAACTAGCCTTCAATGTTCAGAATGAAATCATTATAACAATAAAATGTCACTTCAGGAGAAAAACATTTACAGAAACATAAGACATATTTTCACGAGACCTACCCCTGTCTATATTAGTCATGTCTACTTCGTTTTCAAAATTCCCCCAACAGTACCTTTCTATCCATAGCTCCAGCAGCTCTCACTGTGACCTGCAGGTTACAGTGTGGACTGCAATTTCAAAGTCCCTCACTTCCCCAGAAGCCCTTTGACAAGTTCCCTCATCCTCTCTACTCACTCCACCCACCCCTTTACTGCTACTGTGGCTCTTTGATCCCCCCTGAAACATTTTCCCTCTACAAATTTATGACACCCTTCCCCACATACACCCTCAATTCACAGACTATCCATTTAATACCTTCTGACATCACCCCTCCTGCCTGAAAGTCTTTCTTAACCAAAAAAGCTGGAAAGGGGGTATTGTTAAGCTTATTCCCTGTACAAGCTTATTCTCGTTGCTTCTTATATGCTTAGTAGTTACTTACTTGAATCTTTCTGTTAATCCACCACAAAATCCACTCACAGGCATGATCACATCATAGGTGCCACTCAAGGCTAAATGTCCCTTCAGGGATTGAAAGACATAAAATCTATGCAGAAAGGCTTACTGTATAAACATTTTTCTTTGGTTATAAGTCCTGGGGCACTACCTGGCTAATGACAGGAATATGAGAAGCATATCACTGTGAGCAGGAATAATCACAGAAAATACATAGTCAAATATTTATCAGACAAAACTTGAGGAGAAATGGCTGGATCCTGTAGGTAAATCAAGAGAAAAATTAGAAAAGTTGGCAGTGTCATAGAATGACTTCCAGATGTCATCCACATTGAGTTGAATATTAGAGCAATCCTGCATTTGAAATTCACATCTGACATCAACTTCAGTTATGGATTTGTTGATGGCACAACCTGCAATGACTCAGTGTCTTAAAGAGTGAACCAATTGTTTTTAGGATTTTTCAAATGGCCACAGGCTTTACCTGAACACTGTGGGAATGTGTGAGACATTATGTACCTGGTACTGTGTCAAGTCTTTCACTGGGTCTCTGCTGACTGCTCAACAACTGCACAAGTTCTTTTCCTACATGTGGTAATGATGATGAAACCAAAGCCAAGGGGTGAATACCTTGCCTTTTGTTTCTCAGCAATTAAATAACAGAGCTGAGATTCAAACCTTCAACTGTTTCTGCAAGGAACTGTCTCTCTCCAGATCTCCAAAAGCTTTAAGTGCTTAATTTCTTTGGCTTTGATAATCAATCACCCAAGCAACTGAAAAATGGTAAAAATCAGTTCACAAGTGATTAGCTTCTGTGTTCTACACTGTTCAGCCATGCTGACACTGCCTTGCTTCAGTTGCTATTTTGGGACTGTGGTAGCATAGCAACATGGATCATTAGAAGAAAGGATCTTCTAGATTGTACTTTTAAAACAATACATTTCTTATATTGTTCATATAGAAATACCCGAGGTGGGAAATGTTGTTACAACACCTTATAAAACAGCAGCTCTCCTCTGGCATGGAACAATAACACGGACATTTTTTTTTTCTCAGGGGCACTGTCATCTCCAAATATTTCTTTTTAAAAATACACTGTAAATTACCACAGCTTTATATTATTTTCCTCTGTGCCTTTCCTTCCTCTAGCTCCTTTCAGTCACTCCACTCAACTAGATGGCTTCTTTTTCTTTTATTGCTATTGTTACAGGCATATATATATGGATATATGAGTACAAACAAACATCTAAATGCAACATGCTGAGTCTGTTTGTGTTGATGTGTCTGTGGTTTCAGGGCTGACCACTCTGTACTGGATCACCAGTACGGAGGCTCTTCCTTTCCCTTCTTTTGACTGCTGGGAGAGGGTAGCTTCTCCCGTGGAAGAGCCAGGGAGGTGGCAGAGAAGGCTCAGCGGACAAAGGAGCTTACCACTAAGTCTGAGGACTTGGCTTGCTTCCAAGTTGCCCACATGGTAGACAGAAAAAAGGAATTTCTTCAAGTTTGGGCCAAAACACAGGGACACACACATACACAGAAAGTAAAAGTAGTTTTAAAATGTAAATAAATTGGTGGCCTTTTTTACTATCATTTGACATGAAAATAAGTGAATGTCATTCTCTTGTGGGAGATGCTGAAAGCACATAGCATAAACAGACATAGGGAAGCTCCTGTCATCATTTACTGAGTCACTAAGTCAGATCTATTTCCTCAGCTCATTTGTTAAACTATTGTATTTTTCCAGGTGTGGGGACATGCCTGCAATTTCCATGTTTAAAAAACTGAGGTGGAGCTTTGTGAGTCTGAGACTAGTCTGCTTGCATACCAAAATTCTGTGTCCAAAATATCATTATATTGAATGGAGTAAATGATAAAATTAACCGTGAAACTCAATCATATTTGGTTCATAACAAAATGATCAAAGTGACAGGATGATTCATCTTTTCCTTGGTGCTGTCTGGCATTTGACACAATCTTAGTTGATGACAGGAGAAGCCTAAACATGGGTTAGAATGCCCCATTGAGTTCTGATGCTGTCTTAAAAAGAACATGAAGTAACATAAGGTCTAGTAGAAAAGAGATAGGAGTGATGTACTGTAAGTTGTGATATGGTAACAAGACAAAGACACCAAGGCCTGGTGTCTGCAAACCTCATCATGCTCTTGACTATTTAAACTGTCAGGCCATGGACCAGCTACTTTATTTGGGAGTTATACTATTCTTCCTTGTGAAATGGGCATGTCACCTTCTTTGTTGTGAGCTAGGGAAGATGTCGCAATAAGGAGACCACTGCAGTCCCATCACATATGCTGCAAATCTCTATGGAGACCGGCAGTGTCTAGAATGGGCTGCCGGCCTGTTGTCTGGGAAAGAGCTCCTATGTGACTCTTATTTTATCCAATATAGTAAGGATTCTGAAAACACATCCAATTGACTAGTATGCAGTATACAAAACAAAAAACAAAAAACCAAGAGCCCAAACAAAGAAAAGTGTGAAAGATTTAAATAATCAGTTCACAAATGGATGAAAGACCAATGCACATATAATTGGACAATGACCACCCAGTTCAATTAAACTACCGTATAAAACAGTTAAGTTTGTGGAAATTGAGAGAACCTGCAGGAGGGAGAATACAGAATCTGATGTTCAATGCATAGAATTCTCACTGTTACAGAAGCACCGGAGTTTTGGTTCTAATCTTCCCAATGCTGCAACTGTTTAACACAGTCACTCATGCTGTGGTAAGCTAACCCCCTGCCCCCCCACCCCCCTATAGCATTATTTTCATTGCTGTTCCATAACTGTAGTTTTGCTACTGCTGTGAATTGTAATGTAAATGTTTTTGAAGTTAAAGGGGTCACGACGCACAAACTGAGAAGCATTGTTCTAGAGTTTACTTACACAACTCTGTCAACAGACTAACAGGACGTGCTTCATTGCACATCTAAAATCTGCCTAGAGTAGACCTCGCATTGTGTTCTTTCTACCACTAAAAAAGACACTGACAGAACCAAAGTGTATCTATTACTAATCTATCTATAACCTATTTTCTTAGACTGACAGGTAAATGGAAAATACTTTTAATACATAAAAGAATTCAGATAACTAGCCTTCTTGATACACTTCTAGTGGGAAGAAAGAACTAGCACAAACTTATTGTCCAAGAGGAATTAAGGTATGTGGAATCCAGGCTTCATAATTCTAACAAAAGTGGGGTGTTAGGAAAATCTCTTACAACAAATGACAAGAGTATGTTGCTTACTATTCCGTTTAACAATTATTTCGTTATCTCCTTTTTACATTAGTAAGCAGGGGCCAGGTCTACTTTTGAAACTAGTGCTGTGGCTTCTGGGTGTAGCACAGATTGGCCCTGCACACAGAAGGGCACTATTTTAGATGAATGATAAATAAATACATTCCTATATCTCTTTGTGAGTTGTAAGTCTCGGGGAATCCACACTTTAGTTGTATTTGTGCTGAGCGCATCTTTAAAATAGCAAAGGTGTTAAGTGGTATGCCCCCTGCTCCTATAAAGTTCTTACATGTACACTGCTTCATCTAGACTTTAACAGAATGTGATGTGATGATAACTATTTTAATTTTTGTTCCCTAGAAGAGTAAATGGAGTCCAGCAACTTTTTTAGGGTCACACCCTTAGCAATTCTGGCTGCACAGCCAGATTCAAAGCCAGGTGCTAAACAGCTAATTTAAGGTGTTACATGCATTTCTTTGGCTTTCTTACTTCATATGTAAACTGGGAATAACATTAGTGCTGATGTAGAAGACTGTGAGAGGATTGAGTGAGAAAGTACGGATGAAGGGCTTGACACTGTTAGCTCTTCTAATTAGCTAGCATGGTGACTCAGGTAATAGTGCACCATGCCTGGAACAAATTTTAAAAAGTGGAATAATAAAAAAGAAAGAAAATGGAACGGCACATGTTCATCCAAGTCATCTAGAAGGAATCAGAAGCCAGCAGAAACCAAGAGAACTAAGGGAAATGTGCAGGGCTGGAGAGACAAAAATTTGCCTGTGACAAAAATCCAGCTGGTAGGGGCCCTGATGTGTAACCTAACAGAAATGAACCGGAGGATGGTGAGCCATGTAGTCGGTCAGGGTTCTCCATCGCTGTAGCCAGGTATCCCTCCCTGGGAAAGGCTGAAAGAAGAGAGCAGCCAGTGTTGTTGTCTTCATTTGAGTAAGTGTGCTCTGCTTACACAATCTGAGAATTTAACCAAGATTCACTATCTGCTGGCTCTTTTAATCTCAATAAGTAACCCTGGCTCATCTGGAACTTGCTATTTAGACCAGGGCAGCCTCAAATTCAGAGATGCACCTGCCTCTGCCTCCCAAGTCCTGGAATTAAAGGTGTGTGCTACCAAGTTGGCCCTCTCTACATTATTTATTTTACATTTTTATTTTATATTAATCACAGGTTATGTACTTTGTATCCCAGCTGTAGCCCCCTCCCAAATTTCCTCCCTATCCCCTCATCCCTCCCTCATCTCCTCCCTGCCCCTTTCAAGTCCGCTGACAGGGGAGAACCTCCTCCCCTTCAGTCTAACTCTAGCTTATCAGGTCTCTTCCGGAATGGCTGCAATGTCCTCTTCTGTGGCCTAGCGAGGCTGCTCCTCCCTCGTGGGAGAGGGGGTTGAAGAGCCAGCCATTGTGATCTAGTTAAGAGGAGATGGATTCAAAATACAAGCAGAGATACCAGGGTTTTATCCTGGCTTTTGTTATGTTAGCTACACAACTGAGAAACACATGCCTTTCAGCACAGGTAGTATTTAAGTGTCTGTTAAAGGAGAGAGGGCCCATTTGGCAGTGCATACATTCATCCCAGCACTTGGGAGGCAGAAGTAGGTGGATTTCACTGACAGAGTGCTAGGTCAATCCTAGGGATACCAACATGTCAAGTCACACAACCCTTTCCCATACAAGGGGGAGGGGTGTCAAAGAGACCCGCTGTTTCTGGACTCAAAGGCACTGCAGGTTTCTACCAATAGGTTCAAGGTGCCTTTGAATGGTCGACGAGACACTTAAAAGCTACAGGAAGATACCTCACCTATGTTTATATTTGCTCCTTCAGCCTTGGGACTCCCCAAATGCTTCATAGAAATGTGGAAATATTTAACCTTAATGGGGAGACATACTATCTATTTTAAAATATACGAAGAGAAGCTGAATGTCCCAAAGAGCACACATTTGTGGGTACAGGTGCATGTGCACATGTATGAAGGTATACAGGAGGCCAAAAGTCAACCATGGATGTTGGTCCTCAGGGCGCTAAACAATTTATTTTGAAACAGGTCCTCAGGTCACCCTGGAACTGTAGGCATAAGATATTTGTGTAATTCAAATGCTAATTTCTGTATCCCCCATATCTGGTTATAATCCTTGTACTGAGAATCTCCTGTCTCAATGTTGTGTAAACACTGTTCCCCAATTGTCCCATGATACACCAACAGAAAAGCTTATAGTCACTGAGCAGGGGAGAGAATAGGGCTGGATTTCCTGCCAGCCAGAGGAGGAGGAGTTAGAAGAGAAAATAGGGGAGAGGTCTAGGTGACATCAGGAGAGGAGCTGGATCAGCAAAGCTACAAAGTGCAAGTGTCTCTGGGATATATGCTGGGAAGAAACCAGACTAGCTTAGAGGATTAATAATAGAGTAATAACTGCTCAGTTATTGTGTTATGAAGATTACTATTAATCAAATATAAAAGAGTGTCAATTATTTGTGTGTCGGATGGGTTAAGAGAGAAAATGAGAAACAATCCCAGTTTTATAAAAATAATATTAACATGGAACTGACAAAGCAGCTTGGCTAGTTGGTCTGTAAGATCACCCCCATGCTCTTCCCATCTTTTTGTCCTTAGTACTGGAATTACAGGCATGCACTACCACTGTGCCTTGCTTTGTACAGGGTGCTGGTGGATGAACTTATTCTCAATCTTCTATGGCAAACACTTTACTGACTGAACTATCTCTCCAACCTCATCATCTAATTTTAAGATTGACTCAAATGTCATTAGTGACCAGTAGCTTTTCCGAAGTTTATTTCAGTGTCATTTTAGGATGTGGCAGAGACATGCCTTATTTTAAAACCACACATTTGAAAATGCTTTTGTGCTTAGATCTTTATGGTGAGCACACTCCTAATCATCTACGAATCACAAGTTATAAAGTAAAATCTGCCTGATTTCTGTGTTAGACAGGACAGGTAAGTGGTCAAGGCAGCCTGGAGATAGTGTCTCTGATATTATACATGCACTTTCTTTGTGGAGTCACTGAGGCTGGGCCTGTGGAAGGACTTCTGGGCTGGTTGTTCCTGTGTCTGCTCTGCTGAAGTGTGGCAATGCAGATCCAGACATAACAGAGAACAACCTGAAAATCTAGCTGGAAATCCAGGTTTTCTAATGAAATCTTCTGACCGTTTGAGTGTTGAATCATTCAAATGCCCCCAAAGCCAAATAAACCCCTACTGAAAGCCAGCTGTGGCCCACAGGCCCCTGATTTGTGGCTCAGATGGAGCCTGGCTGGCACAGATCCTTCCTGAATTAAAAGCTTACCCCCAAACCCAGCATTCTGAAGACAGCACACATTCCCCATAACACCCACACCCTGAAACTCAATGTTACTGTGTTGACTGTACCATTACCATTATTAAGTTACGAAACCCTTTTTAAAGGAGGTAGAGGAGAAGAGTTCTCTTATCGTCTTTTAATTTCCTGTGATCGAGGTAAACTTGTGATCTATTTCTATGTGATTGTTGTACATTAGTCTTACTAGAAACTAAATTGAACAGTCTTAGAAACAATGAGCACCTTAACTTTTAGAGCAAAAGCAAATATGTCAAAAGGCATCTACTTGGCTATGGTTGGGATACAAAGTACGTAACCTGTGATTAATATAAAATAAAAAATGTTTTAAAAAGGCATCTAATCATGACAGTAAGAAATCTGAGCATAAGCATAAACTGAGTTTTTCTCCTTAGCTGATTATGCAACTCTCCCTGCAGGTAACACTCTTGTTCCAGAATTACCAGTTTTCCTCAATTATTAGAAAGAAATGGGAATGAAGCAGCCCTTTAAAATAGTTGCAGACAATCCAACAGTATTATCTAATAAGAACACTGTGCCAGTTTTCATTCCCATTTTTATTCTATTCCCATTACAGCAATTAAAAATCAACAGCTTAAAATAGTACGAGTTTCTGCACTTCTGTAGGTTAGGAGTCCTACATAAGACGGGTTGGTTGAAATCAGTGTGCACGGGGCTGTGCTCCTAAGGTGGGCAAAAGCTGTCTGTGGCAGCGTGCATTCCTGCTCACGCCCTCTCCATCTCCACAGTTGGTGGAGCTATGTTTCCCTTATGGTCTCTGAATTTGCACCTCTCTCTGACCACAGCTGGAAAAAACCTCTTTTAGCGACTCATGACTCTAGTGGACCCATGCAGGCAACCCAGGTAATTCTCTATTTTTAAGTCCTTAACCTTACTCCCGTCTGCTGACAGGTCCTTTTGCTATGGAAAGTCCAGATGAGGGTTGTGCACATGGCCGGATGCCACCCCTTACTACCTCTGGAATCCTGTGTTCAGCTCTCATGTCAATCACTTAGCATGATTCCCTTCATGTATTTAAAACAACATACAATAAGTGTAAAATGGCTTTTAAATGTGGAGAGATTGAGGTAAATTGACTAGAACAAGGACTCAGATTTAAGGGGCTTAACTAAGATGTCAGCCATAAGCTAAAATGCCACAAAATGCTCATGGGGAAAAGAGGGTCAGGAGAGCATGTCATTTAATTTGGCTAAATTAGCCAGATGCCATGGACCTTGTAGTCATGTTCTGTCTGCTTTCTACTGCTGTTACTTTGTCTTCTCCATATGTAATGGATGGATGGATGGATGGATAGATGGTTGGATGGATGGATGGAAATACATGCATGAATCTGTTGTTAAAACATGCCTCAGTCCGTTAGTAAATGTAGCTGTATTCTGAAAATTTGGAAAATGGGTTTTTATTAATCCACATTGAAAATCTGTTTCACAGAGCTCCATGAATGACAAGTATTCTGTCTTCTTGAAACTAAAAGCACTCCCCTGCCCTTTAAAGGTGGCCAGCACTAGCTGCAGAAAGAACAGTCAATTAAATAAACAAGTTTTCATTCAGAAGAAAAACAATATCATATGACAGAAACAAAGCACCAGCAGTTAAACACAAAGCTTCCTTGGGACTTCGGAGATTGTGTGAGAGTTTCAGAAACCATAAAACATGCCTTTGCTTTTCTACAAGCCAGGCTTTGTCTCTGGCAACCCCATTCTCACTAAGATGATTATTACCAAGTGGCCTATTCTTCTATCAAGATGTCTTATTCTTTCTATTTCTTAAAATATTTTGCCTTACTGAACCACCAACCAAAGAGCATACAAGGTCTGGTCCTAGGTCCCCTGTACATATGTAATAGATGTGCAGCTTGTTCTTCATGTGGGTCCCCCAGCTTCTAAAGGGCCTGCCTTTGGACCTCTTTCCTCTAGCTGGGCTGCCTTGTCTGGCCTCAGTGGGAGAGGGCATGCTTAGTCTTGCTGCAACTTGATGTGCCAGGGTGGCTGGTACCCATGGGGGACCTCCCCATTCTTGGGGGGGAAGGAGAGCGGAGAATGAGTGGAGGGGTATGTGAGGGAGGACTCAGAGGGGGGCTCTGATCAGGATGCAAAGAAAACAAAGAAATACGTTAAAAATGTTTTCTCCACTTGGAAAGGGGCAGGCAGGAGACAGGAGAGGGAGGGTGGGATTGGGAGGGAATGAGGGAGTAGGATACAGCTGGGATACAGAGTTAATAAAATGTAACTAATAATAAAAATAAATTAAAAAAATAAAAACTTACGTTTTTTTTAAATGTATTTTATTTAATTGTTTCATACAATATAATTTGATCCCATTCTTACCTTTCCCCAGCTCCTCATAGATCAGCTCCCACTTCCTTCAGCCCATCCAACTTCTCTCCCTCTCCCCCCTCGAAAACAAAAATGAAAAAGAGAAAACAAAAAAGAAAATAAAAGCAAGCAAACAAACATGAAAAAAAAAAAACAATAAAACCAGAAACACCCAAACAAAAACAAAGTTAAAAGCAAGGGAAAACCAACCAAACAAAGCACACTGCGAGTCTCTTTTGTCTTGGCTGATTATCCTGAGGCAAGGACCCTGCCCCAGGGTACAACCCAACTAAAGAAAACTAATTTCCCCTGTCCCGGCAGATATCAGCACAAACAGCCTCTTGTAAAAACCTTAATTTCAACGTCACTCAGTGAGCAAGTCCAGCCAGGACTACAGCAGATCATCTGTGGGCCCCCCCCCCGCCCGCCTCCCACAGGGCCCTCGCAGCCCTCCTTGCTGACTGTACTCTGCTTTACTACAGTGATGACCTAGGCTGTACTTTTTAGACAGGATGATAACCAACCACGACCCGTATCATAGTTCTGGTGGAAAGAAAAGGAAGGAAATGTCCAGCATGAGTTTCTCATTCTCTTCACAGCTCTTAATAGACTTTTAATGTTCCAGCTCTCTCCTCCTTTTCCACCTGGTGCAGCTTACGCATGCTTAGCACAGCTGGGAGGGGGAGTTATTTCTCCCATGCAGTCAATGCATACAGTACTCAGCCTCTAACAGAGCCTGAAAAGACTGTTATGTGGGCCTTTGTGAAACCCCTCTTCCTGCAGTGTGGGCTAGGCCCAGTGATTTGCTTCTCATACAGAGGAGGCAACAACTTGCCAGGTCTGCATGTAGATTACAAAGACAGTGATTTCATCCTGTTGGCAGGCTCATTCCTGGAGCAGCTTTGGTGGACGGAGATGGTTTATTATGTTAGAGGGTCCATGCTATGCTGTAAGGAGCGAAGGGCAATCTACCATCAGCCACCAGTGGGGAACTGCATCAGCCTGCAGCCTGAGGGGCCCTGGAACTAGTCGCTTGGTTAGACAGTGCCTGGGTCCTCGGTGCAGCAGCTCTGGCAGATGTGTTTTTGCTTAAGTTTCTGTGTTTGGCACCCTTTGTTATACAGCAGTAGATCACTAGCCCAACGATAGTTAATAAAATACTATTTGTTAGGTGAAGGGAAACCCCTTAAAGAGGGGCAGAAAGCAAGAATTAATCACTAAAATAAGTGACAAAAGAGCGCCAGCAAAATCTGCTCCTCATCCAGATTGTGAGGACATGCCTCACTCCAGCAGAAACACAGAAAAAAAAAATAAGGATTTTTATATGAGAGGAAAACGCATCTCTGGATCCCCACTCTAAGACGTGCCATAGCTGTGACACCACCGAGGTGCCCTGGGCTCAGAAAAGAGAGAGGACAGCAAGGTCAGGCTGTCACCTTCCACAGGATTGGGCCAGCAACTGAACTGGAAGATGAACTCTGCCACAGGGTGATCAAAAGAATGAGGGAGCCTGAGAGTCATCTGTCAGCAACCAAGAAGGGCAGGAAGGTGTCTGCTTCAGCAATCCTGTCCTCCGCAGGCATCTGTTGCTAAGACACAGCTATTGTTAAACTGCTGGCTTGGGTGATCTTTGTATTCCCCTAGGTGAGTTTTCAAATCCATGCTTTTCACATAAAGAAATCCTGAAAGATAATTCAAGCAACACATCCATCTGGAACAGGAGCAAATTGGGGTTTAGTGCCTAACCAAGTCGAAGTGGGTGGGGCTTGCTAATGAGGCCACTCCTGTCCTCAAGAGCACAGGTGGCAGGCTAGCTTGGAGACATAACTCTGGAACTCTGAAGACCAAACCATAACCAGAGAAGCTGGAGGTCCGAGCCGGGTAGGACAGCTGCACTGTGATGAGCACAGAGGCTCTAAGGAGCCTGGAAACTGTAACCTCTGAGCCTCTAAGCCTCCCCCACTCACTGACAGGTTCTGAAGAGATTCCTCCTGAGCTTTTCATCTTCCAAAAGGCAATTCTCCTGCCTAAGCCTTTAAGCCCATTCCTTTCTGAGCTGAGTGCTAATTGTATAACACACATATGTGTTTCAGAAAGGAGGTATGTATGTAGCCTTGGCCTCTTGTTAACTGTGCAGGCACACTTGGTTTCTGCAAGTTTTTTTTTTTTTAACCACTGTCTGCACTTCCCTAAACATTGACCTGTCCTGGGAACTATGGTGCATACTATCCTGGAAATGCTTCCTGGATAACGGTTTTTAGTTTATAGTGTGTGTTTATGTGTGTATGTATTTGTGTTTGTGTGTGTGTACATGCACATGTGTACATGCATGTGCATGTGTGCACGATGTGTGATGTGTTGAATATATATGTGTGAGATATGTTGTGTATATGTGTGTGTGCATTGCTGTACATGTGTACAACTTGTGTTTATGTGTGCATGTGATATGTATTTTGTATATGTGTGTTCACATGCTGTGTGTGCATGTGATGTGTTATATATATGTATAGGTAGGTGTGAGAAATGTATGCATGTATGTTGGTAAGAGAAGCATTGTGTATGTGTGTGTGAGTACATGTGTGTGATGTGTTGCATGTGATGTGAGTACAAGTGTGTGCATGTGAAATGTGTTGTATACACATGTGTGATGTGTTCTCTCTCTGTGTGGTGCATCTACATGGCTATTGGGGTATGTAGAAGACAGAGGAAGACATGCGATATCTTTTTCTATCACTTGGTGCTTTTCGCCTTGAGAAAGCGTCTCTCAATGAACCCAAAGCTCGGCTTTTCACCCGGCTGTCCAGCCAATGGGCTCTAGAATCCACTTGTGTCTTCACTCCAAAGCTGGATTACAGGCAATTACATTCATGCCGAGATTTCAGTGTGGTATTAGGAATTCAAACTCAGGTCCCCATGTTTGCACAGTAATCACTCTTACCCACTGAGCCACGTCTCTAGCCTTAGGTGATGGTTTTTAGAAAATGCTTGTCCTCATTAATTCTTTTAATCCTGGGGCACAGTACTTTAATTTGCTTTGTAACCTTTGTGTTCATATTTTTAAGTTATTCAATCATAGCTACAGAGTATAATAATATATGGTGAGCTACAGGAGGCAAATGAGACATCTTTTTGCTTCAGGGGATATGTTTGTGAATTTTCAAACCGAAATTTTCTGAGTTTCACATCTCATATAAAGGTTGACCTACACTGTAATTTACCGCTGTTTGCAATGTCAAGAAAACACAATTTGAAGTAATTAGTCACAGAAAAGTTTTCCAATAGCCATGGCAACTCGGAGTCAGATGATAGGATTGCCTGACAGAAGGTTTTCTGGGCTTCCCTAGAAAAGAAATTCCTATGAAAGAAAACAGGCTCATCAAGGCTATCTTCTGGAGACCTAGCCATGCCCACTGACTCTCTGGTGGTCCACATCTCTACTCTGGGCAGGTTCGAATCCCAGCAGAGTCCCAGGTGCCTCTGTCCAACACCGCACCCGCACATGAATGGGAACACCCCTCGCTAAGGGAGCACAGTGGATTCTTTGAAGGAAGAAAGTCCAGTTCCTAAGAAAATACTTGTCCTTTACTCCTCAGTTTCATGGACTTTTTAAAGTCTCTGTTCACAACTGAATTAATAATAACAGCTAGTCCAACTTTCCAAAGAAGCTGTCTACTTCATGAAATTAATGACCCAGTTTTAAAATAACCTGGAAAGCACGGAGACAGATGGATCCCAGAGAAATAAAACGTTTCCTCAAGAAGATAGCCTCTCTAACAGCAATAGCACCCATAATAAGGCAGCTAATGCTTGTTACACATTTCTCCTGAGCTGGGCATTTTGTACCTAGAATAGCTTTATTTAGGACATTTTGTGAAAGCTGATACACCTATTTCCACTTCCTGTAATTGTTCTCATAAAGACCTTCTAGTGGCCTCTGTCTTCTATGTCACTGCCTCAGAATTCTCAACTCCTTTACCATTTATATACTAGTTGTTAACTTGATACAGATGCATACAATGAAGTATATATCTTGCTCAGGACTTGTAGTTTTGATAAATCTATCAAGAGCTATTTTAAATCGCTAATGATAAAATTATGGTTATTTCTGGTGTCTTTAAAAATGTTTTCCCCCTAGGGGCTGGAGGGATAACTCAATGTTTAAAAGCACTGGCTACGTTTCCAGAGCACTCGAGCTCACTTCCTAGTACCCACGTGGTAGCTCAAAGTTACTATTTCTGTAACTATAGTTTCAGGGGATCCAATACCTCTTCTGACCTCTGCAGGTATCAGGTACACACATGATACACAGGCGTGCAATCAGGCAAAGATACAAGCAAAAAAGACAAGGCATTTAATTGCAGAAAGAAGAGCAAAGAAACTAGTTGGAGGTGGGACTTGGTGAGGAGGGCTCCTGTCTGTCACCAAAGGGTAACAGAAGGGCACTGGGTAACTAAGGAGTTAGGGAAGCAGCACTCACTGCACAGAGCCTAAAGAGGACACTCAAGCAAGCAGAGGAGGTTAAAAAACAAGAGTGTCCTATAACGACGATCAGAGATACTAAGGCAGGATTTCTCCACATGGACATCACCTTATTGCCAGATAATTCTGAGCTTCGGGTGCTGCTCAAGAGAATTAATGGACCATTTCAAAAGTAATGAGGGAAAGCAAGCAGTCAAAAGAGTCCCAGGGAAATAAATTATTTCCGCAAAAGGACAGCTAAGCTGTAGGAAATATATCAGCAGCCCAGACCCCTACCTCAAGGTGCCCACAGCACCCAACCTGTCCCCTGTATCTGTGAGAAGCAAGTTGTCAGGTAACTTTTGGCCAGTGGGCAGGTAGCCTTCGCTGTGTGACACTCACTGTTCTACAGGAACAACTTCCTTCCTAAGCAGGCAAGACCCTTGGCGGTGCCTTTAATGAGCCCTCCTTCTCACCCCCTGTTCCCACTGCAGGAAACCACATTGATGTTAGGGCAGCATAGACGAACAACCACAAAATAAACCCTTTCTCACTGGAGCAATCAGTCACAGAAATGTGAAGAATCTCTGAGGAACACGTCTCTCCACTCATGTGTCTATCTTTTGATAAGACAAAACCCTTGTTTTTATCTTTATTCTTCAGATGTTTTACTCTTGACCTATTTATTACATACAACCATGCCAGGAAGATGTGCCCAGTAGGATCCATGATTTACCTAACTTGGTTTATGTTCCTGTTAGTGAGCAAAGAATTCATTTTTCCAGAACAGTAACCAAGAAAAAAATACATAAAATTGCATCATTGTAAAGACTCTAAAGAAATGAACTAAATATTTTGAGTCACATTGTGCAAAGCCTGTGTCTTTTATCTTCCCTTTCTCCTGCCCTATTATAGACTTTTTTCTTTTTCTCTTTTCCTTCCCTTTCCCTCCTCCTGCTGCATTTCCCTCGTCTCTCCCGTGTCTCCTCCTCACCCCTTTCCCTTGTGGGTATAACCAGTCTTTTCTCTATACCGGATGTAGAAAGAAGAAATTATGAATCATTAATTGGGAATATCATATGATCTTCTTGGAAATAAATTATGCTAATGAGCTTATGAAAGTTTGATCTGCTGCTGCATTTGTGAAAATGGTCAACTGAGTCATCACAGTAGCTCTATAACCACGTTGGAGGCAAATGAAATACTAATTACTAATATAGGATTAGGACCATGTGTGTGGGCATTGGGGCTGGGGGAGGGGTGAGAGATTTCTCTTGCAGAAGAAGCTGATGAACCAAGAGTCTACAAGAAATTTTATTTATTGAGTGGTACAAATTGAATAGTACATGTCTACAAAAAATATGAATCATTCCCCCTTATGTTCAAACAATTGGCAGTGAGACAAACGGCGACTCTAATCAAAACTAAGGATAGGGCTTATCATTTGTTTCACATTGTCTCTCACCATGTGACTGCAGATAGGCAGCCAATGCCAGAAAGCTTCAACTGCCTCATCTGAGAAAGTCTGGAATTTAGAATAAATTGTCTTCAAGAATTCTTCAGCTCCTTCAACCTTAGCAGCAAAAGGGGAAAAACGTAATTCAAAGTACTGGAGGTTTTCAAACGCCCAACCATGGAGGCAGCTGCTCAGGCATGCATGTTGCCCACATTAGCTGTGTGAGGTTCTTAACACAGAGAGAGCTTCCAGTATTGATTAGACCTGGATGGTAAAGCCATAAGTATTGCTCTTGAAGTCTTCTTTAAATGCCTTTGATGGATTTTCAGTCGAGACAGGCAGCTCTAAGAGTCTTATGGGCATAGCTAAAAGTGGCAATTCTCTTAGGCAGAAGACTCTTCAACAGTAAGAGAGAGGGGGACAGAGGTATAAAACATATTTACAACAGTGGCCACAGAAAAAGTGAAGAAGGGAAAACTTTGGGATTCAGCCCCAGATGGGGAAGGGGGGTGCCACAGACAGTCACTCTGGGTTACATCAGTTGCAGCTGGGCGTGATAATCACTAAATTTGGAGCCAATAAACTGCAACCTTTATCAGAGATTTTCAGATTTCATAGTGTCTCCTGAAGAGGTAGATGCTAGATGGCTTTCGGCACAAAGCCAACCACAGAGGAGGTTTACCTTTGAGCCTTTTGTATTGAGGCTCCCTCGTGGGGAAGCACTGTAAGGGACTGGCCTAAGAATATTTCCAATGCACTCACCTGACTCTAGATTAAGAATGAAAAACCAGTCACACTCTCCCAGAAACCCAGCGTTTTGGTAGACCTATAAGCTCTTATTCTGGTAGATCCACTTACATAGAGGGGAATTTAAGGGCCAGAAAAAATTCTCCTCTGTCAAAGAAGCAGAGGAAATGCATTAGTTGGAAAGGCCAGTGCCTCATTAAGAAAATATGTTCCTGTCCTCTGCCAGACTTTTAAAGTCTTGGTCCTTCTCTAATCAGCCCCAAAGCCTTAGCCTGAGCAGCTTTTCTGAAAATGGTCTCAGCTTTCCTCTGTATCCTGCTGAATGACACTTTATCCATCTTAAGGGATACTTTGGAATCTTAAGGGGAGATTCTCTCACAGTGGTCAGAAACAAACAGTGGTTGGTGAGGCTTCATTTGGAAGGAACACACAGTGAGAGGTAGAAAGGCAATGCAAGAAAAATACCATCGTGGTGCAAAGCTGACAGCTGGATTCACTGCAGCTAGATGTGTAGCCAACACACAGACTCAGAACAGAAATGAACCTCTGGAAGCGCATGCCCTGGGGAAACATCACCATGGGCCTTTTATTCAAACCCTGTAACACATGGCGTTATTATAAGAAAAGCAGAGAATCATTGGGAAGGATAAACAGCTGAAAAGCTTCCCTGAGTGTCTGAGGGCATATTGTGAGACTAGTCAGAAAGCACTAGAACTTGTAGCTTTAAGAATCACAACATCAGCTGTTACCTTAGATGCAGCAGGTTGGGAAGATTGGATCTTGGGTTTTGGGGCTTGTTGTTATTGTTAACCATTAACATGAAACTAGTATTTATTGATATTATATTATTGTACATAATATAATATATAATATATTATATATAAGATATATTATACTCCCTGGGTGGCCAATGAATATATAAACACCCCTTCCCTGGAAACTCTAGGGATTATATGTATCATCATTTTAGCTGATGAAGAATATATAATTGGGAAAGGGAATAGGAAATGATTAAAAACATTTTTAGGTTCTGTCTAACTTTATGATTTTAGCTATTTTTGTTATTTTTATGTAAAACCCAATTAAAAGGTAGAATGCAAAGGAACGTCCTGTTTCACGGTCACTTTTCTTCCAGTCCTATGGTGCTAAAGCTGATCTTCTTGCACCATTTGTTTTTATGTGTGTGTATAGGAGTCCATGTACCAACATCAAATTTCACAGACACTCAAGGCATCCCTTTGAAGGACTTGTCATGGTTCTGAAGGGAGTGGCATTTCAGAAAAGAAGCAGAAGGGACATTTGAATGTAGGCTCAACTGCACTTCACCACGGTATGGAGACTCTCATTTCCTTCAGTTTTCCTACCTCTGAGAGACTGAAGAAGCCCTTTCTGAAGAACATCACAATGTTTGTGAAATTGTTCTTCCATTACATAAAGTATCATTTAGGGGCTGCCTCTTTGAGTGGCCTTAGTAATTCACATAAGATTAGAGCAGGGAAACATTTAAGTATATACTTAAGATTAGCATAATCTTGACTTTCCTCTTCAGCTTTTCTTTCTTTTCCTATCAAGAGGAATAAAATTTCCCCAGAGCGAGGACCTGTAGACTGTGTTTCCTGAGAATTGCAGTCCTGACCATCATGATAGAACAGCTAGGCTTCCCACAAAAGCCCTTCAAGATTAGGTCTACTAGGGTTTCCCTGATAGAAGGGTTGGGGAGGGTCATTTGACTCTCACCTCAGCTTCCAGCTGCTTCCTTCCATCTGCCCCAGATAGCTCTTAGGAAGTGCTAGAGTGTATAGAATATGGAAGGTAAAGTGAAGAGAGATTCCATCTACCTAGCAATGGGGGAGTCACACAATGCCGGGGTAACACAGCTGTGGTAAAACCACCCACACTCCTGTAAGCAGCCCCTCACCTGTGCTGCTAAGTGTAAGCTCGGTAAACTAAGATAGACTTGGGTGGAATTGTTGCTTTGTTCCATTGTTTGTGTTCCCTTGGGTGAGTAGGGGAGTGTGTGTGTGTGTGTGTGTGTAAAAGTTCAGTGCAATACAGGAATGTTACAGACCCAAAGATGAATTTGGAAGGGAAAGCTGTGTTGTCCCTGCTGTGAGGAATGAGACATATAAACAAAGCTAAGGAATCTGAGGCTGGAGTGTCTGTGGAGCAATACATGGGTGGCTGTCCTCCATGTAGTATAGAAAGGTGTTCCTTCTTGTTGTATTTAGTTGTCACTGTGTACCTGACATAACTGATAAGACATGCAACTAAGGCTGAGTTGTTTGTCAGGCGTGGCAAACCCGTGGGAGACATTCCTATGGAGCCATCTTCTTCTATGTCTTATGAGGTAATGTGTTTCCTTGAATGTAATCTGCCAAAGGCACATGAGGACATCCTGAGCACTGAAGATGAAGCAAACAGTACACTGTAGTCTGGAAGAAGTATGTGTGGAACAGGACTGCTGGAGAGTTGCAGAAGCTGATGAACTGTCCCTACTTAGGATGTTAAGATATGCAATTGTCCAAAATGGACTTTCCCAAATTAGGACTTGCAATCAGAAAAGAAGAGAAAAGAAACATAAAAATGCTCTCCTCCATGCTGACCTCTAAATCAGCACATAGAGATAGCAGACTGTGGAAGGCTAAATGATGTAGTTTGGTGACTTCGGAGGCCAACTGTTTCTTTCTCAGAATGGATAGCAGTGGGTCTTCAGAGATCCTGCCAACCCTCTGTAAAAAGACAGTCATTACCAATTCCCCTCACTCCAAGTGCCAAAGACCACCTAATGAAAACCCCAACACCTAACATAAGAAGCTGTCTTTTGAATTGTTAGACAGGCTTGTCTGAGGTACTCCTGAAACCTACCGGCTACTGCTACTATCCTGGGTAGCCCCCAGAGATGGCAGATAAATCCCTATTGCTGAAAACATCATTGATTTTAGATACAGAGCCCAGAGGCCCCTGAGCTGGAACTGACCTGAATGGATTTACCCTGAGCACTACTTTCATAGTACTAGAGGCAAAATGCAAGCTTCCCAAGGAGTGACACAAGCAACTGCCTCCGCAGCTCTAATGCCTGTGACCCACTACAGCAACCGCTGTGAAACGCTGCAGAACATCGTAAGGAAAGACAAAGGTAACACAAAATGTGGACGCGGAAACCTCCCAACAGGCATCAATAAAGGTTAAAATAACAGCTAAAAAGTAAAGATAGATACTTGTGGGGAAGAACAAATGCTACCAGAAACCATGAAACTCAGTGCCAAGGGTTGGCTGCCTGCTTATCACCTGTTTGCTCCAAGCCTCCCCAAACAATACAGATCATCTCCACGGCTGTTTTTGACTACCAGAGCTAAATGGTAAGATCATATTGCTGGAAACAATACTTGGGGTGTGGATCATGGGGAAAACAGGGCAAAGTGAGCTAGAAGCTTCTTCCTTGCTGGCTAGCTCACGTGGTGCCAGGAGTCGCTACAGGGATTCCTGGGACAGAATCGTCACTGGTAGGCCTATTTCACCACAGATCTTTGGGTTATACTGTCAGCATAACAGAAAGGGAAGCATCTAGTGTTACAATGGCAGGAGTGTTCAGAGTGTGAGCGACTATTTCCATTTGGATTTGAGCTCTGGTCAAATTCCCACAGGAGGAAATTCACACCAGGCAAGGTAAATCCAGGGAAAATCATGTCTAGGGAGGTCTAGACCAGAGTCATGAAGATACTACTGTTTTTGTTTGTTTCTTTCTTTTTGTTAAATGAAGACGATGTGCCTATCAAATTGCTTTCTAAATACATGTGTTTACATCTATAATATATTTGCTGCTGTCAGCCTTGGTCAGAGAATCTTCTTGTACTAAGTAGTGGCTAATATACAGACTTTTATTCTACCAAACTCCAGAAGAAAAAGTGATTTTTGTTGTAGCACAATGGTCTGATGCCCACAAGTAAAAGAAAGTAACCAAATATCTATATCATTCCCTCCGAGACTCAGAGACCATCATGGGAAAAAAGGGGGGCAGAGAGAATGTAACAACCGGAGAAAGAGTGTCATGAAATGCTGCACTTCAGGAACAAAGTCTGTTCCTATCTGACGCAGAGTAGCTGTGTATGAGTGGACAGCCTCAAGATTAGTTCTGTTGAGGATCCCTTGTAGGAGCTGTTGGGGAATGGCATTACACCTCCACCCGAGAACCCAGCTACTCGCGCACCTCTATTCCAGTTGTACGTAATTTTATTCCATATGCAGAGTTACATATAGCTACTCTCAGGAGGTTCCAGAGTGTGTGAGTGTGAAACTGTAACTGAGAGGTGGTCTCATCTGTGCAGCCCGGGGGACCATTTATACTGCAGGGAGACTTCTCAGTGATCTAGCTGTTTGGGGATCACCCAGCATCCTGTAAATAATCTTTCAGTCCTATTTATATAAACCTACAGTTTTCCTAAGAAAGACGTGGGTATATACTTGTATCTTTGGTTTATAGTTAATGCCCTATGAGGCCGACTAAACCTTTGTTCATGTCTCCCCAACTAAAGGTCATTCAATGCCAAGTACTCTGTTCTTCAGAGAAGATTCACAATTAAATCCTAAATCAAGATGCAATGATTTCCATTTTAATTTTTCTTGTGAGGAAACATTAATGACATGCTTCTTAGAGTTAAAAAAAACTTTGAAAACTGAACAAAACAGGAAACACTCTATTTCAAATAGGCATCTTTTACCTGTACACGAATAATCATCAATCCTGATGTAGCCAGTTCTGCAGATGCACATGAACGAGCCGGGTGTATTCACACACATGGTGTTCTCACGGCAGTAATGGCGCCCTTCTGCACACTCATCAATGTCTGCAAAGGGAAAAAAGGAGAGAGGTCAATGCTGACCAATATTCTAGAATTTCTCTATGATTTTCTTTGCCAGGAAGAGAGGAATAGCTACTAATTGAACTGCATTTTGAAAGAGCATTCAAAAATATGTCCTTTAATAGGAATGTTTGATGTTCACAAGACAGAAAGCATGTGAGCATTTATGAGCAGTTCTTACCACGGTTGCAAATAGGTCTGCCAGTTTCAACTTGCATCTTTATGAATAGCTTTTGAAATCTTCAGTGCATTCATCTACTTGTGTTTGATAAAAGGTATCAGAAATTACAGATCAGGTTGCCTTAGTGTCCTGAAATCTTCAGTCACTGTGTTGACCACCTATAATCTTTGATTCACTGGCTCTTCTGTATACCTTGGGGAGCCCTTGAAAGAGGTAAAAAACTCACTGTACACAGAACTTGAAGAACTTCACTTGAAAGTAACAATCTAAGAACAGCAGTTTATCAGAGATGCAAATGGAACAAAAAGTACCCTACTAAGTGTACAAATACAGACGGGATTACAACGTGAAGAAGAGATAATATGAGGAATTATGAAGTACGGAAATATAGAAGTTTGTACATATTAACTCTTGCCTCCAATTTTGAGTTATAAAAGCTCATGGATGATAAAAAATAACAAGAAAGGGTATTAATTGTAAAGAATGTGAATTTTGACAATAAAACCCACTTATTTAATTGTACGTGTCTACATGGAACCTAAAGCATTTACTGAATACTTGTATCAAGAACCTATATTTTGAACAGAGGAGATGGCTCAGTCAGGGAAGTACCTGATAAATAAACATGAGGAACCCAGTTCAAATCTCAGCATGTGTAAAGCCCAGAGTGCTGGCATGCCTCAATAAGCCCTATGGCTAGGAAAATGGATGGAGTCAAGTACAGAAAGACAAACACCATGTGATATGGAATCTAGAACGGTTAATCTTACAGAAGTTGAATGGAGTTAGCACGTGGAGAGTAGGAGGAATGAAGAATGGTGAGCAATAGGTTAATGTTACACAGGAGAAAGAACTTCTGTTGGATTGCTTCACTGTAGAAAGACTTTAGATGACAATAATGAACATTCAAAAACGTTGAAAAATTTTAGAAAATTTCACTACAAAGAAATAAGTGTTTGATAATATAAATCTATCCAGCCTAATCTAGGTATTATATAATAATTTTTTATGTGTTAACATATTACTTGATATCCCATGAATATGAATAATTCTTTTGCATTAATGAATCAGGTAAAATTTAAAAGTAAAAATATATAAGCCAGGTCCTGACACCTTTAACAAGGGCTCAGCTATATGAATCAGTCTTATCCACCCCTCCTGTACCCTCTCCAAGTCTAGGCAAATATCTACACCCAGTGCCCTGGTCTAGTCTGGCCACACCTGCCTGCTCCACCCCAAACTCTAGGCTTCTTTCAGAACCCACATTCCTTCCCACATCCAGCAAGCCCCTTCCATAGCACATTGAACCTCTCCACTTGACCAGATCCTGAACATTTTTCTCCAGGCACTAGCTGGGGGAGTCTGCCTAGTCCTTCCCTATGTAAATCTTCCCCAAGCCACATATCTACCCCCAAATTCCAGGATTAGACCAAGATGCACATCCTGCGTGTCAGCCCAGCTCGTGTCTACCTGATTTCATTCTATAACCATATCCAACACTTAGGCTCCACCTGGCCCATACATCCTGTGTCCTGACCCAACTGGTTCTGTACATTTCAGATACAGAATTACCAAAGGAAGCCTACATGCCCAGATTTCATTGCAAAAGTACAAAAAATAAAAATAAAAAAAAATCAAGGCTGTTATCTCTACACAAAAACCTATCAGACCTTTAGAAATATGTTCACCAATAAGAATTACCCAAATGAACCCCAGGAAATAAACTTTAAAACAGCAATAAAAAACTTCATCAACTAATACAAGAATTTTAAAGAAAGCATGCAGTAAGATGTTAATGAACTTAACAAGTATGGACAAATGAGTGACGCCTGAGGCAATACAAACATAAGGCTGATGGATATAGTGAAGACAATCCCAAAGTTGAAAATGGAATTCAGTAAAGATAGAAACATTGAAGAGTAATCAGGCTAAAACAAAATTGAGATTAAAAACCGAATAACTCAACTACAAACCTCAAGGGAACATCATACAAGTAGAATGAAGCAAGCAGAAGACATAATATGAGGACTTGAAGATAAAGTACAGGACCTAGTCAAATTAAGCAAAGAAAATAAAGTTTTTCTTAAAAGCACAGAAAAGGAGCATACAGGAAATGTGGGACACCATGAAAAGACCACATGTTAAAACTATAAGAATAGATGAAGGAGAATGTCAGGTCAGTGTCATAGATCAGATCTTAAACAAGACCATAGACAAAAACTTCTTAAAAATATGTAAAGATATACCCATACATATACAAGATGAACACAGACTACCAAAGAGCTAAGACCATAATAGAAACTGCCTATGTTATACTCAGTGTTATAACACTGTTATACTCAGTGTTAAAACACTAAGCATACAGAACAAATAAAAACGTATTGAAAACTACAAGGGAAAAAAGACAAGTCACATAAAAACTCATCAGAACAACAGCTGATTTTTTTTCAGTGGCAACTTTGGAATCCAGAAGAGTCAGGAACAATGAATTCTAACTCCTAAAAGACCATGACAGACAAATTAGATTAGTATATCCAACAAAATTATCTGCCATAGTTAAAGGAGAAACTTTCCACTATATAAACAGCCTATTTTTTTTAATCCAACAGATGACATCTACAGAAAATACAGGAAGCAACATTTCAGGCTAAAGAGAAGAATGAACATAGCCAAGAGACTATAGAAATAAAATCAAAGTTATAACCATTAAAATACAAAGCACCACTAAGAACATAAACAACAGGAACAAAAGTCAATAACATAATGACTGTGATCAACATGTAGCTTTCAATAACTATAGATATTAACAGCTTCACTTCTTTAATCAAAAGCACAGGCTGACTAAATTGGTCAACAAACAAACAAAATACCAAAATCCACACTATCTGTCTACAAGAAACACATCTTATCTTTAAAGCTAATAATCACACTACAGTGAAAAGATAGACAAAAAAACTCCATTCAAACAGGACCGGAAAGGAAGAAAGTGTTACTACCCCAATATATTACAAAATAGACTTCAAACTAAAATTCACCAGAAGATTAAAGAGGACCATTCCATCCTAAACAAATGGAACAATTAATCAGAAAGACATTTCTATCTTAAACATATATGTGCCAAATTCTGGTGCATCTGATTTCATTAAAAGTATACCACTGGACCTAAAGTCACAGATTAACATCCACCCATTAATACTAGGCAATTTCAATATCTCACATTCTCCAACATACTGGTCATCTGCAGAGAAACACTGAACAGTAAATGGAATTGTGCATCAAATAGACTCAACAGATGCTAATAGAGTATTACACTAGAACACAAAGAGCGTGCAATCTATTCAGCAACAAAGAGGAGCTTCTCTAAACTAGATCACACAGTGGGACACAAAACAAATCTTAACAAAATCAGAAAGGTTAAACTAACTGTGCATACCCTGTCTGACCACAATGAAACTTAAAATTGACAGCAGACAAATCTCTAATGGACACACAAACTTGTAGAGATTGAACAACTCATGACTGATTGATTACTGGGTCAAAGAAGAAATCAAAAAAGAAAATTTTTTTCCTTGAACTAAATGAAAATGGGAACACAACTGCATCCTAAGTCTTCATCCTTATGTCCATACATGAGTGTATCCTCTACTCTCATCAAATGAACCTCCCTTTGCAACAGAAATAGACAACTACAGAAAACCACAACCAATAACAATGCAGGATGCAAGAGATCTTATGGTGCCCAGTCCCAACTGACATGTCTATAGTACAAATCCTGCACATAAGGCTTTGGGGTTTTGCAGAATAGGGGACTGAAAGATTGCAGTAGCCAAGAAACAGGAAGATTTCTGTGAAACTATGTCTCATAGAAATGTCAGAGATGCTACACCCATTAACTTTCATCAACATAGCTGCCTAAACAATACCTGAGCAACAACTCTACTAACTGACATGCTAACACAAAAGAGGAAAAGTTCACGAGGCCTCAACCCTAGACAAAGAATTAATTACAGGCAAATAAGGGTGCTGACAGTAGGGAAATAGTCTTCCCTGGAGAAGATCCCCCAAGAAGCTTATTCATGATCTTCCAATTATTTATCCAATACCAAGTGGTCGGCTCTGAGACTATATACATAAAAGTACCATTATACAGACTGAGCACATTTAATATACATGTATATAGGATATATTTAGCATCTATTCATATATAAAACAAAACTGTGCAAACATAGCTAGAGTCCTCAAGTTTAAGCTTATGAATGGACAGTGAATATTAAGAAGTCTGTATGTACAAGGGTCACATTTAATTTGCAGAATGGAATGCATTAAGAATACAACTCCATGAAAACACACTGGTTACCACAAGGAGGAATTACTGTGCACATATCATGGCACCTCCACAAACAAGTGCAACTGTTGGAAATGATGGAGTAGCAACTGCTGTGGGCAGAGCAAGGCAGTATAGGTTCCGGATGGAATATGGTCCTATATAGCTTCATTACAAGACACCATCCTAAAGAAAAGGCCTATTCCCAAAGAACTTGCTACCAACACTGACAAATCACATTTGTAAGCTAAAGAATTATGAACCTTGATTATAACAAAATCCTGTGGGACAGAGTGAGCAAAACAGGCCATGAGTATAGATTAATTTTGTTTATGTGATGCTAGTACAGCCATACGTGGTAGAAAATGTCAGTTATGAGCATAAATAGAAGTAATTTGTGCAGGGGTAAGCTGACCTAAATACAGTCATTTACTGCTGTTCCTCCTGGAATCTACAGCCCACAGATGTGAGATTCTGACCTGCTCCATTTCCATTTGTGGATTCTCCCCTTTTAAGCTATCATATGGGTAAATAAAACTCAATCAAAGGTTGATATGGGATCATAAAAGCAAAACCGAGAGGCTTATTTAATCACAAATATTTAGGAGCTTCAATCACAGAGATGTTGAGTCTGTGTTCAAAAGCTTTCAAAAGGCAAGCTTAGAGCTTGGGGCAACATCCTGAGGGAAAAGGAGGCAAAACCAAGCCCCCATCAGCACTGTGAACAAGATGTGCCTTGCTTCCTCCTTGCACGCTGCCTTTACAGGAAGCCCCACAAAGCTGTCTGCATGTAGTAATATTGCAGAACAGTCATTTCCATTGGTGTGTACAGATTCTTGCAGGCACACCATGGCATTTGGAAAGTAATTGGTCAAAATCAAAGCAAACTTGGTCCACAGTGTATTTCAGCTTTATGAACCAACTTAAAATTTAAAGGAAGCAAATCCTCAGATTCAATTTTATTGTTTATAAATTTATACACATCTTCTTGTAAAAAACACTACTGTATTTTTTATCATAATTTAATGATCTTAACTTTTGCTAAGTAGAAAGAACTGTAGTAAGAATGGGCTGCCAAATGAAAATATTTAAATAGTATCTAAGCATGCCTGAGTCTAAAACAGGAGTACATTCATTGCTCAATAATGTAGTCCCTAATGCCTCTTCCAAAATTCAATACCAAAGAAGTTAGAGAACAGACTGTGGGGGCTCGGAAGACAGCCCACCAACAGGAGTGTTCACCTTGTAAGCATGAGGCATGAGTTCCCAGAGCCCCTGTAAAAATCAAGTAAACAAACCACCCACCTATAGTAGGCAAGTGCATGTGATTACAGAACCAGTGAGGCCTTGACAGGTGGAACCCTGGGGGTCACTATCATCCAGCTTAGCTGAGTCCCAGGCCCATGAGAGACCCAGTCTTAAACAAACAAGCAAATAAGGAAGATAGCTCCTGAGGAGCGACATATGTGCACACACATGAATAATCACCTCCACAAGCACACACGAACACACAATATGCCATACACGGGCTTACAAACCAAGAAAACAGTATCAGGCCATTATTATCACATTCCATTAGGTGTCTCATGAAGCTAGCACTTCAGAAGCAGAATTCTAGAGAGCAGTAGATCTGAACAGAGCTCATGGTTCCTTGACAGCAGTATTCTCTGTTCAAATAGTGTTCAGGTGTATCTTACTATAGCTCTACTTCCTCTTCACCATGCATAGCAGCAAATTTCAAGCTCTCAGATAGTTGTTGGGTTTTTTTTTTGAATACTCATTTTTATTTACTGAATATAAAATGGATATGTTCCAGATACTGCATTAGGTGACAAAGACAAGTCCTATCCAAATAATTTCAAGCATAAGTAAACGCCAATCTTATGAATGCTGCCTGGTACACAACAGAAACCTGGGCAATGAAAAGAGAAAAGTGAGCCCGTTAATAGAATTAAAGTATTTGTTCTGAGCACCTTTTAGTGTACCTTGAGATGTATACTTAGCAATATAAACAATTTTATATCTGAGCTTTCTGCCCTAACTTGAGAAAACCAGATTTTATTTATATGAATAACAGCAACAGGTCCTATATGTTTAATACAATTTTTTTTAAAAAATCAATCCTGTGAGAGGCGACAAACAGAGAAAACTTAACGGTGGGGACAGGCTTGGGGTGGGTTTTGGGAAGATTGGCTTCAAGTGAAAGGTTTCTGTGATATTGAAAGGGCTGTCAGAGAGGTGTTGTCTGCAATGTCTAAAGTTGACCTAGATCCCGCAATACACAAGTCTAGGGCCAATAGCAGAGGCAGCAAGAGAATGCAGTGTGGGAAATAAATGGAAATGTGGTTATGGGATAAAAGATACGATGAAGGTGCACTAAATACCAAAAAGAAGAAATTAATGATTTTTCTTAACAATTTAATGCAAGTGTTAGTTTCAGCTGGTTGCAAAATTATAGTAACTCTCCCAGCCCAGTTTCTCTAATTTTTAGTAGCATCTACAGGTATTTGCTGTATGATAATACATCCCATGTCTATTTTCACTGGCATGTAAGATTTGAGGACACAGAACTTGGTCATGATATTGGCTGGCCCCAGCTGTATATCACATAATGCTTCTGCAAGATAAAGTCAAGATAAATGCTGTCACTTTAGAAATGTAGCATAATTTAGAAAAGGAGCAGATTTACTGGCATTCAAGGTAGTATGCAGAGCAAGAGGGGACAGAGGATGGTGGGCACTCAAGTGCTCACTGCCCCCACGTTTAGTCCATATATGTTGGTTGAGTCAATAAATCTTTTCAAAGCTTTTCACCTTAGAGGTCAAAGCAGAAGTATCATCATTTGTCCTGGTCTAACTTGAAGCTCAACTTGGAAGTGATCCCACTCTGATCGTAGGACAGGTCCAGACATTCCCTGGCATGTGGTTTTCTGCAGACGGGGCAGACACACCTTCCTGTCATTCTTGCATATGGACTGCTTCTCAGTTGAGTAGGAAGCCTAGAATGGCACACATTGCCAACACAACTCGCAGCTAGTTTCTCAGTCCTTACTTCCACCATCACAAGTTGACTTTCAAGTCAGTACCCATTTTTCAAGGTTTCTATTCTAACAGAGAGAAAGGGACCCACACGGTTGTGGTGACTTCTACTTATCCGCAGTTTTGTAAGACATGAAGTATATTCCACTAAACTACAAACAGAAGTGAATCATGTTTCTAACATTTGAACACTTTCTCTTAGGCTGGGAACCTTAAGCTGGTAGAGTTTAGAAACTAGGAATTTATAATCCCCGACTTTCCAATCTGAGCGCAGATATAAAATTTGCAATTAATCATAAACACACAGTTTTAGAGCTGAGATGGACTTTATAAATTATATAATTTAACTGGAGTAATTACAGTCAAAGTTAGAAGCAAGGAAAGTGAGAGACAAAGAGTAGGGCTCAGACCTCAAAGCTCCCATTGGCCATACTGAAAAACTATATTTTATTATATGTGAAACAGAAAAGATTTAAAGGACAAGGTAACTGAATCATATCTGTGTTTTTGGAAACTCACCAGCAGAAGTTTCAGGAATATAATGATTGGGAGCCACAGAAATAGCAATTCTAGATTAAGGTCCAAAACGAATGTCCTTTATGGATTATGGACTTGTATCTGGACTAAACCTAAAGGCAGTGAACAGTTAAGTGCCCCATTCCCTCCCTCCTGTTCATGTGCCTACTATGTTGAATGCCAGTAACACGGTTCTTTTTCTAAATTATGCTGCATTTCTAAAGTGACAGCAGTTATCTTGACTTTACCTTGCAAAGGCACTATGTGAGCATTTCAGGAATACTCAGGGCTTCTTGCTCAATCAATACAATCTTGAGGTCCTGCAGTTCAATTTGGAGATACACGTATTGAAGAATATAGACCAGCATAGGCTACTGCTAAGCCTAGGCTCAATAGAACAGCTGTGATATAGCCACTGGGCAAAGTTGGCCAAGAGATCATCATGTAATTCACAAAGGGGAAACAGACTAAGTTTTGAGGAACCTGAATCTGGAATGAGATTTGAGAGCAAAATTTGAAGAGATAAGTGTTTTTAAAAAGATAAAATTTGCAGGTCTTAGTAGGGTTCTCAGTAGAAAGTTGGCACAGAACAAAGTGCCATTTACAAATAAGCTTTCTTGAAGGGAGCTACCAGCATCATTCATTGTGAACTCAGTGGCATCATTGAGGCTATTTACCAAGATAATTCTTACATATTAACAATCTTATCCTCCTGAGTGCAAATTAAAACATATTATTGTAGCATACAAGATTTCATTAGTCACCTCAAAACATTGCTCACAAATTGGTTTCATTTTTTTATACCCATCAACTTATTATAAATTTTATGGTGCATTGCACAAGAATAAGAACTCTAGCATTGTCTTGGCTTTCTTTTTATTTTTAGTTGAATATGTTATTCTTGGGCTTAAGATGAGAGAGTAAAATTTAAGAGAAGAGTAAGAAAAAATTATAAAACAATACTTATGGAGAAAGTGAAAAGAAAGAATATTCAAAAGTTGGGGTTCGCTGTCATGAATATTTTATCCACTGAAATTTCATCACTTCCCTCTATATCGAAAGTACTAACCAGGACATAGTCAACAAAAGCTTCAGTAAGTCAGACAAAGTATCAGTACTTGAAGGATCTGATGGGGTTTTCTAATAAAAGACACACATAACAATAAAACACAATACTGTTTGGTAAGGATAACACCATTTCCAAACCTAGTCTTGAAGGCAAGGAGAATGTGACATCTGAACAGAGAAATTATCCAGAAGAAAGAGAAAAGAAGGGAGCTTTTTGCAGAAGGGAACTATACACACCACTGGAGACTGGGAGAAGGAGATGGGTGTTCACTGTGGCTCATGGAGCAAGCAGGTGCCATTGTGTAAAAATCCTTAAAAATTTATGACAGTGCAATGCTATCCTTTCACTCAGATTATCTACAGAAATTTCATTAATGACATGTATACAAACATGTATTACGCTATAAAATTTAAAAGGTCTAATAGATATCATATGTGGGTAGATCTGGCTCTTGGCCACTCAGTTTTCTCACTTCTAAGCCATAACACAACCACTGTTATCAATTTCTTGTCCAGTTTTCCAGGTATGGTCAACGCTTATGTGTGTGTGTGTGTGTGTCTGTGGCCATTCTGTCAAAGGAGCTCATTAAGCAGGTGAGCCTTCTGGAAGGGAAACTGGTGTTTTGCAAGTTCTGTACCATGATACATCCCAGAACTGCTTCCAGTTTCTGACACTGTTTGTGCACTGCTGCATCTCTCTATAATCTGGTATAATGAAAATCATCATTTTCTGAGTATTTACACACTTTGATTGAACACACTTCCTGTGGGGTCTTATTAAAGATGTACTGCTGTTTAGATGAATTAATTCCTGATTAGGGAATTCCTGATTAGAGTTAAACAAATTTCAAGGTTAAGTTGTTTTAGAATTTTTAAAACAACTTTAAAACTTTTATGGCTGCAATAAATACCTTGGTGGACCTCCAGATACCTCACTAGAAGACAGGCTTGAGACAGATTTGTAGATTCAAGATAAACCTTCATTCATGAATCCTGGTATACACTGCAAATATAGGCAGACTTGGTTTAAATCGCCTATGAACCCAAATTATAATGGGACTACCAAGCCATGTGTAATGAAATAAAAACCTTAATGTCAAAATATATACAAACTATTCTGTTGTAACTCCTTATACCTTATGGCATTATATACTGTCAGTTTAAATTTACTTTGTTTCTTAGACTGAAAGGTAGATAAAATTATTGTCCTGAACCAACTATAAACTTCGAGATAGCTGGAAAATGTGTATCTAGGTCAGTCGTAATTGAAAAGACATACCTTCTTGTAACTTTTAGACCCTGTTAACCTTTAGGCCTTATCAACCTTTGTCACTCTGAAATCACTATGAACTTATGTAATGGATACGTAGATAAGAAATGTTTAGTTTTAAAACATGTACCTGTTGTATTTTAGAATTCATTTGTTTGGGGGATAAATTGTCTTTTTGACTATGAGGTAATTCCTTTTCTGGGAGCTTTGTCTCAGAGGTATAAAGCTATGACTGTTCAATAAAGTTAGCAGAACCTTGTTGGCAGAAGTCTGGTGGTGGAAGCCCACTGAATGGAAACACAATAGAATTCATTTCACCCATGAGCTGTAAATATGTATATAGATACATGTTTACATGTAAATATGTCCATCTGTCTGTTTTTGTAAAAATGTTACATGAATTCATGTCAATTGTCTGTCTATATGTAAGGAACTCCTTTTTATCATCCATTGAATGTGTGTATGAATATGTACAAGTCTAAATATCTGATTGTTTGTCTATGTGTACGTATGTGCATGTACTATGGGACTGGCAGCTGAAACTTGCTGAAGTCGCGGCAGAGGAGATGCTAGTTAAAATCAACATCATCTCATATGTAAGCTAGTGGAATTCATTGAAGCTGAAGTTCTTAACTTCACCTTTTCCCTTGAGCATATGTACATGGATGGTCTTTGCTTACTTTCTCTCCTCTTTCCCTTGCCTATTGATTCACATTAAGTGAGCAGATTAAGGATCATAACTATTAGCATAAGATAAGCAGGAAAAAGTTTACTTTAGCCTGTGAAAGCTTCCAAAGTGGCCTACTCCTATGCAGGAACTAATCTCAGGCCAAAGAGCCCTGTTTTACACCCCCTTGAAATTTTGGCTAGAAGCCACATTTTACAGGAAAAAAAAAAAGTAGCAGCCAGTCTCTAGTCCCAGAAAAGGAATCAAAGGAATCCTGGGCTCCCTCCCCTATTTCTTTTTCCTTCAATCTTCTTTCCTGATCAGTTGCTTGTACCATCAGCTTAGTGACCCAAAAGATAAATCGAACAGAGAATTCCACATCATATCCTACCCTGGAACCTGGAACCTTGCCAAAGCAGAGAGAGACATTGGAAATCAGATTTTAGCAGACTTTAAAGTGTATGTGTGTGTTTGTGAAAAATAGAGTGTGTGAATTGCTTATTAAGATATTTTTAGTCACAGAGTAGAGGTCATTAGGAGGAGGTCCATTTAGTGGGTTAAGCTCCTGCCTTCACTCCCCATAAAGTGGAGGCAACTTGATTTCGCAATTAAAAAAAAAAAGTACATTGTATTCTGGTACTAACTGGATCCCTGTAAATTAGGCAGAGAAGTTCTCAGGGATGAGGCCCTCCTTCTTCAGCTTATAACTGAGGGTGTCTAAACATGGAAGGAACTGGAAAGATGTATTACAGAAACCCTGGCTTGAGACCGGAGGATTTGGGGTACTTATAACTCATCCAAGCAGAAGTGCCCACTGAGGTAGGGAGAACCAAGGTAGAGCTCAAACTTCCGGAGTCACAAGGCATACCACAGTAACTGAAGGCTTGTCTCAGGAAGCATCATCCAGGAAGAAGGCATGAATGAGGAGTCAAAGCTCCTAGGGAGCTCTGAGGAATAGGACCTCATAAAGATAAAGATTGATGAGGAACAGGTGTAGTCAGCAAAATACCTGAAGAGTGTGGGGACAAGGTGAACCCTAGATGTGGCCAACATCGTCTCTTAAATACAAATTCTATATCTGCAAATGCCTTTCTGTTAGGAGCCGTGCCGCCATCACAAGATGGCGCTGGCTTCCTGCTTCCTGGTTCTTCTTGCCTGCGACTGCTGAGTCTCTGCACCTGCGCAGACTTATGGTAATTGGGGATTGTGTCGTGCCCCAATCGCAGCCCTTATGTT
>CM053752.1:7298439-7327315 GCA_028658305.1 Pachyuromys duprasi | reverse complement strand
CTTTGACCCTCCCCCATACAAGCTGGGGAGTGACAGACTGGCTAGATCCCAGGGGAGGACATTGCAGCCAGCCCTGAGGAGACAGGATAAGCTGGGGTTGGATGGAAGGGAAGGAGGTCCTCCCCTGTTGGTGGACTTGGAGGGGGCGGGGAGGAGGGAGATGAGGGAGGGAGTGGGAGGGTAGGAGGGAATGAGGGAGAGGGCTATGCCTGGGATTCAAAGTACCTAACCTGTGATTGAGATAAAAATAAATAAATAAATAAATAAATAAATAAATAAATAAATAAATAAATAAAGAGAGTACCTGGATGACTGACATGGAAACAGTGGGCAGAGGAGAGGGGGTTACTGTCGATTTCTGGTCCGTTGGTAGGAGAAGCTACCCACTGAGAGTAAGAATCGATGGCCCTTGGGCATAGCAAAGGTTTTAAATAATGTATGTGGGAAATGGAATAAACTGAGCTGGGATATACTGACCATTACCAAGCTTAGGGTAGGTCTGCCAGGGTGAGTATCAGAGTGTGTGAGCCACAGCTGAGATCTTCGTGACTTTTTTGTTGTGGTGGTTGCTCCTAAACTCTGTATTCACTAACCTTAACCCTCATAGCAACCTTGTGACCTAGAGTCAGCAGATATCTGCCTGTTTTCACAGCCAAGGAACACAGATCATGATCAAAAGCTCCTACAATATCACTTATAGTGACAGTAAATCTAGAATAGAATCAACCATGATTATCCATGCCTCCTCCACAGTCTTTAAGTTCTGGTCCTCTTCAAGTTCTGCACAAAGTCTACTCTTGCAGAGAAGTCCAAAGTATGCCCCATTTGTTCCTTTCTCTAGCTGTTTCTCTGCCAGTTTAAACTGGACTCACATGGCCAGTCTGACAGGAAGTCCCTTTTCCCCACAGTCACGGCCCTGATCTTTTTGCCATGGAATGTCTATGTGTGTCAGTTCCTGCACTTTCTGTATGTGCTGGTTAGTCTTCATCCTGACTGATTCCCACTTGCTTGAAGTTAAGGAACAGACAGTCTCATTTGAATCATTGCCTTGTTATCCTGAATATGAAAGCCATCAAGTTCAAGAAAATTCTTTCTAAGAAGGCATATTTACATATATATATATGCATATATATAATTTTTATATTTTTATACTGTTAAAATGGATTTAAAAATTATATATTTGTTTGCCAGAAAACAAGGATTTCAGTCCTCCCAACATCAAAATTGCTATATATTTGGAGTTACTAAATTGATGAAAACATTAGATCCAGTGCCTTTCATGGCAATAGGGAGACACTCTAACTCCCACTGGCTCATTTAGACAGAAATCACTGATTGAACTGTACTGCTAAATTTAGTAATTTTAATCCATTTTTAATGTCATTTCAAAAATATGGCTGCCCAACAAATCAGTATACACAGGTAGCAATTGAATTGTGTTCCATCTTTACCACACTTCTATCTGAGGTATGAACATAAACTGTAACTTAAACACATACTTTCTCTCCAAGCCCATCCTTCATAGGAAAGGAAAATTACTTGGAGTGTGGTTAATACAGAATTAAGATGGTTGAGTATTTAAAGGAAAAGTGAATAGCTCTTTATGTATTATTAAAACCCAGAGGCCCATTTTTGTATCATACCAATGAATAAGGGATAGAATTTAGACTCATCGTGCCCTTGTCTGCTCAGCCACTCTGTGCTCATTAAAGTCAGCACGGGTCTCCCAACTGTCCCTGTATCAAAACACAAAGGACTCTTTTTTTTTATGGAATCATTATTGGCTTAATCAAGCCAGTCCCCCTTGCTGTCACATAAATCAAATCCGTTGTTCTCTCTGAAGCATTCATTTCATTTCTATCTGCTTCCTGGGATACAGTTCTTGTCACTCAAAACTTGTTCCTAGTTCTGTTACATAAACACTAAACCCGACACTGCCTCTAATATGATATATCAACCATCTTGTTCCATGTTGCCTAGAGAGAAGTCTCGCTGTAGACTCAGGACCATTGAATCAGTTGTACTTGTTTATTTGTGCAACTGGTGCTCATTTCTAGCTTCATCATTTTCCTGCCATAGGCCATGTCCAAGCACTGACCATCATCTTCAATACCCCCTTTTTAATTAACAGATTCCCTGAAGAACATAATAATCATACTATATGTTAGATTTGATTCTTTTTGAAAACTGATGAATAAAGAGAAAAACAGAATTGTAAAAGGAATATTAGTAGTTCATTTTGAGCAACCAATTGTTAATTAGCCTCGAGCACATTTAACAAATGTATGTAGAACACGTGACTTGGTTTCTTTGAAGAGGAGATGAAGCTGGCATTTATAATTTAATCTCTCTGCATACCTGATCTTCAAGTTAATAGCACCACAAAAAGACTTTTCCTATGAGTTAATTTTTAAAATTATTAGTCATATGTGACTTACATGTCACTTCAAATGGATTCTATTCTGGGAAAGGCCTTTTTTTTCCCTCTAGTAATTTCCATTTCTATAATGAAAAAAAAAAACCCAATGGATGACTCTTTATAGAATACACCTGCAACTGATTTGTATAGAATGAATTGCCAAATTCTAGCCAGACTTTTTCTTCTCTGATTTTAATAAACAAAAATATGCATAGGTAATTAACAAGTTTTTAACCTGCTATTTCTTTATGCATGCACACACATATGCAAAATATGATTCCCCAGGGTTATATTCAAACATTGATCATAGAATTCACAAAATGAACAAATTATATATGCTTTATACTCAATAACCAATTAGAATATTGGTTAGAGCAAAAGGCAGTTTGACACAGTAATTTGGCCATAGAATCAATCTGTAATAAATCAGTTACTAAAATAGGTAAAGATCTTAGCAGAAGTGGCTTCAAGTATGAATCAATTTTATCATATCTAAGCTCTTAGCAGAATATTTTCTCAACTTGGCTTTAGTGATATACCATCTTAATTCCCAAAATAAAATATTGCATAGTTTCACTGATGTTAGAATTAATAAATATATGTGAAAACATAAATTTAATGACAAACTTTTACCAAGAACTTATCTTACTGGAAGGCATTTTTAAAGAAATTAGTTAAAGTTAATTTTCTTCCCTAAAAACCTCATGAAACAAATTCCCCATATTAGTAGACAAACAGATTGAGACTCGGACACACCAAGTGCATTGTGAAAACTCACTCAGACACTAGCAGAAGTAACAAGTCTTGAACAGCAGCATCAGAATTGGAACCACTTGTCAAAAATGGAGAAATGTTCATTTTAGCTGCATAGACATGTTATGTGCATTTTTTCTACTAAAGCTCAAATTTCTTTAGCTACGAAAAATGAAATAAAATCATGAAATTTGCAAATAAATGGGTGGAGCTGAAAAAATCATACAGAAGGAGGTAACTCAGAACCTGAAAGACAAATAACACATGTTCTCTTGTCATATTTGTATTCTAGTTCAAATCTAGTTTATGGTTTTTCCCTTTTCCTGTCATTATATTGTGATTCCCCCAACACTGAGGGTTCAAAATAGACACAATAGCCCCTGTAGTCTTTACATGCTCATGCACAAGCCTTCTTTCAGCCTTGCATGGAACCAAAATCCCTCAAGAAAATCACATAATGGAACAGAAACCGGGAGTGTGAATCAGAATCAAATAAAGCCATATTCATTTTCTCTACACAGTTTAAACCAATGACTCTTGACTAATGGGACTTTGGCCCCCAAAGGAAATATGTGAAGTCTGGAGACATTTCTGGACATCACAAAGGGAATGCAGGCTGCCCCAAGAGACTTCTGGGGGCTGGAGACCAGACCTGCTGCTAAACACCCTATGACTGCAGAGCAAGCCCACCACAAAACATTTTCCAGACCAAAATGTCAATAGTTCAAGTGAAAGACCTGGTTTACACGGAGACCATTGTATTACAAAAATTGAGCAATTCATCTTCCTAGGCAGAGCAAATTAACTAAAGACTTAAAAACAATGATTTTTTTTTCAAAGCCCATCCCTAGAAAGATATAGATACAGAACTCACACAAAATAGCCCTATTCACATTTTAATGTGCATAGGATCGTCTAGGAAACCTGAAAGCATGCTGAGACTACAAGAATAGAGGTTGGGTCCAGGAACACGCATCTGTTAATAAGCTAAGCAGTGATTCCGATGGAGTTTGAGCCATACACTTAAAAAACAAAGTAGGAAACCAAACTATCTATTGATATTGATGAAAACAGAGTGGGCACTAAAATTCCTCTCCAATTTAGCATACGGCAGGAAAGTGCTGGAGAGCCGCCCATGTATTAAGATGATAAATTAATGTATCCCATGCTTGAAAGCAACGTTTCTCAGTTTTTGTGTGCAGGGCGAAATCACCTGGAGATCTTGTTGCTATGCAGATTCTGATGCAGGAGTCAGAGAAAAAGCACAGCATATACATTTCTAATGAACCCCCAGACACTGCCTTACATTGCTGGTCTTCGGACCCCGTGTTAACTACCTAGTACTAAAGATTATTTGTTTTTTAAACAAAACCACCAAGAATATAAAAACAGGAGTACTTTTTAATGTGACACAAAACCAAATATGACAATTTTCATATCCAATAGCAAGTGGAAAATGGGCAGATGATTTAAATGTTAGTTCTGATACAAATTTGCCTCTATTTCGTAGCTCAGCAGGCTTCCCATTATGTCTGTATGACTAACATGCCCTCTATGTCTAGTGATGATTTCCTGACAAAGACAACATTTCCCAGCTTCCCTTCTGGACTACTGAAGTCATTTCTACCATTATACGAGGCTGTATCCTCCCTTTTTTTGTCATCATTTTGACTGTCTTCACATGTGGGTGGCAAAGATGATCCCTTACCATGAATAAACAGGTCCAGCCTAGTGTCAGAATAAGCCTCATATCTCTTTCCTCCTTTCCTCTCTAGAGCTGCCTCTTCATAACCTAACACCTAGCACACAGTGTGCTCTCAGTTACTTGGAATAAATGGGTGACAAACAAAGCTTCTCTTTCCTCTCTAGAGCTGCCTCTTCATAACCTAACACCTAGCACACAGTGTGCTCTCTGTTACTTGGAATAAATGGGTGATAAACAAAGCTTCTCTATATTAAGCCTGAGATATGGAAATCATAAAGCAAATTCCCATAGGCTTGTATATCCACCATAGAGAACACAAAATGCTCTATGTAATCGCTACTCACTATTGATAACTGAAATCATCATTTCTTCTCTTGTAGCATCCTGAGCAATCATGAACTCCAGCAAGCTCAAAGCTGCATATTGAGTGAGCAGGGCATGTATAGGGATGAATATTGCCTACCAAGAGAGTCACAAGCTATGGCACACTGGCTCAAAGGATATTTGGTTAACGCTTCTTCTATTGGCTCTCAGAAACCATGTACAAGAAGAAATTCAGAAAACTTTCATCTTAATCAAGTTTTATTATTAAAATATAAATGTCTTTTATTTCATATTAGAGGAGAGAAAGGTACGTTAAATTTAAAAATACAAATAAAAATTCTTTCTTTTTCAGATATTAATTTATTAATAATATTTATGAATTAATGTAAATTATTTTTAAGGCAAAGAAAACTTTATATGACAGGAAGTAAATGATGAACAAGTCAAGAAAAGCTGCTGAGAAGTTCAAGTTTAGTTATTTCATGGGGATTTTCAGAACTTTCACACTGAACTCAAGTTCCTGGGAAGAAGACAAACCTATAAAGAGTGTACAAGGCTGAGTGTGAACTTTGTAGAGAGGTGGAATGGGCTTATTCCCCTTAACAGCCACTGTTTCCCATTTCTGTGTTTGGCCTCATATCTTTTTGACAATCAGATAAAGATTTTCTCAGAATATTTTGACTTAGCAGATCTCTCTTTTCCCTCCCTCACATGGAACCTCTTCCAATCTGATGAAGTCTGTGATGGTTTGATGAAAACAGCCTCATAGGCCCCAGGGAGTGGCACTATTAGGAGGTGTGGCCTTTTTGGAGTGGGTGAGGCCTTGTTGGAGTGGGTGAGGCCTTGTTGGAATAGTTTTGTTGGAAGAAGTATGGTTTTGTTGGAAGAAGTGTGCCCCTGGGGATTGATTTTGTGGTTTCGGATGTTCAAGCTATGTTCCGTGTCTCACTATCTTCCTGTTGCCTGCAGATCTGGAAGATATGGAACTGTTAGCTGTCCTCTCCTTCTTCAGCACCATGTCTGCCTATGTGCTGCCATGCTTCCTGCCATGAGGATGATGGTCTAAACCTCTGAACTTTAAGCCAACCCCAATTAATTTTTCTTTAATAAGAGTTGCCATAGTCATGGTATCTCTCACAGCAATCGCAACCCTAAGACAAAGGCTGGGTGAGCAAAGGGATGCCTCTATTGTCTGATTGGCTTAGGATGTTGGTTTTCTCCTGTTCTTAGGAAGATAGTTCTTTGGGCACTTTGGGTTCTCTGGCTTTCAGATTATGACTGCAGTCTTGGCAGCAATCATGAGTCTGACGCTTTCCAACTGCACACCTTGAGACTTGTCCACTTCCACAGCCTCACCAGCTAAATGCGCACAATAAATCACACTGCTTCTGTTTATCTGCAAAAATCTCAACTGTACAGCATCATTGGACTTTTTTTCTTTTTTCTTAAAAAAAGAATGCATCATTAGCTATAGCTTTGAAAGCTACCATATCTGTTAGGCGTCCCTAATTAATCCCATAGGGCTTAGTTCTCTGGGCCATTCATCCCAGCTGTATCAGCCTCTCATTAGTTCCAGTAAGGACTCTTGGGCTTCATTTGCAATCAAAGATTTCTGCTCATTCTGTATTTTCCTTCCCATCCCATAAAGAAATTCTTCAGGGTCCTCACTCTGTTTATTCTTAGAGGAATCAACTCAGATGCCTCTACATGCCATAGTTAATTATATGCTGATATTGCCTAAGTTGGGAATTCATGACTAAGAGAGTTAGCTGTGAGATGGCAATAGCTGAGAAACCAAGTGGGTAAAGGGAGGAGGACGGAAGGGAAGGAGAAGGAAAAGAGGAAGGAAGAAAGAAAGAAGAAAGGAAAGAAGGGAGGAAAGGGAAACAAGGAAAGGAGAGAAAGAAAGAAAACATAGGCAAAAGGAAGTCAGGTGAATCTAACTCATCATATCTGTAATTCCAAGGAGGTGCTTTACTGTCAGACTACAAATGTATTATAGGTATATTAAAAAATATCTTCATTAAAAACTACATAAGATTCTTGTTTATAAAAAAAACTGAATTGGGTAACAAACTGAATAAGTAAATTAAAACTGGTAGAGAAAAAGCATCAGAGTTTGAGGACAAGTGCAGGTGGCAAGAATTTGGATCCTGAATGAACTGGTTGCTGCCTGAAGAAATGATCTTGGACAAGTCACTTAGATTTCCAAGCTCTTCAGTTTTCTCAACTACACAAGTGACTATAATGACAGATAAGGTACAGGCATGATTTCGGGAGAGGGGGTGGAAAGGCTGTAACAGCCAGAAGTGGAGACGAGGAAACAGCAGGTCTGGACACAGCAGGGCAGCTGTGCGCGTGCTCTCAGGGTGGGTGTGACAGCATGCACAGGATCTGTGAGAGACACCCAGGAGAGGGGAGGTGGGCACAAAATGCCACCCCAGCTGGGAAGTTATTGGCATTTGACAGATGCTTCAAAATAAGTATTTTATTATTAATAATAATTATTACTCTATAATTATTATTCCTCCCATAGCAGATGTCTCCTTTCACACATACATACCAAAAACCAAAAATACCCCACAAACATAGCCAAAAAAACAACAACCTGACATTTGAATGATAAAGACAGAACCCAAAAAAATCCACAAAATCATTCTACCAATAACAAGTTACATACTTTCGGTTTCAGACTATACCAACTCTTATACACACACACACACACACACACAACTTTTTGAAGAAAGATCTCACAAACTTCAAAATTCATCAATAACTATTAGCTACTAGTTTTTATGATAATATGTGACATGTGGTTATTTACATGATTCACTTTTGAACAATTTTTCTTCTCAGTGCATCATCAAAGGCTTGGAGAGCAAAACCCCAGAGGCTGAAAGAAGTGTAGGAGTCAAGGAACAGTTGCTTCATTATGATAGGTGTGGACAGATGTGGCTGTAATTTCCAGGATCTACAGTACTGAAAAGGAACTTTCTAGAAGAGTTTTGAAGGAACTCCAACATGACCCTCACAGGGGAAGAGAGAAGATAGCATCACAACATCAAGAGGCCCAGACATTTCCAACTGAAAAGGAAAACTGTCATACAGCAGAGAACCATTCTAAAAACACAAAATTTTTGACAACTTTTGGATATCATATATGATGTCCAAATTTTGGACAACTTTTAGACATCATATATGAACTGATAAGAGATGAAAGGAAAGGTAAAGTAATTAAAACCATAGTAAGAACTCAAAGGCAACAAGCAACAAGGAATGGGTATAAAGAAATATATCATTTCAAATGTGGTAAATATGGCATTCACAAAAGACTGAAATACCAACATATTTCAGATATTTTAGTTCTTTTATATCTAAAAGCTGGTCAAGCAGAGAGGTCATAAAAAGTCTAACTTTGTCCTATTAGCAGTATGCCCCATTGTATTTTTTGTTGTTGTTGTTGTCAACTTGACATCAGCTACAGTTTTCTGGGGAAAGGAATCACAATTAAGAAAAGGCCTCCATCATAATGATATATAGGCAAGCATATAGAGTACTTCATCCATTAGTGATTGGCGTGGTCAGGATCAGCCCACTGAGGGTAGAGCCAGTGGTCCAGAGTTGTATAAATAAACATGCTGAGTGTGCTATGGAGAGCAAGGTGTGAGCAGAGTTCCTCTGTGGTTTCTCTTCAATTCTTACTACCCTAGCTTCCGTCAATGGACTACAACCGAGACAGAAAAACCAAATAAATCCTTTCCTTTCCATGTTGCTTTTGTTCATAATATTTTATTACAGCAATAGAAACCACAACTAATACCCTGTAAACATCATTTAAAAACAAGAAGGGCAGTAATTTAAAAGGATAAAAGTAAAGGGTTGGAAGTAATCTCCCTTAGTCTCCTCTTTGCCCCTTTCTCCCTTCTTGAGACCCATGTCTTTTGTGACATGCTCTTCAGCTTTACCACCAACTCTACAACAAAATCAGGGATGCTCATGTCTCCAGTGTTGTCTGTCACCTTCAGTGCCAAGGATAGTTTTCATTCTTTCTGGACTTTCCTTGATTTCCCAGAAGTTGATGTGACTTGATTGTGTCTGCCAGAAGTTGACATGTTGAAAATTCATTCTTTAAACTCACATGGTAGCAGCTCTAGAAGATGAGGGACTTGAGAAGTCAAGAAGAGTTTCACAAGTTACTTCATGGGGAGAATGGAGTGCGCACATTTGCTCTGTATCACCATGTGGTACACTTGGTCACATGATGGTGCATGAGGGAGACACCCACTAGACGAGAGCAGGTATCAGTGCCCAAGTACCTCACTTATCCCACAGGCGCAGGTAAATATACTTACACTGTTTGTAAAGTAACTAGTCTTCGGCATTCTGCTGTAGCCACAAATACATATCAAGAAACATTCACCATTTGCTTAGAATCCACTTTTCCCTTGGGTTCTATGGCACTGCCTTCTCTTCTCATTCCTCCTACATTTGATCTATCACATCATTTTCTTTTTTAAGAACAATAAAAATCTTGTCCTCAAAGTTCTTTAGGTAATTCCTTCGAGATCTGCTTGAGTTATTTATATACTTAAGAATCTAATTTTCATAATGAAACTTTGGGCAGAGTGTAGGGAATGTTATGAAAAAAGGGGGAGATAGAAAGAACTGGAGAGGACAGGAGCTCCACAAGGAGAGCAACAAAACCAAAAAATCTGGGCCCAGGGGTCTTTTCTGAGACTGATTGCTCCAACAAAGGGCCATGCATGAAGATAATCTAGAACCCTTGCACAGATGCCCATGGCAGCTCAGTCTCCATGTGGGCTCCCTAGTAACAGGAACAGGGACTGTCTCTGACATGAACTCAGTGGCTGGCTCTTTTATAACCTCCCACGGAGGGGGGAACAGCTTACCAGGCCACAGAGGAGGACAATGCAGCCAGTCCTGAAGAGACCTGGTAGGTTAGGGTCAGAGGGAAGGGGAAGAGGACCTCCCCTATCAGTGGACTTGGAGAGGGGGATGAGAGAAGATGAGAAGGGGGGGTTGGATTGGGATGGAATGAGGGAGGGTGCTACAGCTGGGATACAAAATGAATAAACTGTAATTAATATAAAAAATTAAATTAAATTAAAAAAGAATCTCATTGCATACCCAACCTTAGCTGTATGCTACATCCATGCATATTTATGCCATAAACAGAACCAACCCCAAACAGCTTTTCTCAACCTCTCCCTTACATGAGCTACATCAACATTCATCTATTTCTTGGCTAGAAACCAGAGAGTAAACTTCCATGCCTCTCTTCATCATCTGCTCTCACCAGCCAGTCCCAGGACCTGGTAGTTTTAGTTTATGGATGCTCTTCAGTGGATCCACCTCTCGATTATCATCCTATCATCCATTGTTTTCCAGTGTGCAGTCTTCCTCATATGCCTCACAGCAGAAGTGACTGACTTAAAACAAACCGGCCCCTTTGTGCTTCGATGAAACCCTGTTATAGTTTTAATATGAAATGTCTTCTACAGGGTCAAATGTTGGAACACTTCGTGAAGGGCCCTGTGTACTACAAGGTGCTCTGTCTGGACTTCGAATTAGTCCACACAGACCACACCCAAACACTAATTTCCAAAGACAAACTAAACACAGAGAGATCCTTTATTAAGTAAGGCAAAGAGACAAGGTAACTAAATCTAAATTGGGCAGAAACAGCAACAAAAAGCTTTGCAAGTGTTAATTTTAAGAGGGAAAAAAGAGAGGTCTGTGCAATGAGCTAGGATGAGTTGGTAAGTTCTGGTTGTGGTATTTCAATTAGCGTTGTGAAAACAATGAATGTTGATTGCTGAACCTTGAGGTTTTGATAGTTGGGCCTTGTGATCAGCCTCAGGAATGAGTCAGCAAAACAAAGTGGCCAAATAAGGGAATAGACCTTGGTGGTTAGCTTTAGGAATGCAATCTAAAGGTTTAGCAAGGGGGAAAGCAGAAGGGAAAGGGTGAGACCTTCCACTTTCATGCTCGCCATGCTTGAGCCTGTGTTTGCCATACTCAGACCTGCTAGAGCCCTTCACTTTGTCCTAAGCAACTGCCCCTCTTTGGGGAGGCTGTGTAACCTTTGGGATGGGGATCCTAGATACACAAAGCAGGTAGCTTATAGAAGAGAAGCTTAAGGTTCATGAGCTGCTTCTTGTCCAGTCTCTGCTTCCTGACTAGGCAGCTGCCCCACGCTCCTGCTGGCCAACACCGAACTCTTGTCACTCAGAGCTTCTTCTCTGTGTAGAGGACTGTAAAAATCTTTCCCTAACTTTCAGTTGCTGTTGCCAGGTGTACTGTCACAGTGACAAGAAAAGTAAATGACTATGGGACCTTCGCCACCCAAGACTCTGCTTCCCATCCTGCCTCTGACTCTCACCAGAGCTGCCTTTCATCTCCTAGAGTGCTTCTTTGCCCCAGGAGCCTGGCTCTTCCACGGAAGATCCCTTTTCTCCCATCCTTTTAATGTTAACTGGCCTCACTCCCCTTTTACATTTCAATTTAAACCCCACAAACAAAATATTTCCTAATCCCAACACTCACCTAAACCTACTAATCCATTCCTTTTTCAAGACACTTGCTACATTTTAGTAGAACGTTATTTAATAACAGATTCATTGTCTTCCTTGCCTGAGAGAGTATCAGCCATGTGTATCTCCACATATGGTCCTCATTCAGCACTAACCTTGCTCAACAGAGGCATTTGATAAGTGTGTGTGGTGTGTAAATCGGCTCTAAGGTCTACTTCTGTTGTGGTACGGCTGAACAGGCACACTGCAGTCAAACCAACACCTTCAGTTACAGCAGAAGCACTGAGACAACCTCCCAGATTCAGGGAATAAAATGTATGTCACCTACAAACTACCATTCACTTACTTTTAATGTAAAATCTATCTTTTACAGGGCCGAAGCTCTAGAAAACCAGAGGGTGGTAAGTATCATGTAACACTACATCGACATTTAAAATATGTATTGCATCTACAAAGTCAAAACAATCAACAAGTTAGTCGCTGTGCTAGACTAAAAATAGAAATCAAAATTGATAAAGATATTACCAAGGTATGCTGGCAAGATAGCTTTTCAGTAAAGGTTCTCGTCAGGACCCACAGCTGGGAGAACCAACTCTTGCACATTGTCCTATAACCTCCACTTGCGCACTGGCACAGATGTGCATACAAGCATGTGATACACACACACAAATGTAGATCCAGATGACAGATAGACGGATACGTGGATGGATGGGTGGAAGGATGGATAGATGGATGGAAGACTGACAGATAGAAAGGCAGATTGAGAGATTGTAATTTTTTAAAAGGAGAGTATGTCCCAAGAGGCTGATAGTGTAACTCTGTTAGAACGCTTGCTTAGAGTGAAGGAGTCCTTGATTTAATTCCCAGAACCGAGTAAACTAGATATGGTATCACAAGGTTATACCTGTAATCTCAGAGCTTTGGTTGATAATGGAATATAGTATTCCAGGTCATCCTTGGCTATATAGGTAGCTCAAGGCCAGATTGAGGGTACATGAGACCATGCCTCAAAATAACATCAAAAGAATATTTCCCTGACTAAGCTAACACTGTGTGAGTAGCCAGAAGTACAAAACAATTGGGAGCTCTCATGTATAAAAATTTCAAGATCCTCCCACATCCTTCTATCGTTTTATGTCCAAAAGATTACATTTTCAAATGACCAAGAACAAGGTTACAACATTCAAGATGGAAACAGCTTTATGTGGATACAAACTTGCAGGGGAACAAATATTTAAGAGACTGAATTGGAAGCAATTTAAATAGAGTGTCTTTAAATCTCTAGCTTCTTAGCCAGTACCCATTGATATAAAACAATAATAGTATTTAAGTGTTGCTTAATCTACAAATTCTGGCTCCCCTGGAGCTCTTTGTCAGTTCTACACCATGATAAACCATCTGCATATACTTCTGCTCTGAAAACACGCTGTAAGTGTGCACGCCCTCAATACCATCTCTGTCATTCTGTAATTTATTCCCCCCGCCCCCCAGTCTTTACCCAAACTTCTATAACAGCCTTCCCTGGTCTCCCTGTTAATATACAGTTCATTACCTGTGCCATATTAGTACATGAATGTGACTTGAAACCACAGCCCGAAGTCCTAGCAAACCACCAACATGTGATGGCGCTAGTTTGCTTTCACCATCACACGATCCTTCTCATTGTTTCTAGAATGTTCCACGTTTGCTTCTACTTAGGACTTTTCCACACACTGTTCCTTCTATTTGGAGTGCAGCTCCAAGTCTTTCCAAGTCTGTTTTTTTTATCAAGAGAGCTGAGGGATAACCACCTCAAAGGCTGAATATTTCACTTACACGAATCCACTGTCATTTCCAGAACATCATCTGTTTCACCTCCTTTCCATGATTTTTCTACCACTTGAAATGATCCTCTCCATGGTTCCTAGCTTAGTATGTTATCCTGCATGTAACATTCCTGGGCAAGAGAATGTACTCATTTTGGTCACCATTTAATGCCCGGCACACAGAAAAGTGCTCGCTAAATACTGAACACTTGTTAAATATTTATTATATAAATGCATACAGTTAACAAAAGAATCAGCTAAAAAAAATGACCAAAAGATCAATGTTCAAGAAGACACACACATTTGTATCATTGTTTACATATGCACATTCATAATACCAGGAGAGCCCATTACATATGCCTGTACTTAACTATTATAAATACTTATTTTTGCTAAGAAATTTCAACTCTATGTTGAGTAAGAATTAAAAATATCACTAAGTATTACCTAAGGTCTGTTAAAATGAGGAATTTTAAATAAATTTGCATTATTAATGGGGGAGAAAAGCCATGAATCCTTCTTTCTGCAGAAATGGAAGGGCCCCTTCAGGGCTGAATAATAAAAGCACTGAAACAGATACTTGATCCAAAGGCAGCTTTAAAATTGAATTCCAATTCTCCTGCAGACAAAAATCTACCTAATTCTAAGGGAAACAGCACAAGATGGCTTCCCCAGGGTCAGCCATTCTCATAGGAATAAACGGAGGTTGCTGTCACCACACACCTATATCCAGTGACCTGCGGTGTGAGCTTGAGAGCTGCAGGGGTAAGAACAGATCCCTCTAGACCCCCAAGTACCCAGTGTCAGAGATCAGGGTTTCCATTTGGACATAGTTAGTGGGGATAATTTAGGTTGAAATGTGGGCCCCACAGAAGTGTAAATTCCAGTGTCACAGGATCTTTGGGAGTCTACAGGAGCACAGCTGAAGCCAAATAAAGTACATGGCCCACTCGCTGTATTTGTATAGTTTCTGTGAGATGAGATAACAAACTACCTTGGATATCATTTAATTTTTTCAAATAAGCAAGAAATGATCTTCTGTGTTCCATCTGTTTTCTAAGTATCATAGTGCATGCAGATGACCACTGAGCAGCAAACAAAAATAGCAGTAGACATTTTATCTCCCTGGTAATTGACTGCCTTTGTTGTACAACAGTGTATGGAAAAGTCTGACTACAATTTTAACTGCAAGCCACAGTGATCATGTCAATATGAGAGCTACCTGAATATCTAATTATGAAAAAGAGAAGGTAATTTCACAGTGGAGACATTGTTCTAACTCGAGAAACAGCCATATTAACTTATTAGCACATAGCTAAAAAAGCTCTAATTTGAAAGATAATTATTTCCATCTGATTAATATGCTTCAAATTAAACTCACTGCTTTTAATGGGCCCATCAACTTGACAACCTTGGAAATTAATAACTTTCACATGCAGTAATCCTGGTGAATTTGTACAGCCAAACTACCCGTGATCATCAGGATTACCTTCACAGTAGGCATTGTCCTCCCGGAGAGCCCTGAAACCATCCCTGCAGCTGCACACGGCCCTGTCATTCAGGTTCCGGCACACGGAGTTCTCCATGCAGGTGTGCTTCTCAGAACAAAAGTCATAGCCTGTAAGAAGAACGGGTGTTGATGAATAACTCTATCACAAAATGAACCACTCAATGCTTCTCTTTATCTTTATTAACTGAAAATATTTTTTCATACGATATATTCTGACCAGAGTTCCCTGCATCCAAATTCTTCCTAGGCCATCCCACCTCTCTATCCATCCAACTCCATGCCTTTTTTTTCTCCCTTGCTCTTTAGAAAATAAACAACAGGCCAAGGAAAAGTGCAAGCAAACTAGAAGAAAGAAAGGAAGGACAGAAGGACAGAAGGAAGGGAGGGAGGGAGGAAGGAAGGAAGGAGGGAGGGAGGGAAGGAGGGAGGGAGGAAGGAAGGAAGGAAGGAAGGAAGGAAGCAAGCAAGCAAGGAAGGAAGCAAGCAAGGAAGGAAGGAAGCAGGAAGGGAGCAGGGAAGGGAACAAGGTAGGCAGTGGCGGCACACGCCTTTAATCCCGACATTTGGGAGGCAGAGCCAGGTGAATCTTTTGAGACCAGCCTGCTCTACAGAGTAAGTTCCAGAGCACCTAGGAATACACAGAGAAGCCCTGTTTAAAAACAAAGACAAAAAAAGAGAGTCGTTTCTTTTAATTTTGAAGCTATGGTCTCTGGAGACTTATTAGGTTTATCATTTGACAATTTTATACATATGTGTTATATAGTCTGATTACCCAAGTCACCTACCCTCTTTTATCTCTATCATGCCCAGCACCAGTCTCTTTCTTAGATCTATGACTTTTGGGTAGTTTTGTGACCCATTTTGTTTAACCAGGACCATCTATGTGTGTGGCCACGGGTGATCACATAACTGAAGACGATGCCTCCCCTTCTTTTGGAATCAATTAGGAGCTAATAGCTCAACCATGCAAGGCAGGCCCCAGGTAGACTCCCTCTTCCATCCATCCCTGACCGTTGCCAAGCCCAGTCTTGTGTAGACCTAATGAAGGCATCCAGAGCTTCTGGGATTTCCTGATTGCAAAAAAGTTCTTCATGTTTGTTTGACTCAATTAGTTTCTACTTCAAATGAATTCATACCTATTTTTGTTTTTGATTTTGTAAATGCTATCCAATCCTTAATTGCCTTATTATAGCTCTCTAGACACTTGAAACAAAGATTCTTTGAGTTTAAAATGAATGTCACCGTAAAGGTGCTAACACAGTGAGATGGCAACAGATTGTATCAGTATCTTTAACACCCATCAAGCCAGTGGAGAATTGCCCAACAAATATTTAAGGGATGAAAAAGACAGCTTAGCATTTTGGAATTGTTTAAAGAATGTTCAAAATGAAAATTACACCACTTTAATTCTTTCTGAAGATGTGCACGGCAAAGTGTAACAACCACTCAAAAGAAGAAACTTTTTTATGAATAACAGGATTTTCGCAGATCCCAGACTCTTTTTGATAAGAAAGAAAAATGGAACTTTTATAAACAGTGACACCAATCACATGCTGTTTCTACGAATTTCTTTCTTCTGTCAGAATCCCTTGTTCAATGAGATCTAAAATGCTGAAATAAGGAGCCTGAGCGCTGGAATCCATCTTAAATGGGATTGTGTGTCACTCAACAAATTTTTAAATTGCCTAATGCATACTTTATCTGAAGAGCTTCAGCCTGACTGATGATTTACAGTTTCATCCCAACTATAGAAGGACAAGAAAGGCTTAAAATAAATTTGTCTCTACGTAGCCAGAAATGACTTGCATTTAAGAAAAATCTAAATGAGCCCTTCTTGTTTGTAATGGTGTCGGTGTCTACTTTCACCAGTTGGTCCACACCCTGCTCACTCACTCTCTGGACTATTTTCAATGCCACTGCAGAGCACCATCGAAAGCAACTCCAACATGTAATAAAACATCACGGGTGCAGCTTAATAAACCTTAAGGCAGGTGTGCCTGACACACAGTAGCTATCATTCAGAGGAGCTATAAAATATCAAATGCATAAGTGAATACTATAAAATAATTTTAAAAAATTTAAGTGTATAAAGACAAAAATAGAGTTACTAATACCTCTTAAATTGCTTGGAAATATAACTTCTCTTCATAATATAACTTCTCAGGATTAAGAACAAATATTTGGAAGCAAATATCTCAAGAGAAAAATTTACACAACTTAAAATTAAAAATTTAAACCTTTCCTTGAAAGGTGTTCTTTCTCTCTTTTTAAGTAACTAAATTAAGGTCATATTTTTTAAATGCATTTCAGTGGCTTTTTACAATGACCGAAGGGAAACAATTTCATATAATTTCATATACCTTTACTATATATATCAATAGCTCAGCACAGCTCAAAATAAAATTTAAAAGCCTGAAAAAAAACCCTTTAACTTTTAGCCTGAGTTAAGAAGCAGGTACATCGAAATAGTTCAGTCTTAGAAGTACATAGAGAGCTAACTGACAGGGTGCTAGTGTAGTGATAAATCTCTGTGATTTCCCCCCACATTTTCTCAAATATGTCTTAGAGGGTTGTGGCTACAACTGTGGGAGTTATATCTGGTATGTTTTTACTTCTTTGTTTTCTTGAGTTTATATTCACAATCATTACCTTCTCACCTTGTTAACTTTTTCCCATTGCATTATGTAGGATGCTCTGTGAGTCTCTTTTTATTTTAGCTATGCCACTTGTAGTCCAATCCAGTCCCTGTTCATTCCTGCCTCAGTAATATTGAGAACTGCTATTGAAGCATCAAAACCATGTGAGTACGCATGCTCACGTGTGTGTACAGACACACACAAGTTCATTGACCCCACTGAGTGTTTTACTGCCTATATAGTAAAATCCTATGGTCAAAATGCCAGCTATTAATGTGTAGGGGTTCAGGTTCAATAGAAGTAGCTCATGTCTAAGCTGCAGACACTTGGTCTGAAAGTTGCCAGCACCATCTATGTCCTCTTTTCTGCATAAGCACACATGTGTGCATGACTTTGGGAGCTGCAGACCCAGTTTTCCACAAAACAGTATCTCTGCCATGAGAGACTGCAGAAACATAGGCTGTGGAAGCTAATCCATGTATCTCAGCCACTAGATTTTGTCGTTTGTAAAACTGGGATAGATCCTGTTTTATGAAAGTATAGGGTTTAAATGAGAGCCCCTATGTAAAGGCACTGCAGTGTGTTTGGAGATGACAAAAGTCACTAGTTTAGTACTATGACCCTAAAACCAGACACTAACATCTATATCAGAGAACCAACCCCAGCATTGCTACAGTGTGCAGAGATCACACCTAACACAGCCCCGCCTTCCTGTGTCCTTCCACTGTATTTTAGCTTCAAGGTGTCTGTAAGTCACTGTCTCTATCTTTGCCAGGGTACAAGGAGCTCTGTGCTATAACAAACTTTCCTATAAAGTTAAAATTCACTTATCCATAGTGAGGGTGAAGAGAAGGGAAGGTACAAGAGGTGACAAGAATGGTTTACATGCTGGGAACAGACGAGGAGAAAGCGTGCAGGAACTCTGCGGTGAATATTAATTCCTTTAGGAGTGGATGTTAGGCGTGGAGTTGTCATATTTGCAATGGGGAAAGACCTAGTTATACTTTGGAGGGACCACTAGCCCCAACTTTTGACCCAGGTGCTTTCAGAAGACTTTACTCTGTGCAAGATTTAAGACACAGCAATCAATGCATACCACTGGTCTAAACCAAATAATTACTTCAATGCTAGCTAATGAAGGCCACTGGAGCTCAGACCTGGAACTTCTACTTATCCCATGAGGCTATTAAACCTTTTCTTCTACTCATTAATCACCACAGTATGAAGATGAACATAGGCATGTCAGTGGTTTACCTGACTATACATCCAGCCCCAAAGCCATGTCTGAGGAGACGAAGACACAGGCACCCCAGCAGTGAGTGGGTCTGAAATCTGAGTCATGTGGCACTGAAATCAGTTTACTATCTGCTTCGGGAGTCCACAGGGTCCATTTTCTGGCTAATCCAATAGAATTCAGTGTCTGTTACATGCTCATTAACAAATACTAATGTAGTTAGGTGTGGTCTGAAAGCTAATAAGACTTTCCTAGCATTTTCTAAAGTGTTGATCAAGGTACAGAACAAGAAAACACCATTCTAATGCCAGTGGCCTTCTTCTAAAGCAACTAGGTTCAATGTGTAAATGCCATTGGTGAGCAATGAAGCTAAAATTGGCAATCACAATAATAATAGTAAAAGTAATAATAATTTGCTAATATACAGATAAAGTTATGGGAGTAACTATTGAATATTGTGGGGAGTATAAATTATACACAAGTCTAAGAGAGCAATCCATATCACTTCCATGATGCTCTTCTACGTATATTAAAGATGTGTGAGTAGGAAATGGTCTTGTGAACAGAAGGCAAGGATGTCAAGGGAAGAGCTAGTGAGGGAAAGGAATGTAGACATAAATCCACATACATGGTGTGTGTCTAAGGATCCCACCTCTATCTCGGAAGCTCTGGCTTGTGCCTGTTGTCTACTTCCTTCAAAGGCTCCCAACAGTAAAGAGCTCCGTTCCCAGGTCCTCCTGCCTGTTGCTATCAGAGGTGGTCCATGCAGAAAGCACAGGGAATAGTGTTGGTGGATTTGATTTGGTTTCTGAGTCCATCCGGAACCTCCAGACACAAGGTCAAGAGTTTTGGTGGCCCTGTGCCATCTACTATCCAGTGCTGATCCACACGTTCATTCAGATGTGAACACTGTCTTTAACACTAGGCACACAGTGGGAAGCTGGAGGCCAATTGTCTCCCAAATGAATTTGTCATAACAAATGTGAAAGGGTTGACTCAGAGTTAAGACTTGGGAACTGGACTTCCTCTCCCAAAAGTCAAGGAGTGCCAGGAGAATTCCTTTACTTGTCCTGAATATATGAAGCCAGACAAGCCAGAAATCTTTCAGGTGCTAAATGTTTTAAGAAGAGCCAACTCTAGCTGGATGTGTTGATGCACGTTTGTAAACCCAGCTGCACAGGAGGCTGAGGCAGGAAGATTGCAAACTGAAGGTTAGGATGGCTGTTTAGAGACCCTGTTACTAAAAATGGGAGTTGGGATCTAAGCCAGACTTTCACAGTCTAGGCCACTTAATTCACCATGAATGTTTAGAAAGAGTGATGTCATTGGCCCCACTTCATATCAGTTAAAGCAGAATATCAAGGGAGGAATCATGGGATGGTCTGTCATTCTAGGTGAACGCATTTTAATGAGTAATTTAAATACAGGACAATCTCCTGTGGTTAATTTTCCATTTCTTCACTTGCTTTTTGAAACTGATTAATGTCCAGAAATGGATGTGAACAAAACATGTCTTAACACTGGAAAGCTCAGCTGAGCTTCTTACACAATGCTGCTCCACTCCATTCTAACGACTGTGAGGCTCACCTCTCAATCTCTCAGCAAGCAACACTTTGAGCCTTATACTGAATTAGATAGTCAACACTGTCTCTAGAACTTATTTTTTACATTTTTAATTAATTAATTTTTATTACAGTTTATTTACTTTGTATCCCAGCTGTAGCCTCCTCCTTGAGCCCCTCCCAATTCCATCCCCCCTCCCTCTTCTCCTCCCATGCCACTATCCAAGTCCACTGATAGGGGAGATCCTACTCCCCTTCCCTCTTACCCTGGCCTATCAGGTCTCATCAGGACTGGCTGCATTGTCTTCCTCTATTGCCTGGTAAGGCTACTTACCCCTCAGGGGATGGTAATCAAAGAGCTGGCCACTGAGTTCATGTCAGAGGCAGTCCCTGCTCCCATTACTAGAGAGCTCACTTAGATACTGCATCTATGGGCTACATCTGTGCAGGGATTCTAGGTTATCTCCGTGCATGGTCCTTGGTTGGAGTATCAGTCTCAGAAGACCCCTGGGCCCAGATTTTTTGGTTCTGTTGCTCTCCTTGTGGAGCTCCTGTCCCCTCCAGGTTTTTCTATCTCCCCCTTCTAGGCCTCAACAACAACATCTATTTTTAATGAAGTAACTTAAAAGGAAACAAAATGGTTTGTTTTCCAAAATGTATATTTACTTTTTCCTTTTTAAGCTCTACTTTCCATCAGTATGAAGAGTGCTATCTCTGCATGTGCTCACATTGTAAATGGGATGGTAACTCAGCTCTAAACACATCATTGGAAACATCAGCTACAGTCCAGACATTACACCAGTGTTATAGTACAGAAAGGAATACCAAGATTCCATCCTTTCCTGCAGTCCCCTGTCTGTAGCAGGTGGTGGACACACATGTATGACCTCAGGCTAACACAAGACAGGGCTCATACTCTAAGTGACAAGAATCTTAAAGAGTCTATTTCATGATTGCTTCATTTTAATGCTTGAACCACTAGTTTAAAAACACCTAGTGAAGGGAACTCGCTGCCTCCTGAGGTAGCCCATCACATTTATAAATAGTTTTGCTGTTTTCTTACAATGACCTGAACTTCTACAACCCTGGTACTTATTGGTTCTAGGCTTATTATCTCAGAGGCAATACAAGAGAAGTGCTGCACATCCCTACAATCTGTCCTCTCAGTGCCGGAGAACCCAGTGCGTGAGCAGGAATAGACCTGAGACAAACAGGTCGTCTGATGCAGTCTGTCTGTGCATGCAGGTCCTCCGAAGAATCAAGCCCAGGAGGAATGAGAACCAATTATCAGTGTGATAATTTCCTCTGCAACAGTGGGCCAACTCAACACCAGGACTCAGATTTAGAGGTCAAACCCAAAGACAGGTATAGACAGATAGCAAAAATGCCTGGGAGCATCTCTGTTATAATTCAACAAATGGCTTGGTGATTTCCACTGTGTAGCAAATTCAAGGAAATGTTATTAATCTTTGAAAATAATTTATCAAATTTTCTCATCCATATCAGTTATATTATCCTCCTACAGTAATTCTCATCCATACATCTTTTAATGTGCTTTTGTTTCTAATGGCATCTAATAATTGTGCATATTATGGGATGCCTAGTGATATTTCAATATATGAATACATTACATAATGACTTGAGTAGGATAATTGTTATATTTATCACCCCAGAAATACTGCATTTCTTTGTGTTAGGAATACTCAAAGCCTTTTCCATTAGGGAATTTGAAATACCCAATTAATTGTCAACTATACATATCTTACTGAGCCACAGAACATTAGAAGCCATTCCTCCTATCCAGGTGCACTGCAGTGATAGGTACCCATCTTTCTCCATCATCCACCCATTATGCCTCTCTAGACCCTACGAACCACTACGTTATTCTGTAATTCTTTGGTAACATTTACTTTTTGACTTCCACACACAGGTGAGTTTAAGTGTGTGGTATGTGTCTTTCAGTCGCTGGTTTGGGTCATTTACATGGGAGTGATATTACTTTACTAAAGTCTTACCTTTGCAAACTTTGCAACAGCTGTGAGACAAGGCAATCTGATGAGACTCTGGACAATCCAAAGGTGGGCAGCCAACGTTCTCAACAAGCTTCATGGTCTGATCCTGTTGGGTAACAGAAAAGAGATGCATTCAGTTTCATAGTTAGGACTTGATGGGGAAGATACAGACAGAATCCTCTGCCCAGGCCACTGGATCACTACCACATGGCACTAGAAGACATCTGGAAAGCCTTCGCAGGGAACCAGCTGCCCTGGGAGTCAGAGCTCAACACACTATAGTCATGCCAACTACATCCAGGCACCTCAGGAACCCTGCAGATGTGTGGCAGTTTCCACCAGATTTGTGAACACAGCGACAAGCTTAGCAAAGACAGAGCATGGATCAAAGAAACAGGACACGCTGCATTCAGCAAACATTCAACGAGCCAGCAAATGTAGCTGGATGTCGTTTCAGAGTTCTGCTAGAAAGGGCCTCTCTGGGTGTCATGGTAGACATCTGTTATTTGGGACACAGAGGGAAGCCGAATTCTGTGAGGTCAAAATCAGCCTGGTCTAAATAGCAAGATGCAAGGCAGTGAGGGCTAGACAATGAGACTTCTGTGTGTGTGTGTGTGTGAGAGAGAGACAGAGACAGAGAGAGAGGCAAAGAAGGGGAGAGTAGGAAGGAGGGAGGGGAAAGGAGAGAGGGACAGATAGAGGAAGGGACAGATGGAGGGGAGCATTGACCCATGGTAATTTTCGTAAGGAATACTAATGGTTTTGCTCAAAACTATTAGGGAAATGAGGGTCAGATGTGTGCTTTGTAGGCCAATTTTAAGGATATTTTTCTGGCACACAGTTGGAACCCTTGAGTGAAAAATACTAATGTAACATCATCATCGTCACCATCCTCATCCTCATCCTCATCCTCCTCTTCTAGCAGCCAAATAAATGAAGTCCTCTCAGGAAATAGCAAAATGGAAACTACTTTTTGGACCCCTGGAGTAGCCATGCCTCAGAACAAACACTTGGCTCCTTCTGCACTGTTTTTTTGGTCATCAACAAGCATCCTGACAGTGCTCCATATGCTACCAGTGTAGAAGTAACAAAGTCAGTCTCAGTTTACAGGCTTCCATTTTAACTTCTGTTCAATAGGTTGGCTTCTGTATATCATTGCTGACATTCCCTTTCACAAGAAACACATTTCAACAATTGATTTTCCTGGCTTATATATGCAAATCGTACTCTCTTGCCAAGAAAGCAGCAGAAGATGTATGTGTGATCTGATGTACTCAAGAACCAGCCTTCTTTTGCTGCCACAGCCATCTTGGCTCTGGTGCTCTCAAGGCCAAAACCGTGACGTTGCTCTATACACCCCCAAGTACATATCCTCAGGGCCACGAGGCTGATACTAAAACAAGAATGCATTACTGGAATTGACAGTCTAGAGGATGGAAACGTGAAGAAAATCTGTCAGTTACCTAAAGCTGTGACTATGGGAGCTAAGGGGCCTGAAGAAAAAAAGAGACAATTGGAGTTCTTAATGCCACCCACAGATTTTGTCAAGAACCACAAAACCAGTAGGAATTGATAGGGCCATGCTGCCTGGTGGACATGTGGTCTTGAACACTATAATATACACAATTTTGAAGACATTGCTCAAAGTACGACAAAAGAATGGAAAATGTATTCCATTGATTATTTTAAAAAATTTTCATATTGAAATAATGTATATATACACATGTATATGTATACACATATATATGTGGGGGGGGGGACACTGGCAAGAGGTCCAATCTGGAGACAGAGCTCATGATTCACGGGCACGTTCTTATGCCTTGATTCCCTTATCTTTAAGAAATGACCCATATCATGGAGAAAAGTGTCCTGGGAACACTCTAAAGAACCCCATCCCTCCTGTCATAGGCCTGCCTCTTGGTATCTCTGAGGAGCTTGTCCTCACACATTTTCATATGAATGTTCGTGAAATGTGCCTTCTTTGAGATCTCAAAGTATCCTGGAAAAACCCTTGGGATTTTCCTTTCCCTGGCTTTTAATAATTCTATAGTTTATTGATACAACCAGATTAAATCACTTGTTTTTAGTTGTAATATTATATGTGGCCTCTAGATTGTCAAATCCATGCACAAAAGGTATTCAAGGGGAAATTTAAAGCTCAAATGAAAAAAACAATTTTAACTGATGCAGAATTTACCTGAATTCTGCTTTTTGACCTTGTACCCAGAAAGCCAACCCTCTTTCCTGTGGCTCTTCACACATCCTTTGTAGGCTGTGGTGTTGCTTTGTGTCTTGCTGTATTTCAAGGTGACTTGCAAAGGACAGAGACAATCTACAGTATTTGCTTCAGGGTTCCATTTAAAATCGATATCAATATCATCTCTGTACAACAATTAATGTTTACTAGATTGTTTCATGTTTTATTTTCCAATTAGCTGCATGATATTTCTCAGCTGAGTCAAAATTGTGAGAGACAGCAAGAGCAATCTGTCCTCTCTTCCATTTTCCTCACAACAGTAAGTGAGCAGTTGATTTGAACTAAAAACTTTTCAGTTTCATAAAACTGATTTAATCAAGTAACTTTTTCCATTTGTTGCAAAATTGTTTTATAACTACTAGCTTACATGCTTCAAAAGATAATGGAAGTGTCTTCGTATCTGAACTATAACTGATAACCTTCTCTTTGAGCTATGATTTAAAAAGAGTATTGTTGGGGGAAGTTTTAAAGAAACATTCAGTGTTTACATAATCGAGAGGATTCTGGGAGAACCCTGAGAGCCTGCTTACCTTGCACTCATACAGGACGCACATTCCAGAAGATGAGTAGACTGTGTTCCTTTCTCCTTCAAAGTAGCTCCGTCCTTGAAACTGGCAAATCGCTTTAGAATAAAAGAGACACACACCGAAGTCTTGTTAGGAAATAAGGTTCAGAAATGGGCAGACCATTTCCTTACTATTTTCCTTCTTTTATTCAAAGTCATTTGAATGACTAAAACAGCATATTCAGTCTACAGTAAGGTACATATAAACCTTAATTAGCAGTATTCAAATTAAGCTGAGAGAGTGAAATGAGGCACAAAAAGGATAATGAGGTATTCCGAGTTGCCAGAAGATGACTCCGGAAACACCTTTGGACTATGGCTTTTTTTTTAAGTCTTATATGCTTAAGACATCTATTTATATGAGAATGTCTTCATGAAACTCAGAACAGGACAATGACTACACACAAATTTTAAAAAGAAAGAAAACAGGTGCCATCCAGGGAAGCAGAGCATCAGAAAAGCTTCCTTCTGCAGCAGCTGGAAACAAAAACGAGATACCTCAGAACACTCAGCCCAAAAGGGATGTCTCTACCAAGTCCCTTCCCTTATGGCACAGGAAACCTTGTGGAGGAAAGGCAGAAAGAGAAGAGCCAGAGGGGATGAAGGACACCCATATGATCTCACAGAGCCTGAAGAGGCATACATAGGGCCTGGAAGGGTCTGTACCAGATGGGATGCTACAGCTGAAAGGAGAAGTGGACACAGGCGCCCATCCCTAACCAAGAAGTGGTCTCCAGTTGATAACAACTTGCAAATGAAACTTTCATTTCCTCCACTGGAAGTCCATAGGGAAACAAACTATTCTTGAGGGTGGGCTGCATGTCAGGCAGTAAATGGCCAACAGAAAATGAATTCAATGGTAGCTTTGTCTTATAATGTGTCAAGACTTTAAAATTTTTTTACTCTTATTTTTATTTTATTTATTTACATTTTTCCTTTTTTTATAAAGCTATCGGTCCTTCGAATATAAATTATGGCTTCCAGATTAGTGTTTTTATGGGATTCTTGAGTATGGGAAAGAGTGGGTCTCTATGTGTATATCTGTTTCTTGTGCCTTTCCTTGGGCTCTTTTCCTGCTGTTTGTTCATTTTGTAATATTCTAATATATTAGTTTAGTTATATCTTATTATAATTCATTACTATTCCTTAGCAGCCTGTTGGTTTTCTAATAAGAACCAAAAGGGGAATAGATCTGGATGTGAGGGGAGGTGGAGAGGAACTGGGAGGAGCAGAGGAGGGGGAACTGCAATCAGGATGCTGTAGATGAGAAAAAAAAAACACCTCTGTTTTCAACAAAGGGGGTGGGCGGAGAGAAAATAACAAAGCTTGCAGCTGTGTGACTGCCTGATTGGCTGATGGAAGATACTATCCTTAGGACCCCTAAGTGGCTACTTAGGAGCCAACAAATGCCTGGTGCATTTTAATATGCTATAGAATTTTAAGACAAATTAGGAAGGCCTTTTAATTACAACATGCACATGAAAGCTTTATGCTTTTTAGTTTATATTACTTTACATGAATATTCATGAGTTGAGACACCTCATTTAAGACATTGAGATGAATTAATATGGACCTACCTTGCTTCCATCTCAATGAGGGAAAAACAATGAAACACAACTCAGAAATGTGAAATCATGTTGTAATTGGTGAAGGTACATAGATCTCCATTTTATTCTTTATGAAACTTGCTAAGTATTTACAACTGAACTAGCAGAAGTTTTTTTCACATAGTCATCTCATCCACGTTGTCTCATGTCCCAGGTTGGACCTGCCCTAAGGGGAGAGCAGCTTATCTTAGGGCCTGCATCTGGCTTCAGGCCATGGACCTAAAACTGACTTTGGCTTTGCAGTTTTTCACTGTTTTCTTTGAAAGCACTTATCATAGATGCTTAAATTCCCCATAACATACAAATGTGCTTCAAGAGAACTGATTTGGGAACCAATAGAAGATGATTGTCTGCTACAAGCAGATTCTAGCACTTTGTTCCTCATTTTTAATAAATTCAACCTTTTATTTGAGCCACATAGAACCCGCAATGTCAACATATACCTCTCCTTTTAGTTCTGCTTATATGAATCAAAAACATTATTTTATTCTTTAGAATTTATATTTTCTTTCATATTCATAAACTAACTTGTCAATAGCAATTGGTAACGTAGAAATCAAACATATTTGTACTAATGTTGTGGTATGAATATTAATGCCAAAGCTTGCAACCTAACTTTTATGTTTTAAAAATTAGCTGCTTACTTAAAGGTGCACATTTAAATAATGGAAACCATGTACATTTTTAAAAAGTCATTCTTCAGGTAATCCCCTTACTCAGTGTCTATTAACAAACTTAACTACATAAATATATCTACTAGAAAAATTGGTTATATTTTTGGGGGACTAGCTAAAAAAGTGCAATTTAATGATATTGTAGGCTGTCTGAAAGTTGTTCACTCATGAATATTTAAGATAAAACTACTGCTATGTCAGTATCCACTATGTATCACATTATAAACTAAAATAACATATGTGTTTACTTAATGATCCCAGATGATTGCTAAATATTTCTTCACTGTGTAACTGAAAGTGTGCTTCTTTTCTTAGTAAATCCCATAATATATACCAGAATCTGACCTACTGTCCATTTACTTTCACGGAATACATACTGTGTTTTATGAGAATGAAAAATGAGCCTTTCTAACTTCTCTCCAGCACCTGACTCCAAAGGCTTCTAGCTTACTGTAGGACTTGGTAGCTGCAGCCGCTTCAATGCCAAGAATAAAATCCTGATGCTGTGGCCTTTCTTGAGCAGAGGGGAAGCAGGGTGAACACGCAAGGGTAAATTCTCCTCATGCAGATCCTTATGTTAATTTAATATTTATTCAGAGCAGATGGACCTTCTGCTCAAAACTCTTAATTCAAAAGGCACAAACAGGCAACATGTGAAACAACAGGGCAGCAAATGGAGCTGTGCAGAGGGTAGCGCAAAGCAACTGAGCGCACACTCTCCACGCCCTTCAATGCAACGAGCAGAAACGCTGAGCTTGGATTAGGGAGAACACAAAGTGCAGGTTTTTTTTCTCTCATTTGGACTTTAATCAGTTACTGTCATCTTCAATATGCTAAGATTTATGTGGAATATCCACAATGCTAACAGGATTCGCTGTTCCCGTGTTTTGTAAAAGAAAAATGTATGGAATACTATTCAGCAATTAAAAAGGAGGAAATCATGAAATTCGCAGGCAAATGGTGGGACCTGGAAACAATCATCCTGAGTGAGGTATCCCAAAAGCAGAAAGAAACATATGGTATATACTCACTTATATAAACCTATAGGATAGGAAGTTCAAGCTGAAATCTACGCACCCAGAGAGGATATACAAGAAGGAGGACCCAGGTTGGTATGATTAATGCTTGTTTGAATGAACAAATGGGATGGACATTGAGCAGAGGAGAAAACAAGCAACAGAACAGGAGCATGCCAAAGAGGACCTCTGGGGGGGGGGGGTCAATGTAGCGATGTATCAGAGCAGATATTAAGACTCGAG